>OU343052.1:49818184-50191124 GCA_910593695.2 Ocypus olens | reverse complement strand
AGCGGCTAAACGAAAACTCCAAATTGAACGCGGTTTGCAAATCTGAGCTCCTCGTACGTCAATTAGTCGGATTAGAGATTTTTAATTTTTGATGAAAACTTGGAAAAAAAACATTAGTAAACCCCTTGAAATTTTGTCAAAAAATGCAACTTTCTTAATAATCATCGTAGACCATTGAATTTGACATTTTTTTCATCAGAAAAACGAGAGAAATTGATTGCCGTCATAAAAATTGAGCTATCTTCAAAAGCAAAAAAATTAGTCAGTCACTATGAACATTTTAGAAAATTAAATAAAATAATTGATTTTTCAGACTTTGATCGGCCGTAGCGGCTAAACGAAAACTCCAAAGTGAACGCGGTTTGCAAATCTGAGCTCCTCATACGTCAATTAGTCGGATTAGTGATTTTTAATTTTTGATGAAAACTTGGAAAAAAAACATGACTAAACCCCTTGAAATTTTGTGAAAAAATGCAACTTTCTTAATAATCATCGTAGACTATTGAATTTGACATTTTTTTCATCAGAAAAACGAGAGAAATTGATTGCCGTCATAAAAATTGAGCTATCTTCAATAGCAAAAAAATTAGTCAGTCACTATGAACATTTTAGAAAATTAAATAAAATAATTGATTTTTCAGACTTTGATCGGCCGTAGCGGCTAAACGAAAACTCCAAATTGAACGCGGTTTGCAAATCTGAGCTCCTCGTACGTCAATTAGTCGGATTAGAGATTTTTAATTTTTGATGAAAACTTGGAAAAAAAACATGAGTAAACCCCTTGAAATTTTGTGAAAAAATGCAACTTTCTTAATAATCATCGTAGACTATTGAATTTGACATTTTTTTCATCAGAAAAACGAGAGAAATTGATTGCCGTCATAAAAATTGAGCTATCTTCAAAAGCAAAAAAATTAGTCAGTCACTATGAACATTTTAGAAAATTAAATAAAATAATTGATTTTTCAGACTTTGATCGGCCGTAGCGGCTAAACGAAAACTCCCAATTGAACGCGGTTTGCAAATCTGAGCTCCTCGTACGTCAATTAGTCGGATTAGAGATTTTCAATTTTTGATGAAAACTTGGAAAAAAAACATTAGTAAACCCCTTGGAAATTTGTCAAAAAATGCAACTTTCTTAATAATCATCGTAGACTATTAAATTTGACATTTTTTTCATCAGAAAAACGAGAGAAATTGATTGCCGTCATAAAAATTGAGCTATCTTCAATAGCAAAAAAATTAGTCAGTCACTATGAACATTTTAGAAAATTAAATAAAATAATTGATTTTTCAGACTTTGATCGGCCGTAGCGGCTAAACGAAAACTCCAAATTGAACGCGGTTTGCAAATCTGAGCTCCTCATACGTCAATTAGTCGGATTAGTGATTTTTAATTTTTGATGAAAACTTGGAAAAAAAACATGAGTAAACCCCTTGGAAATTTGTCAAAAAATGCAACTTTCTTAATAATCATCGTAGACTATTGAATTTGACATTTTTATAATCAGAAAAACGAGAGAAATTGATTGCCGTCATAAACATTGAGCTATCTTCAATAGCAAAAAAATTAGTCAGTCACTATGAACATTTTAGAAAATTAAATAAAATAATTGATTTTTCAGACTTTGATCGGCCGTAGCGGCTAAACGAAAACTCCAAATTGAACGCGGTTTGCAAATCTGAGCTCCTCGTACGTCAATTAGTCGGAATAGAGATTTTTAATTTTTGATGAAAACTTGAAAAAAAAACATGACTAAACCCCTTGAAATTTTGTGAAAAAATGCAACTTTCTTAATAATCATCGTAGACTATTGAATTTGACATTTTTTTCATCAGAAAAACGAGAGAAATTGATTGCCGTCATAAAAATTGAGCTATCTTCAATAGCAAAAAAATTAGTCAGTCACTATGAACATTTTAGAAAATTAAATAAAATAATTGATTTTTCAGACTTTGATCGGCCGTAGCGGCTAAACGAAAACTCCAAATTGAACGCGGATTGCAAATCTGAGCTCCTCGTACGTCAATTAGTCGGATTAGAGATTTTTAATTTTTGATGAAAACTTGGAAAAAAAACATGAGTAAACCCCTTGAAATTTTGTGAAAAAAATGCAACTTTCTTAATAATCATCGTAGACTATTGAATTTGACATTTTTTTCATCAGAAAAACGAGAGAAATTGATTGCCGTCATAAAAATTGAGCTATCTTCAATAGCAAAAAAATTAGTCAGTCACTATGAACATTTTAGAAAATTAAATAAAATAATTGATTTTTCAGACTTTGATCGGCCGTAGCGGCTAAACGAAAACTCCAAATTGAACGCGGTTTGCAAATCTGAGCTCCTCGTACGTCAATTAGTCGGATTAGAGATTTTTAATTCTTGATGAAAACTTGGAAAAAAAACATGAGTAAACCCCTTGGAAATTTGTCAAAAAATGCAACTTTCTTAATAATCATCGTAGACTATTGAATTTGACATTTTTTTCATCAGAAAAACGAGAGAAATTGATTGCCGTCATAAAAATTGAGCTATCTTCAATAGCAAAAAAATTAGTCAGTCACTATGAACATTTTAGAAAATTAAATAAAATAATTGATTTTTCAGACTTTGATCGGCCGTAGCGGCTAAACGAAAACTCCAAATTGAACGCGGTTTGCAAATCTGAGCTCCTCGTACGTCAATTAGTCGGATTAGAGATTTTTAATTTTTGATGAAAACTTGGAAAAAAAACATGAGTAAACCCCTTGAAATTTTGTGAAAAAATGCAACTTTCTTAATAATCATCGTAGACTATTGAATTTGACATTTTTTTCATCAGAAAAACGAGAGAAATTGATTGCCGTCATAAAAATTGAGCTATCTTCAATAGCAAAAAAATTAGTCAGTCACTATGAACATTTTAGAAAATTAAATAAAATAATTGATTTTTCAGACTTTGATCGGCCGTAGCGGCTAAACGAAAACTCCAAATTGAACGCGGTTTGCAAATCTGAGCTCCTCGTACGTCAATTAGTCGGATTAGAGATTTCTAATTTTTGATGAAAACTTGGAAAAAAAACATGAGTAAACCCCTTGAAATTTTGTGAAAAAATGCAACTTTCTTAATAATCATCGTAGACTATTGAATTTGACATTTTTTTCATCAGAAAAACGAGAGAAATTGATTGCCGTCATAAAAATTGAGCTATCGTCAAAAGCAAAAAAATTAGTCAGTCACTATGAACATTTTAGAAAATTAAATAAAATAATTGATTTTTCAGACTTTGGTCGGCCGTAGCGGCTAAACGAAAACTCCAAATTGAACGCGGTTTGCAAATCTGAGCTCCTCGTACGTCAATTAGTCGGATTAGAGATTTTTAATTTTTGATGAAAACTTGGAAAAAAAACATGAGTAAATTTGAAATTTTGTGAAAAAATGCAACTTTCTTAATAATCATCGTAGACTATTGAATTTGACATTTTTTTCATCAGAAAAACGAGAGAAATTGATTGCCGTCATAAAAATTGAGCTATCTTCAAAAGCAAAAAAATTAGTCAGTCACTATGAACATTTTTGAAAATTAAATAAAATAATTGATTTTTCAGACTTTGATCGGCCGTAGCGGCTAAACGAAAACTCCAAATTGAACGCGGTTTGCAAATCTGAGCTCCTCGTACGTCAATTAGTCGGATTAGAGATTTTTAATTTTTGATGAAAACTTGGAAAAAAAACTTGAGTAAACCCCTTGGAAATTTGTCAAAAAATGCAACTTTCTTAATAATCATCGTAGACTATTGAATTTGACATTTTTTTCATCAGAAAAACGAGAGAAATTGATTGCCGTCATAAAAATTGAGCTATCTTCAATAGCAAAAAAATTAGTCAGTCACTATGAACATTTTAGAAAATTAAATAAAATAATTGATTTTTCAGACTTTGATCGGCCGTAGCGGCTAAACGAAAACTCCAAATTGAACGCGGTTTGCAAATCTGAGCTCCTCGTACGTCAATTAGTCGGATTAGAGATTTTTAATTTTTGATGAAAACTTGGAAAAAAAACATGAGTAAATTTGAAATTTTGTGAAAAAATGCAACTTTCTTAATAATCATCGTAGACTATTGAATTTGACATTTTTTTCATCAGAAAAACGAGAGAAATTGATTGCCGTCATAAAAATTGAGCTATCTTCAAAAGCAAAAAAATTAGTCAGTCACTATGAACATTTTAGAAAATTAAATAAAATAATTGATTTTTCAGACTTTGATCGGCCGTAGCGGCTAAACGAAAACTCCCAATTGAACGCGGTTTGCAAATCTGAGCTCCTCGTACGTCAATTAGTCGGATTAGAGATTTTTAATTTTTGATGAAAACTTGGAAAAAAAACATTAGTAAACCCCTTGGAAATTTGTCAAAAAATGCAACTTTCTTAATAATCATCGTAGACTATTAAATTTGACATTTTTTTCATCAGAAAAACGAGAGAAATTGATTGCCGTCATAAAAATTGAGCTATCTTCAATAGCAAAAAAATTAGTCAGTCACTATGAACATTTTAGAAAATTAAATAAAACAATTGATTTTTCAGACTTTGATCGGCCGTAGCGGCTAAACGAAAACTCCAAATTGAACGCGGTTTGCAAATCTGAGCTCCTCATACGTCAATTAGTCGGATTAGTGATTTTTAATTTTTGATGAAAACTTGGAAAAAAAACATGAGTAAACCCCTTGGAAATTTGTCAAAAAATGCAACTTTCTTAATAATCATCGTAGACTATTGAATTTGACATTTTTTTCATCAGAAAAACGAGAGAAATTGATTGCCGTCATAAACATTGAGCTATCTTCAATAGCAAAAAAATTAGTCAGTCACTATGAACATTTTAGAAAATTAAATAAAATAATTGATTTTTCAGACTTTGATCGGCCGTAGCGGCTAAACGAAAACTCCAAATTGAACGCGGTTTGCAAATCTGAGCTCCTCGTACGTCAATTAGTCGGAATAGAGATTTTTAATTTTTGATGAAAACTTGGAAAAAAAACATGACTAAACCCCTTGAAATTTTGTGAAAAAATGCAACTTTCTTAATAATCATCGTAGACTATTGAATTTGACATTTTTTTCATCAGAAAAACGAGAGAAATTGATTGCCGTCATAAAAATTGAGCTATCTTCAAAAGCAAAAAAATTAGTCAGTCACTATGAACATTTTAGAAAATTAAATAAAATAATTGATTTTTCAGACTTTGATCGGCCGTAGCGGCTAAACGAAAACTCCCAATTGAACGCGGTTTGCAAATCTGAGCTCCTCGTACGTCAATTAGTCGGATTAGAGATTTTTAATTTTTGATGAAAACTTGGAAAAAAAACATTAGTAAACCCCTTGGAAATTTGTCAAAAAATGCAACTTTCTTAATAATCATCGTAGACTATTGAATTTGACATTTTTTTCATCAGAAAAACGAGAGAAATTGATTGCCGTCATAAAAATTGAGCTATCTTCAATAGCAAAAAAATTAGTCAGTCACTATGAACATTTTAGAAAATTAAATAAAATAATTGATTTTTCAGACTTTGATCGGCCGTAGCGGCTAAACGAAAACTCCAAATTGAACGCGGTTTGCAAATCTGAGCTCCTCATACGTCAATTAGTCGGATTAGTGATTTTTAATTTTTGATGAAAACTTGGAAAAAAAACATGAGTAAACCCCTTGGAAATTTGTCAAAAAATGCAACTTTCTTAATAATCATCGTAGACTATTGAATTTGACATTTTTTTAATCAGAAAAACGAGAGAAATTGATTGCCGTCATAAACATTGAGCTATCTTCAATAGCAAAAAAAATAGTCAGTCACTATGAACATTTTAGAAAATTAAATAAAATAATTGATTTTTCAGACTTTGATCGGCCGTAGCGGCTAAACGAAAACTCCAAATTGAACGCGGTTTGCAAATCTGAGCTCCTCGTACGTCAATTAGTCGGAATAGAGATTTTTAATTTTTGATGAAAACTTGGAAAAAAAACATGACTAAACCCCTTGAAATTTTGTGAAAAAATGCAACTTTCTTAATAATCATCGTAGACTATTGAATTTGACATTTTTTTCATCAGAAAAACGAGAGAAATTGATTGCCGTCATAAAAATTGAGCTATCTTCAATAGCAAAAAAATTAGTCAGTCACTATGAACATTTTAGAAAATTAAATAAAATAATTGATTTTTCAGACTTTGATCGGCCGTAGCGGCTAAACGAAAACTCCAAATTGAACGCGGATTGCAAATCTGAGCTCCTCGTACGTCAATTAGTCGGATTAGAGATTTTTAATTTTTGATGAAAACTTGGAAAAAAAACATGAGTAAACCCCTTGAAATTTTGTGAAAAAAATGCAACTTTCTTAATAATCATCGTAGACTATTGAATTTGACATTTTTTTCATCAGAAAAACGAGAGAAATTGATTGCCGTCATAAAAATTGAGCTATCTTCAATAGCAAAAAAATTAGTCAGTCACTATGAACATTTTAGAAAATTAAATAAAATAATTGATTTTTCAGACTTTGATCGGCCGTAGCGGCTAAACGAAAACTCCAAATTGAACGCGGTTTGCAAATCTGAGCTCCTCGTACGTCAATTAGTCGGATTAGAGATTTTTAATTCTTGATGAAAACTTGGAAAAAAAACATGAGTAAACCCCTTGAAATTTTGTGAAAAAATGCAACTTTCTTAATAATCATCGTAGACTATTGAATTTGACATTTTTTTCATCAGAAAAACGAGAGAAATTGATTGCCGTCATAAAAATTGAGCTATCTTCAATAGCAAAAAAATTAGTCAGTCACTATGAACATTTTAGAAAATTAAATAAAATAATTGATTTTTCAGACTTTGATCGGCCGTAGCGGCTAAACGAAAACTCCAAATTGAACGCGGTTTGCAAATCTGAGCTCCTCGTACGTCAATTAGTCGGATTAGAGATTTCTAATTTTTGATGAAAACTTGGAAAAAAAACATGAGTAAACCCCTTGAAATTTTGTGAAAAAATGCAACTTTCTTAATAATCATCGTAGACTATTGAATTTGACATTTTTTTCATCAGAAAAACGAGAGAAATTGATTGCCGTCATAAAAATTGAGCTATCGTCAAAAGCAAAAAAATTAGTCAGTCACTATGAACATTTTAGAAAATTAAATAAAATAATTGATTTTTCAGACTTTGGTCGGCCGTAGCGGCTAAACGAAAACTCCAAATTGAACGCGGTTTGCAAATCTGAGCTCCTCGTACGTCAATTAGTCGGATTAGAGATTTTTAATTTTTGATGAAAACTTGGAAAAAAAACATGAGTAAATTTGAAATTTTGTGAAAAAATGCAACTTTCTTAATAATCATCGTAGACTATTGAATTTGACATTTTTTTCATCAGAAAAACGAGAGAAATTGATTGCCGTCATAAAAATTGAGCTATCTTCAAAAGCAAAAAAATTAGTCAGTCACTATGAACATTTTTGAAAATTAAATAAAATAATTGATTTTTCAGACTTTGATCGGCCGTAGCGGCTAAACGAAAACTCCAAATTGAACGCGGTTTGCAAATCTGAGCTCCTCGTACGTCAATTAGTCGGATTAGAGATTTTTAATTTTTGATGAAAACTTGGAAAAAAAACTTGAGTAAACCCCTTGGAAATTTGTCAAAAAATGCAACTTTCTTAATAATCATCGTAGACTATTGAATTTGACATTTTTTTCATCAGAAAAACGAGAGAAATTGATTGCCGTCATAAAAATTGAGCTATCTTCAATAGCAAAAAAATTAGTCAGTCACTATGAACATTTTAGAAAATTAAATAAAATAATTGATTTTTCAGACTTTGATCGGCCGTAGCGGCTAAACGAAAACTCCAAATTGAACGCGGTTTGCAAATCTGAGCTCCTCGTACGTCAATTAGTCGGATTAGAGATTTTTAATTTTTGATGAAAAATTGGAAAAAAAAACATGAGTAAACCCCTTGAAATTTTGTGAAAAAATGCAACTTTCTTAATAATCATCGTAGACTATTGAATTTGACATTTTTTTCATCAGAAAAACGAGAGAAATTGATTGCCGTCATAAAAATTGAGCTATCTTCAATAGCAAAAAAATTAGTCAGTCACTATGAACATTTTAGAAAATTAAATAAAATAATTGATTTTTCAGACTTTGATCGGCCGTAGCGGCTAAACGAAAACTCCAAATTGAACGCGGTTTGCAAATCTGAGCTCCTCGTACGTCAATTAGTCGGATTAAAGATTTTTAATTTTTGATGAAAACTTGGAAAAAAAACATGAGTAAACCCCTTGGAAATTTGTCAAAAAATGCAACTTTCTTAATAATCATCGTAGACTATTGAATTTGACATTTTTTTCATCAGAAAAACGAGAGAAATTGATTGCCGTCATAAAAATTGAGCTATCTTCAATAGCAAAAAAATTAGTCAGTCACTATGAACATTTTAGAAAATTAAATAAAATAATTGATTTTTCAGACTTTGATCGGCCGTAGCGGCTAAACGAAAACTCCAAATTGAACGCGGTTTGCAAATCTGAGCTCCTCGTACGTCAATTAGTCGGATTAGAGATTTCTAATTTTTGATGAAAACTTGGAAAAAAAACATGAGTAAACCCCTTGAAATTTTGTGAAAAAATGCAACTTTCTTAATAATCATCGTAGACTATTGAATTTGACATTTTTTTCATCAGAAAAACGAGAGAAATTGATTGCCGTCATAAAAATTGAGCTATCGTCAAAAGCAAAAAAATTAGTCAGTCACTATGAACATTTTAGAAAATTAAATAAAATAATTGATTTTTCAGACTTTGGTCGGCCGTAGCGGCTAAACGAAAACTCCAAATTGAACGCGGTTTGCAAATCTGAGCTCCTCGTACGTCAATTAGTCGGATTAGAGATTTTTAATTTTTGATGAAAACTTGGAAAAAAAACATGAGTAAATTTGAAATTTTGTGAAAAAATGCAACTTTCTTAATAATCATCGTAGACTATTGAATTTGACATTTTTTTCATCAGAAAAACGAGAGAAATTGATTGCCGTCATAAAAATTGAGCTATCTTCAAAAGCAAAAAAATTAGTCAGTCACTATGAACATTTTTGAAAATTAAATAAAATAATTGATTTTTCAGACTTTGATCGGCCGTAGCGGCTAAACGAAAACTCCAAATTGAACGCGGTTTGCAAATCTGAGCTCCTCGTACGTCAATTAGTCGGATTAGAGATTTTTAATTTTTGATGAAAACTTGGAAAAAAAACATGAGTAAACCCATTGGAAATTTGTCAAAAAATGCAACTTTCTTAATAATCATCGTAGACTATTGAATTTGACATTTTTTTCATCAGAAAAACGAGAGAAATTGATTGCCGTCATAAAAATTGAGCTATCTTCAATAGCAAAAAAATTAGTCAGTCACTATGAACATTTTAGAAAATTAAATAAAATAATTGATTTTTCAGACTTTGATCGGCCGTAGCGGCTAAACGAAAACTCCAAATTGAACGCGGTTTGCAAATCTGAGCTCCTCGTACGTCAATTAGTCGGATTAGAGATTTTTAATTTTTGATGAAAAATTGGAAAAAAAAACATGAGTAAACCCCTTGAAATTTTGTGAAAAAATGCAACTTTCTTAATAATCATCGTAGACTATTGAATTTGACATTTTTTTCATCAGAAAAACGAGAGAAATTGATTGCCGTCATAAAAATTGAGCTATCTTCAATAGCAAAAAAATTAGTCAGTCACTATGAACATTTTAGAAAATTAAATAAAATAATTGATTTTTCAGACTTTGATCGGCCGTAGCGGCTAAACGAAAACTCCAAATTGAACGCGGTTTGCAAATCTGAGCTCCTCGTACGTCAATTAGTCGGATTAGAGATTTTTAATTTTTGATGAAAACTTGGAAAAAAAACATGAGTAAACCCCTTGGAAATTTGTCAAAAAATGCAACTTTCTTAATAATCATCGTAGACTATTGAATTTGACATTTTTTTCATCAGAAAAACGAGAGAAATTGATTGCCGTCATAAAAATTGAGCTATCTTCAATAGCAAAAAAATTAGTCAGTCACTATGAACATTTTAGAAAATTAAATAAAATAATTGATTTTTCAGACTTTGATCGGCCGTAGCGGCTAAACGAAAACTCCAAATTGAACGCGGTTTGCAAATCTGAGCTCCTCGTACGTCAATTAGTCGGATTAGAGATTTTTAATTTTTGATGAAAACTTGGAAAAAAAACATGAGTAAACCCCTTGGAAATTTGTCAAAAAATGCAACTTTCTTAATAATCATCGTAGACTATTGAATTTGACATTTTTTTCATCAGAAAAACGAGAGAAATTGATTGCCGTCATAAAAATTGAGCTATCTTCAAAAGCAAAAAAATTAGTCAGTCACTATGAACATTTTAGAAAATTAAATAAAATAATTGATTTTTCAGACTTTGATCGGCCGTAGCGGCTAAACGAAAACTCCAAATTGAACGCGGTTTGCAAATCTGAGCTCCTCGTACGTCAATTAGTCGGATTAGAGATTTTTAATTTTTGATGAAAACTTGGAAAAAAAACATGAGTAAACCCCTTGAAATTTTGTGAAAAAATGCAACTTTCTTAATAATCATCGTAGACTATTGAATTTGACATTTTTTTCATCAGAAAAACGAGAGAAATTGATTGCCGTCATAAAAATTAAGCTATCTTCAATAGCAAAAAAATTAGTCAGTCACTATGAACATTTTAGAAAATTAAATAAAATAATTGATTTTTCAGACTTTGGTCGGCCGTAGCGGCTAAACGAAAACTCCAAATTAAACGCGGTTTGCAAATCTGAGCTCCTCGTACGTCAATTAGTCGGATTAGAGATTTTTAATTTTTGATGAAAACTTGGAAAAAAAACTTGAGTAAACCCCTTGGAAATTTGTCAAAAAATGCAACTTTCTTAATAATCATCGTAGACTATTGAATTTGACATTTTTTTCATCAGAAAAACGAGAGAAATTGATTGCCGTCATAAAAATTGAGCTATCTTCAATAGCAAAAAAATTAGTCAGTCACTATGAACATTTTAGAAAATTAAATAAAATAATTGATTTTTCAGACTTTGATCGGCCGTAGCGGCTAAACGAAAACTCCAAATTGAACGCGGTTTGCAAATCTGAGCTCCTCGTACGTCAATTAGTCGGATTAGAGATTTTTAATTTTTGATGAAAACTTGGAAAAAAAACTTGAGTAAACCCCTTGGAAATTTGTCAAAAAATGCAACTTTCTTAATAATCATCGTAGACTATTGAATTTGACATTTTTTTCATCAGAAAAACGAGAGAAATTGATTGCCGTCATAAAAATTGAGCTATCTTCAAAAGCAAAAAAATTAGTCAGTCACTATGAACATTTTAGAAAATTAAATAAAATAATTGATTTTTCAGACTTTGATCGGCCGTAGCGGCTAAACGAAAACTCCAAATTGAACGCGGTTTGCAAATCTGAGCTCCTCGTACGTCAATTAGTCGGATTAGAGATTTTTAATTTTTGATGAAAAATTGGAAAAAAAAACATGAGTAAACCCCTTGAAATTTTGTGAAAAAATGCAACTTTCTTAATAATCATCGTAGACTATTGAATTTGACATTTTTTTCATCAGAAAAACGAGAGAAATTGATTGCCGTCATAAAAATTGAGCTATCTTCAATAGCAAAAAAATTAGTCAGTCACTATGAACATTTTAGAAAATTAAATAAAATAATTGATTTTTCAGACTTTGATCGGCTGTAGCGGCTAAACGAAAACTCCAAATTGAACGCGGTTTGCAAATCTGAGCTCCTCGTACGTCAATTAGTCGGATTAAAGATTTTTAATTTTTGATGAAAACTTGGAAAAAAAACATGAGTAAACCCCTTGGAAATTTGTCAAAAAATGCAACTTTCTTAATAATCATCGTAGACTATTGAATTTGACATTTTTTTCATCAGAAAAACGAGAGAAATTGATTGCCGTCATAAAAATTGAGCTATCTTCAATAGCAAAAAAATTAGTCAGTCACTATGAACATTTTAGAAAATTAAATAAAATAATTGATTTTTCAGACTTTGATCGGCCGTAGCGGCTAAACGAAAACTCCAAATTGAACGCGGTTTGCAAATCTGAGCTCCTCGTACGTCAATTAGTCGGATTAAAGATTTTTAATTTTTGATGAAAACTTGGAAAAAAAACATGAGTAAACCCCTTGGAAATTTGTCAAAAAATCCAACTTTCTTAATAATCATCGTAGACTATTGAATTTGACATTTTTTTCATCAGAAAAACGAGAGAAATTGATTGCCGTCATAAAAATTGAGCTATCTTCAAAAGCAAAAAAATTAGTCAGTCACTATGAACATTTTAGAAAATTAAATAAAATAATTGATTTTTCAGACTTTGATCGGCCGTAGCGGCTAAACGAAAACTCCAAATTGAACGCGGTTTGCAAATCTGAGCTCCTCGTACGTCAATTAGTCGGATTAGAGATTTTTAATTTTTGATGAAAACTTGGAAAAAAAACATGAGTAAACCCCTTGAAATTTTGTGAAAAAATGCAACTTTCTTAATAATCATCGTAGACTATTGAATTTTACATTTTTTTCATCAGAAAAACGAGAGAAATTGATTGCCGTCATAAAAATTAAGCTATCTTCAATAGCAAAAAAAATTAGTCAGTCACTATGAACATTTTAGAAAATTAAATAAAATAATTGATTTTTCAGACTTTGATCGGCCGTAGCGGCTAAACGAAAACTCCAAATTGAACGCGGTTTGCAAATCTGAGCTCCTCGGACGTCAATTAGTCGGATTAGAGATTTTTAATTTTTGATGAAAACTTGGAAAAAAAACTTGAGTAAACCCCTTGGAAATTTGTCAAAAAATGCAACTTTCTTAATAATCATCGTAGACTATTGAATTTGACATTTTTTTCATCAGAAAAACGAGAGAAATTGATTGCCGTCATAAAAATTGAGCTATCTTCAAAAGCAAAAAAATTAGTCAGTCACTATGAACATTTTAGAAAATTAAATAAAATAATTGATTTTTCAGACTTTGATCGGCCGTAGCGGCTAAACGAAAACTCCAAATTGAACGCGGTTTGCAAATCTGAGCTCCTCGTACGTCAATTAGTCGGATTAGAGATTTTTAATTTTTGATGAAAAATTGGAAAAAAAAACATGAGTAAACCCCTTGAAATTTTGTGAAAAAATGCAACTTTCTTAATAATCATCGTAGACTATTGAATTTGACATTTTTTTCATCAGAAAAACGAGAGAAATTGATTGCCGTCATAAAAATTGAGCTATCTTCAATAGCAAAAAAATTAGTCAGTCACTATGAACATTTTAGAAAATTAAATAAAATAATTGATTTTTCAGACTTTGATCGGCCGTAGCGGCTAAACGAAAACTCCAAATTGAACGCGGTTTGCAAATCTGAGCTCCTCGTACGTCAATTAGTCGGATTAAAGATTTTTAATTTTTGATGAAAACTTGGAAAAAAAACATGAGTAAACCCCTTGAAATTTTGTGAAAAAATGCAACTTTCTTAATAATCATCGTAGACTATTGAATTTGACATTTTTTTCATCAGAAAAACGAGAGAAATTGATTGCCGTCATAAAAATTGAGCTATCTTCAAAAGCAAAAAAATTAGTCAGTCACTATGAACATTTTAGAAAATTAAATAAAATAATTGATTTTTCAGACTTTGATCGGCCGTAGCGGCTAAACGAAAACTCCAAATTGAACGCGGTTTGCAAATCTGAGCTCCTCGTACGTCAATTAGTCGGATTAGAGATTTTTAATTTTTGATGAAAACTTGGAAAAAAAACATGAAATTTTGTGAAAAAATGCAACTTTCTTAATAATCATCGTAGACTATTGAATTTGACATTTTTTTCATCAGAAAAACGAGAGAAATTGATTGCCGTCATAAAAATTGAGCTATCTTCAAAAGCAAAAAAATTAGTCAGTCACTATGAACATTGTAGAAAATAAAATAAAATAATTGATTTTTCAGACTTTGATCGGCCGTAGCGGCTAAACGAAAACTCCAAATTGAACGCGGTTTGCAAATCTGAGCTCCTCGTACGTCAATTAGTCGGATTAGAGATTTTTAATTTTTGATGAAAAATTGGAAAAAAAAACATGAGTAAACCCCTTGAAATTTTGTGAAAAAATGCAACTTTCTTAATAATCATCGTAGACTATTGAATTTGACATTTTTTTCATCAGAAAAACGAGAGAAATTGATTGCCGTCATAAAAATTGAGCTATCTTCAATAGCAAAAAAATTAGTCAGTCACTATGAACATTTTAGAAAATTAAATAAAATAATTGATTTTTCAGACTTTGATCGGCCGTAGCGGCTAAACGAAAACTCCAAATTGAACGTGGTTTGCAAATCTGAGCTCCTCGTACGTCAATTAGTCGGATTAAAGATTTTTAATTTTTGATGAAAACTTGGAAAAAAAACATGAGTAAACCCCTTGGAAATTTGTCAAAAAATGCAACTTTCTTAATAATCATCGTAGACTATTGAATTTGACATTTTTTTCATCAGAAAAACGAGAGAAATTGATTGCCGTCATAAAAATTGAGCTATCTTCAATAGCAAAAAAATTAGTCAGTCACTATGAACATTTTAGAAAATTAAATAAAATAATTGATTTTTCAGACTTTGATCGGCCGTAGCGGCTAAACGAAAACTCCAAATTGAACGCGGTTTGCAAATCTGAGCTCCTCGTACGTCAATTAGTCGGATTAAAGATTTTTAATTTTTGATGAAAACTTGGAAAAAAAACATGAGTAAACCCCTTGGAAATTTGTCAAAAAATGTAACTTTCTTAATAATCATCGTAGACTATTGAATTTGACATTTTTTTCATCAGAAAAACGAGAGAAATTGATTGCCGTCATAAAAATTGAGCTATCTTCAAAAGCAAAAAAATTAGTCAGTCACTATGAACATTTTAGAAAATTAAATAAAATAATTGATTTTTCAGAATTTGATCGGCCGTAGCGGCTAAACGAAAACTCCAAATTGAACGCGGTTTGCAAATCTGAGCTCCTCGTACGTCAATTAGTCGGATTAGAGATTTTTAATTTTTGATGAAAACTTGGAAAAAAAACATGAGTAAACCCCTTGAAATTTTGTGAAAAAATGCAACTTTCTTAATAATCATCGTAGACTATTGAATTTGACATTTTTTTCATCAGAAAAACGAGAGAAATTGATTGCCGTCATAAAAATTAAGCTATCTTCAATAGCAAAAAAATTAGTCAGTCACTATGAACATTTTAGAAAATTAAATAAAATAATTGATTTTTCAGATTTTGATCGGCCGTAGCGGCTAAACGAAAACTCCAAATTGAACGCGGTTTGCAAATCTGAGCTCCTCGGACGTCAATTAGTCGGATTAGAGATTTTTAATTTTTGATGAAAACTTGGAAAAAAAACTTGAGTAAACCCCTTGGAAATTTGTCAAAAAATGCAACTTTCTTAATAATCATCGTAGACTATTGAATTTGACATTTTTTTCATCAGAAAAACGAGAGAAATTGATTGCCGTCATAAAAATTGAGCTATCTTCAATAGCAAAAAAATTAGTCAGTCACTATGAACATTTTAGAAAATTAAATAAAATAATTGATTTTTCAGACTTTGATCGGCCGTAGCGGCTAAACGAAAACTCCAAATTGAACGCGGTTTGCAAATCTGAGCTCCTCGTACGTCAATTAGTCGGATTAGAGATTTTTAATTTTTGATGAAAAATTGGAAAAAAAAACATGAGCAAACCCCTTGAAATTTTGTGAAAAAATGCAACTTTCTTAATAATCATCGTAGACTATTGAATTTGACATTTTTTTCATCAGAAAAACGAGAGAAATTGATTGCCGTCATAAAAATTAAGCTATCTTCAATAGCAAAAAAATTAGTCAGTCACTATGAACATTTTAGAAAATTAAATAAAATAATTGATTTTTCAGACTTTGATCGGCCGTAGCGGCTAAACGAAAACTCCAAATTGAACGCGGTTTGCAAATCTGAGCTCCTCGTACGTCAATTAGTCGGATTAAAGATTTTTAATTTTTGATGAAAACTTGGAAAAAAAACATGAGTAAACCCCTTGAAATTTTGTGAAAAAATGCAACTTTCTTAATAATCATCGTAGACTATTGAATTTGACATTTTTTTCATCAGAAAAACGAGAGAAATTGATTGCCGTCATAAAAATTGAGCTATCTTCAAAAGCAAAAAAATTAGTCAGTCACTATGAACATTTTAGAAAATTAAATAAAATAATTGATTTTTCAGACTTTGATCGGCCGTAGCGGCTAAACGAAAACTCCAAATTGAACGCGGTTTGCAAATCTGAGCTCCTCGTACGTCAATTAGTCGGATTAGAGATTTTTAATTTTTGATGAAAACTTGGAAAAAAAACATGAGTAAACCCCTTGAAATTTTGTGAAAAAATGCAACTTTCTTAATAATCATCGTAGACTATTGAATTTGACATTTTTTTCATCAGAAAAACGAGAGAAATTGATTGCCGTCATAAAAATTGAGCTATCTTCAAAAGCAAAAAAATTAGTCAGTCACTATGAACATTGTAGAAAATAAAATAAAATAATTGATTTTTCAGACTTTGATCGGCCGTAGCGGCTAAACGAAAACTCCAAATTGAACGCGGTTTGCAAATCTGAGCTCCTCGTACGTCAATTAGTCGGATTAGAGATTTTTAATTTTTGATGAAAACTTGGAAAAAAAACATGAGTAAACCCCTTGAAATTTTGTGAAAAAATGCAACTTTCTTAATAATCATCGTAGACTATTGAATTTGACATTTTTTTCATCAGAAAAACGAGAGAAATTGATTGCCGTCATAAAAATTGAGCTATCTTCAATAGCAAAAAAATTAGTCAGTCACCTATGAACATTTTAGAAAATTAAATAAAATAATTGATTTTTCAGACTTTGATCGGCCGTAGCGGGCTAAACGAAAACTCCAAATTTGAAACGCGGTTTTGCTAATCTGAGCTCCTCGTACCTCAATTAGTCGGATTAGAGATTTTTAATTTTTGATGAAAACTTGGAAAAAAAACATGAGTAAGACCCCCTTGAAAATTTTGTGGAAAAAATGCAACTTTCTTAATAATCATCGTAGACTATTGGAATTTGACATTTTTTTTCATCAGAAAAAACGAGAGAAATTGATTGCCGTCATAAAAATTGAGCTATCTTCAAAAGCAAAAAAATTAGTCAGTCACTATGAACATTTTAGAAAATTAAATAAAATAATTGATTTTTCAGACTTTGGTCGGCCGTAGCGGCTAAACGAAAAACTCCAAATTGAACGCGGTTTGCAAATCTGAGCTCCTCGTACGTCAATTAGTCGGATTAGATATTTTTAATTTTTGAATGAAAACTTGGAAAAAAAACATGAGTAAACCCCTTGAAATTTTGTGAAAAAATGCAACTTTCTTAATAATCATCGTAGACTATTGAATTTGAGCTCCTCGTACGTCAATTAGTCGGATTAGAGATTTTTAATTTTTGATGAAAACTTGGAAAAAAAACATGAGTAAACCCCTTGAAATTTTGTGAAAAAATGCAACTTCTTAATAATCATCGTAGACTATTGAATTTGACATTTTTTTTCATCAGAAAAACGAGAGAAATTGATTGCCCGTCATAAAAATTGAGCTATCTTCAAAAGCAAAAAAATTAGTCAGTCACTATGAACATTTTAGAAAATTAAATAAAATAATTGATTTTTCAGACTTTGGTCGGCCGTAGCGGCTAAACGAAAACTCCAAATTGAACGCGGTTTGCAAATCTGAGCTCCTCGTACGTCAATTAGTCGGATTAGAGAATTTTAATTTTTGATGAAAAACTTGGAAAAAAAAACATGAGTAAACCCCTTGAAATTTTGTGAGAAAAATGCAACTTTCTTAATAATCATCGTAGACTATTGAATTTGACATTTTTTTCATCAGAAAAACGAGAGAAATTGATTGCCGTCATAAAAATTAAGCTATCTTCAATAGCAAAAAAATTAGTCAGTCACTATGAACATTTTAGAAAATTAAATAAAATAATTGATTTTTCAGACTTTGATCGGCCGGTAGCGGCTAAACGAAAACTCCAAATTGAACGCGGTTTGCAAATCTGAGCTCCTCGTACGTCAATTAGTCGGATTCGAGATTTTTTAATCTTTTGATGAAAACTTGGAAAAAAAAAACTTGAGTAAACCCCTTGAAATTTTGTGAAAAAATGCAACTTTCTTAATAATCATCGTAGACTATTGAATTTGACATTTTTTTCATCAGAAAAACGAGAGAAATTGATTGCCGTCATAAAAATTGAGCTATCTTCAATAGCAAAAAAATTAGTCAGTCACTATGAACATTTTAGAAAATTAAATAAAATAATTGATTTTTCAGACTCATTGATCGGCCGTAGCGGCTAAACGAAAACTCCAAATTGAACGCGGTTTGCAAATCTGAGCTCCTCGTACGTCAGTTAGTCGGATCATAGATTTTAAATTTTTTGACAAAAACGTGAAAAAACAGACATGAGTAAAACCCCTTGGAAATTTTGTTAAAAAATGCAACTTTCTTAATAATCATCGTAGACTATTGAATTTTACTTTTTTTTCATCAGAGAAACGAGAGATATTGATTGCCGTTAAAAAAATTTCAGCCATCTTCAATAGCAAAAAAATTAGCTAGTCGCCATGAACATTTTAGAAAATTTAAAAAAAATAATTGATTTTTTAGACTTTGATCGGCCGTAGCGGGCTAAACGA
The DNA here is from genome assembly GCA_910593695.2 of Ocypus olens. NCBI lineage: Eukaryota > Metazoa > Arthropoda > Insecta > Coleoptera > Staphylinidae > Ocypus > Ocypus olens. The sequence continues at coordinate 50,172,261 of OU343052.1, read as the reverse complement.
AAACTCCAAATTGAACGCGGTTTGCAAATCTGAGCTCCTCGTACGTCAATTAGTCGGATTAGAGAATTTTAATTTTTGATGAAAACTTGGAAAAAAAACATGAGTAAACCCCTTGAAATTTTGTGAAAAAATGCAACTTTCTTAATAATCATCGTAGACTATTGAATTTGACATTTTTTTCATCAGAAAAACGAGAGAAATTGATTGCCGTCATAAAAATTAAGCTATCTTCAATAGCAAAAAAATTAGTCAGTCACTATGAACATTTTAGAAAATTTAAAAAAATAATTGATTTTTTAGACTTTGATCGGCCGTAGCGGCTAAACGAAAACTCCAAATTGAACGCGGTTTGCAAATCTGAGCTCCTCGTACGTCAATTAGTCGGATTAGAGAATTTTAATTTTTGATGAAAACTTGGAAAAAAAACATGAGTAAACCCCTTGAAATTTTGTGAAAAAATGCAACTTTCTTAATAATCATCGTAGACTATTGAATTTGACATTTTTTTCATCAGAAAAACGAGAGAAATTGATTGCCGTCATAAAAATTAAGCTATCTTCAATAGCAAAAAAATTAGTCAGTCACTATGAACATTTTTAGAAAATTAAATAAAATAATTGATTTTTCAGACTTTGATCGGCCGTAGCGGCTAAACGAAAACTCCAAATTGAAACGCGGTTTGCAAATCTGAGCTCCTCGTACGTCAATTAGTCGGATTAAAGATTTTTAATTTTTGATGAAAACTTGGAAAAAAAACATGAGTAAACCCCTTGAAATTTTGTGAAAAAATGCAACTTTCTTAATAATCATCGTAGACTATTGAATTTGACATTTTTTTCATCAGAAAAACGAGAGAAATTGATTGCCGTCATAAAAATTGAGCTATCTTCAAAAGCAAAAAAATTAGTCAGTCACTATGAACATTTTAGAAAATTAAATAAAATAATTGATTTTTCAGACTTTGATCGGCCGTAGCGGCTAAACGAAAACTCCAAATTGAACGCGGTTTGCAAATCTGAGCTCCTCGTACGTCAATTAGTCGGATTAGAGATTTTTAATTTTTGATGAAAACTTGGAAAAAAAAACATGAGTAAACCCCTTGAAATTTTGTGAAAAAATGCAACTTTCTTAATAATCATCGTAGAGAAATTGATTGCCGTCATAAAAATTGAGCTATCTTCAAAAGCAAAAAAATTAGTCAGTCACTATGAACATTGTAGAAAATAAAATAAAATAATTGATTTTTCAGACTTTGATCGGCCGTAGCGGCTAAACGAAAACTCCAAATTGAACGCGGTTTGCAAATCTGAGCTCCTCGTACGTCAATTAGTCGGATTAGAGATTTTTAATTTTTGATGAAAACTTGGAAAAAAAACATGAGTAAACCCCTTGAAATTTTGTGAAAAAATGCAACTTTCTTAATAATCATCGTAGACTATTGAATTTGACATTTTTTTCATCAGAAAAACGAGAGAAATTGATTGCCGTCATAAAAATTGAGCTATCTTCAATAGCAAAAAAATTAGTCAGTCACTATGAACATTTTAGAAAATTAAATAAAATAATTGATTTTTCAGACTTTGATCGGCCGTAGCGGCTAAACGAAAACTCCAAATTGAACGCGGTTTGCTAATCTGAGCTCCTCGTACCTCAATTAGTCGGATTAGAGATTTTTAATTTTTGATGAAAACTTGGAAAAAAAACATGAGTAAACCCCTTGAAATTTTGTGAAAAAATGCAACTTTCTTAATAATCATCGTAGACTATTGAATTTGACATTTTTTTCATCAGAAAAACGAGAGAAATTGATTGCCGTCATAAAAATTGAGCTATCTTCAAAAGCAAAAAAATTAGTCAGTCACTATGAACATTTTAGAAAATTAAATAAAATAATTGATTTTTCAGACTTTGGTCGGCCGTAGCGGCTAAACGAAAACTCCAAATTGAACGCGGTTTGCAAATCTGAGCTCCTCGTACGTCAATTAGTCGGATTAGATATTTTTAATTTTTGATGAAAACTTGGAAAAAAAACATGAGTAAACCCCTTGAAATTTTGTGAAAAAATGCAACTTTCTTAATAATCATCGTAGACTATTGAATTTGAGCTCCTCGTACGTCAATTAGTCGGATTAGAGATTTTTAATTTTTGATGAAAACTTGGAAAAAAAACATGAGTAAACCCCTTGAAATTTTGTGAAAAAATGCAACTTTCTTAATAATCATCGTAGACTATTGAATTTGACATTTTTTTCATCAGAAAAACGAGAGAAATTGATTGCCGTCATAAAAATTGAGCTATCTTCAAAAGCAAAAAAATTAGTCAGTCACTATGAACATTTTAGAAAATTAAATAAAATAATTGATTTTTCAGACTTTGGTCGGCCGTAGCGGCTAAACGAAAACTCCAAATTGAACGCGGTTTGCAAATCTGAGCTCCTCGTACGTCAATTAGTCGGATTAGAGAATTTTAATTTTTGATGAAAACTTGGAAAAAAAACATGAGTAAACCCCTTGAAATTTTGTGAAAAAATGCAACTTTCTTAATAATCATCGTAGACTATTGAATTTGACATTTTTTTCATCAGAAAAACGAGAGAAATTGATTGCCGTCATAAAAATTAAGCTATCTTCAATAGCAAAAAAATTAGTCAGTCACTATGAACATTTTAGAAAATTAAATAAAATAATTGATTTTTCAGACTTTGATCGGCCGTAGCGGCTAAACGAAAACTCCAAATTGAACGCGGTTTGCAAATCTGAGCTCCTCGTACGTCAATTAGTCGGATTCGAGATTTTTAATTTTTGATGAAAACTTGGAAAAAAAACTTGAGTAAACCCCTTGAAATTTTGTGAAAAAATGCAACTTTCTTAATAATCATCGTAGACTATTGAATTTGACATTTTTTTCATCAGAAAAACGAGAGAAATTGATTGCCGTCATAAAAATTGAGCTATCTTCAATAGCAAAAAAATTAGTCAGTCACTATGAACATTTTAGAAAATTAAATAAAATAATTGATTTTTCAGACTTTGATCGGCCGTAGCGGCTAAACGAAAACTCCAAATTGAACGCGGTTTGCAAATCTGAGCTCCTCGTACGTCAGTTAGTCGGATCATAGATTTTAAATTTTTTGACAAAAACGTGAAAAAAGACATGAGTAAACCCCTTGGAAATTTGTTAAAAAATGCAACTTTCTTAATAATCATCGTAGACTATTGAATTTTACTTTTTTTTCATCAGAGAAACGAGAGATATTGATTGCCGTTAAAAAATTTCAGCCATCTTCAATAGCAAAAAAATTAGCTAGTCGCCATGAACATTTTAGAAAATTTAAAAAAATAATTGATTTTTTAGACTTTGATCGGCCGTAGCGGCTAAACGAAAACTCCAAATTGAACGCGGTTTGCAAATCTGAGCTCCTCGTACGTCAATTAGTCGGATTAGAGAATTTTAATTTTTGATGAAAACTTGGAAAAAAAACATGAGTAAACCCCTTGAAATTTTGTGAAAAAATGCAACTTTCTTAATAATCATCGTAGACTATTGAATTTGACATTTTTTTCATCAGAAAAACGAGAGAAATTGATTGCCGTCATAAAAATTAAGCTATCTTCAATAGCAAAAAAATTAGTCAGTCACTATGAACATTTTAGAAAATTAAATAAAATAATTGATTTTTCAGACTTTGATCGGCCGTAGCGGCTAAACGAAAACTCCAAATTGAACGCGGTTTGCAAATCTGAGCTCCTCGTACGTCAATTAGTCGGATTCGAGATTTTTAATTTTTGATGAAAACTTGGAAAAAAAACTTGAGTAAACCCCTTGAAATTTTGTGAAAAAATGCAACTTTCTTAATAATCATCGTAGACTATTGAATTTGACATTTTTTTCATCAGAAAAACGAGAGAAATTGATTGCCGTCATAAAAATTGAGCTATCTTCAATAGCAAAAAAATTAGTCAGTCACTATGAACATTTTAGAAAATTAAATAAAATAATTGATTTTTCAGACTTTGATCGGCCGTAGCGGCTAAACGAAAACTCCAAATTGAACGCGGTTTGCAAATCTGAGCTCCTCGTACGTCAGTTAGTCGGATCATAGATTTTAAATTTTTTGACAAAAACGTGAAAAAAGACATGAGTAAACCCCTTGGAAATTTGTTAAAAAATGCAACTTTCTTAATAATCATCGTAGACTATTGAATTTTACTTTTTTTTCATCAGAGAAACGAGAGATATTGATTGCCGTTAAAAAATTTCAGCCATCTTCAATAGCAAAAAAATTAGCTAGTCGCCATGAACATTTTAGAAAATTTAAAAAAATAATTGATTTTTTAGACTTTGATCGGCCGTAGCGGCTAAACGAAAACTCCAAATTGAACGCGGTTTGCAAATCTGAGCTCCTCGTACGTCAATTAGTCGGATTAGAGATTTTTATTTTTTTGACAAAAACGTGAAAAAAGACATGAGTAAACCCCCGCGTATGTCCCGCGGGAAGAAACGCTATTTTTTCTGATTGAAATAATATTGAGTAATATTGCCTTAGTTACGATATGTCATAACAAACTTATATTTCCCTAGGGAAATATGAAGTGCTCATATTTCCCTAGCAAAATATAAACATCAAAAAAATGTCATCAGGAGCTTCTCGCAAGAATTGTTTTAATTGCTCTCGGGACAACACCTCCGATTTCTTAGGAAGGTATCCTTTATGGATTTTACCACTTGCGTTAACACATAGTTTAACATTTCACCAATTTATGAAACAACGCAAAAATCAAACCAGTCAACTATGATATTTACAAACAAGGCCCTTAGCAACGTTACCAATCCGGTAAATTCAAAAATTTACAATCCAATATTTTCCCATTTACAGAACAATATTCTTTCAATCAGAAAAAAACTATTGATTACAACACGGGAAATATGAATATATACTGAATATACTATTCATATTTTCCTAGTTGTAATAATAGCTATAGCAGCCCTTGGTTATTGGCGCGGGCTGCTAAAGCATAGTTTCCTCCCTAGGTGAACAATAAACCATTTATTCAATCCTTTGTATTTAGAACCACGATCGTGTAATTTTGTGTAATCGTGTTCGTGCAACTGAAAAAAGTCATATATTATATATTTTATCCCTGTCGGAAAAAAGTATACCTCTTCTACAAGTTCTAAAGAATTTTAAACTTCTCGAAAAAAAAGCCATTATTTATTACTTCAAAGTATACGGTAACATTTTCTGTGTAGTTCCGCCTTGGCAATAAATATGTCAGTGTTTGTTTCTTTTTGTTTGTGCATAATCTGACCGGTTGGCTCAGGTAGAATCAAGTTCTGCAGGATGGGCTAGCGCAAGCACCGCCAGGTCAATGGCGAATATCGAAGAGCGGGACAATAGCAATAGCGGACTTTCGCAAAAGTAAGGTGGGGTGACTTTAAGGCCTACCTATTTTCTCTCTACAGGGGTTGAGAGAAATGAAACGAATGCATTTACTCAAAATATATTGATGACAGATATAATATTTTTACGTTTGTCGTCAAAAAGTGCGAAATTGCTTTCCATGAAGGTGATCCGCATTGAAAGTTGTTTACATTATTCCCCGCCGTCATGGTAACACGCAGAAAAAAACACTTTTCACGCCCGCCAAGTACTCTATTAGAGCGAAACTAGAGACAAACTTAAGATCAATATATCCTGCATTTCATCTCCCGTCTTCTATAGCTCATTTACTAATTAAGTTGGAATTTTGATGTTTCGCAGAATAAATTTGCATCCTAGAATGCATTTCAGGAAAACATTTTTGATTATACAGGGTATCCCAAAAAAGCGTGACGTCATGATGATATATTTTTTAAATTACATGCTATCTATTTTATTGCTTATTTGGGTGCCTTTTATACTTGCCTACATAATCCTATAATTTTATTGGAATCGATTCAGGGATATCAGCAAAAAATTAAAAACTAAAAAAAATCAGTTTTGCACTATTGGTTTAAAACATGAATAAAAAATAAAAATTGTGCCTTGTTAATAAAATCATACAAGGTACTTATTAAATAAGGTCTGATAGTCCCGTCAACCAAGTTTGATCGATTTGAAATATACAGGGTGTCCAAAATTTAGTGTCAAACATTTCAAACTTTAAAGCACTTTATTTTTCTTATTTTAAATTGGAGCTCCTGTATATTTTTATGTCATTCCAAGCAGAATAAAGAAACAAACATCTTTCCTAATAACAACCCTGTCCCAATTCCTAACGCATTAACAGTTATTTGCAGAAAACTCGTTTTATCAACCATTTCAATAGCCATTTTACTAAATAAAAATCGAAGGTGGCCCTGAAAAACAATTTATTGACATTAAAATTTAACAAGGTGACAAGAGACTGTTTTGACTTTAGTAATGTAAAAGTTTAAAGCATTGTTAACTTAAGCTCTTTGTACTCAAGAATTATTTTTTCCATGACAAAATATTATGATTTTACCCGTAGCTAGCGACCTTGTTTATAATATTTGTAACTATCCCTTTACAGACAACTAAAATGCGCTCATTTATGAATGTATCTTATGGTGGATGCGCCGGGAACTTACAAATTACGTGCTCGCGGTAGGAGTATTCGATCTTACGGAAATATTTTTTTGCCTATTGCGAATATACTCCTGGCTCTCTACGCCACTGGTTGAGCCAAACATCTTTCCCTTTTTTGAGTTTACCGTTTAATTTCAGTAGAATATTGTCTGAAGGACAGTTCGTTGTGAAACTTAATTATTATATATTTTATTGAATTTAATGGTTTCATTAAGTGGTTCTTGATGTTTAATATAAGTGATTTGGTGGTATGAAATAAGTAATTAACATTTTTCTTTCTTTCTTTTTGAGTATCTATTATTAGTTTGCCTCACTTTTATTGGAGAAAATTCCATTATTTTTTCTTTTCTAAAAAAATGCATTTTTTTCTTTTCTGAAAAAATTAATTTTTTTCTTTTCTGAAAAATTGCATTTTTTTGTTTCTGAAAAAATCCTTTTTTTCTTTTCTAAAAAAATGCATTTTTTTCTTTTCTAAAAAAATGCATTTTTTTATTTTCTGAAAAATTGCATTTTTTTCTTTTCTGAAAAAATGCATTTTTTTATGCAGTAGTGAATACATTTAATTTAGTGTATTTTAACCAGCAAAGTAGTCGTTAATAATTTGTTTATGTATTTATTATTTTTATAATGAAAAATCTTTTACTATAGCCAAACGTGGTGCACATTTCACTCACTCAAATTTCAGTTCAGAGTGCTGCCATTTGGTTTACAAGCAAGGTACGTCAATTATCTTTTGCTATGTCAAAAATATGTTGTTTCTAAGCAAATTTTGAAATTTTGAAGCAAATCCCGCGGGTGATAATTTTATTAGAATTTTTTTAATCAGCTGGTGCACATTTCCCTCACTCAAATTCGATTTCAGAGTACTGCCATTTTGTTTACGCGAGTCGATTATTTTTTTGCATGTCAAAAATATCTTATTTCTGAGTGCATTTGAAAATTTTCTGAAGGTAATTCCACGTGCGATGATATTTTTAGAATTATTCCAATCACGAGGTGCACATTTCACTCACTCAAATTCAAGTTCAGAGTGTCGCGATTTTGTTTGCAAGCAAGCAGCGTGAACTATTTTTTTATATGTCAAAAATATGCTATTTCTGAGCGCATTTGAAAAATTTGAAGGTAATTCCACGTGCGATAATACTTTTAGAATATTTTTTAATCACGAGGTGCACATTTCAGTCACTCAAATTAAAGTTCAGAGTTTTTATTATTGTTTTAATCGTGATGTACGTATTTTACTCGCTCAAATTCCAGTTCAGAGTGCTGCCATTTTATTTACAAGCAAGGTGCGTCAATTATCTTTTGGTATGTCAAAAATATGTTGTTTCTAAGCAAATTTGGAACTTTTGAAGCAAATTCCGCGGGAGATAATTTTATTAGATTTTTTTAATCAGCTGGTGCGCATTTCACTCACTTAAATTTGATTTCAGAGTGCTGCCATTTTGTTCACAAGAGGTGAATCGATTATTTTTTGGTATTTAAAAAATAAGACATTTCTGGGAGCATTGGAAATTTTTCTGAAGGCAATGATATTGATGATATTTTTAGAATTTTTTCAATCACGAGATGCACATTTCAGTCACTCAAATTCCAGTTCAGAGTCCCGCCATTTTGTGTTGTGTCAATTATTTTTAGATATGTCAAAAATATATCATTTTTGAGAGCATTTGAAAAAATTGAAGGTAATTCCATGTGAGATGATGTTTTTAGAATTGTTTTAATCGTGATGTGCACATTTCACTCAGTTAAATTCAAATTTAGAGTGCTGCCAATTTGTGCCCAAGCAAGGCGCGTCAATTATTTTTTGTGATCTCAAAAATATGTAATTTCTGAGCGCCTTTGAAAAATTTGAAGGTAATTCCACGTGCAATAATGCTTTTAGAATTTTTTTAATCATGAGGTGCACATTTCAATCACTCAAATTCCAGTTCAGAGTCCCGCCATTTTGTGGTGCATTAATTATTTTTAGATATGCCAAAAATATATCCTTTTTTAGAGTATTTGAAAAAATGGAACGTAATTCCATGTGCGATGATGTCTTTAGAATTGTTTAAATCGTGATGTGCACATTTCACTCACTCAAATTCAAGTTCACAGTGCTGCCAATTTGTGCTGAAGCAAGGTGCGTTAATTATTTTTTTGTGATGTTAAAAATATGTAATTTCTGAGTGCATTTGAAAAATTTGAAGGTAATTCTACGTGCGATAATACTTTTAGATTTTTTTTAATCACGAGGTGCACATTCCAGTCACTCAAATTCAAGTTCAGAGTCCCGCTATTTTGTTTACAAGCCAGGTGCGTCAATTATTTTATGATGTGTCAAAAATATATCATTTCTGAGCAGATTTGGAAAATTTTAAGATAATTCCAAGTGCGATAATATTTTTAGAATTTTTTATCACGAAGTGCACATTTTACACTCAAATTCATGTTCAAGTGATGCCATTTTGTTTTCAGGCGGATTGCGTCGATTATTTTCATATTGGCCAACAAATCGAAATCCCACTAAATTCTGAAAAAAATCGATAATTATTAAATTTATCAAAAAAAAACCTTTTTATTCCACCAAAACGAAAAAGTTACATTTCTTAACAAATTGCATGTTTAAAATAATTTCGCAAAACCCTAATACCGGCACTGGATATGATGTTGCGGTGCAGGCCTCTTCAGGGACAAGTTAGTTCTGAAATTTTAAAATCTTTTGAATTAAAAAAAATTGGCATCTTGACAGTTAGACTAAACAGCAGAGAGTGGCACCTGCAGTGATTGTCGAAACTTGATATGAATTGACGGCAATCCACTAAATCCTATACCTATGTTTAGAATTTTTTCGGCATTTTTTGAACATGTGCACACCACTGAATAGATTTTTTTTCTTTTTTAAAGGAAGTATGGTTGATGGGAATTCGGGTTGAGGAAGTGCGGATGATTTGGAATTGGCGTAAGCATCTAGCTATTCGGCTACTAACGATAATTCAGTTTTTGAGATTTTATTTTAATAATGAATGGGACATACACTAGACATCCAAAACGGCCACTTCTTCGTTTCGAAAAACTGACCGCACGGATGGAATTCGAACCCACGACCACGAGGCCCGTAAGCAGGAGCTTTACTCACTAGGCCACCGCGGCCCCTTCAAGTCAATTCAGATGAAAAAAAAATTAATTTAACTCAAAAATCATAAGTAGATTTTTTTGTATTTATATTTTTTTAATAATTTTTATTCCAACTTAAAATGGTAGATATTGAAAAAAAAAATCCTAATTTATTTTTTTACTTTTAAATTTAATTCAAAGCAGTTTTTAGTATTTGTTTTAATATAATTTTATGAATTAGCTCGTAGTGGCAAAACAAGAATTCCCAAAAGTTCAATCCGCTGCGGTTCCACATTAACATAAGATCAAAAAAATAGAAAATCGTTGGTTGGCAACATTTTTCTATCTATATTAAAGGAATACTTCATTCGGTTTAATCCAAAATAAACACAAACATCTATTTAAATATTTCACATAAAAACTAATTGTACGCTTTCTAACCAATTATAAATTAATTTGAATGTTAATATCGAATTGAAATTTTAAATTAGAGAGAAAACAATAAACCATCTGTTACGAATGTTACGAGCATAAACTGTGTGGGGTGCTGTACTTGACATTGCACAAATGATACCCGGTATAATAATAATACTTAACTGTTATGTGAATATTGTTTCAGTATCATGTTTTCAAATTATTTCCTGATGAAATTAATATTACTCTATACAACACAAAATATACATATTTATGAACTTTGCAAACAAATTAAATAAAAGCTTTAATTTAATATACAAATACAGACTAGCATTACTGTTTAACAACTAGCGTTATTGTTAAACCGTTTTGCTTCGTTGTTAAACTGCTTTTGGTGAAATTTAACTTGTCACCACTTTTTTCGGTGTGGATTTTATCCCGAGAATGGTTTCACACGGCATCTCGGAATAACGGTGAAAATTATTGCCGGCGATCGAATAGACGGCCAAACAAGTGCAAACTTATTTTAAATTTTATAATAAATTATTTTCTATTGTAAAAGCCTATTTTTGTACTTGATTACACAACACCTTCCAACCTTAAAATTTATCCAAATCGGCCCGTAATGTGTTAATTTTCTTTAAAATGGAGGTATGTTTAAAGGAAATGGGAGTTAGGGAAATTGGCTAAGCATTAACCGATTATTTGCAAATTTTAAATTCATTTGTAATGAAGAATCCGAACGAATAAAATCTACTACTCGGTATGGGGATCGAACCCACAGCAGGGCTACCGGTAGTAGCTGCTAAAACGCTCCGCCAGGGAGCGTCGCATCCTGCCGGTCGTGATTTCTAAAGTATTTATGGACGATTGTTATTTGAATTTAATACGCACGAAATATACCCTGAATATGTAAATATAAAATTTATTCGTAAATGTAAGAAAATTAAGTCTACAAAGACTAAAAACAAATATTTTATTGAAAGAACTACGTTTCTGGCTAATGGCGAATATTCAATAATAATAATAATAATAATAATAAACACAGTTTTATTCAAAAATAATTTACATACCTAACTAGAAAATATGTGCACATTATGAAGAATATCGTCACAATAGGGGATTAAAAATAATGCGTGCAGAAATAAGTGAGGGTTTCAATGGTTATTAGTTATTTGGTGGAATAATATCTTTACATTAAAAAAATGTGCGGAGCATCCATAAACCACAATGCCTTACTAACGAATTCATTTGCTTTCCTACTTCCAACCGATGATTAGCATTAACGTTTTGAAATAGCAGGTGTCATCTACCGGAGGCCGCGTACACTAACCGCGTGTGATGTAAAAAGTGAAACCGTTTTGTTTTCACTGGTGTTCTTTTTTTATGAGCGCAGTTGAGTCCGGTTTGTTTACTTTGATTGTTGGAGGCCATTGGCTGCCGATGATTGCCCTTGGTCACTCGCAGGAGTTGTAAAGGCAATTGGATCGTCTCGTCTCGGTTTTATCTGTCCTCGCGTCCAATTTGGCGTCGGTTCGTCTACGACGCCCAAAAATTAATTCGACAAACGTGACCGAGGACAACGTAATTGGGTTACCTACTTGGGGTGAAGGAATTCGCCACAGAAAGCACTCTTATAATCGATTGGTCCGTCGAAAAAAATCAGTTGCGCTAATTGAAAAAGAGCAATTGTACACCCTGAGTTCATCCATCTTTAGAATAAACACACACCCTAAAGTTTGTTTTAAAGATCGCGGTGGGAAGGAACGGCCCCGTCCCGCCATTATTTGCAGACATTACACATACAGAACAGGGACATAAACTGGCTACTATATAGTGACGCATACGTCACGGGGCTTTATCTGGATCTGTTTATCTGTCTCCTTGCTCTTTCAGGCGAATGGTCGGATCCGACGAGGATGGACGATGACAGCTGAGCGTTTAGTGATTTGGTGACATCGAGCAGTAGTGCGGTTGGTGGTGGTGCCGTTGCGTGACACCGGGCGTAGGAGTGAGGAGCGTTCGTCCGTCGGATAGCGTAAACCGAGAAAAATCCAGGTTCCAGGTAAATTATTCTTTAACCGCGGCATCGAATTAAACCCCCCAGAATCTCCCATGAATAACCCATTAGACGTCCGACCCTAGGAAGTTCGGCTGCGGCGGCGGGGACTAAATTAAAGGCAATAATTTGTAGTTTTTAACGGCACGCACCGAATCCCGTCTTACTGGTTCTCTTCTCTCCGGCTGATTTACTCCAATCCTCGTTCCTTGTTAGGCACCAATTAAAATGTAGATACCCATTATCCCCATTAGTTATGGTCACCTTGGAATACCTGAGAGTCCTTTCGGGATGCCCGTCGGACGCGAACGCAGCCATCCCCACCCGTTCTCACTCCATTATTTTTATTAAAATCTATTCCTCCGTAGCAATAACACTACATTACGGTGTTATTTACATAAAAATCTGATCACACCTATCATCCTAATCTAAACAAATCCATGTTGGATGACTGAATATTTCAGTTACTCCTACACGCGAAAAAAGGCTTAAAACAAACGTAAGATTGTGTTTTGAATTTAACATGTGGAATAATCAATGTTTCCGGTTTTTCTTTAAAAACTTCTTTAATTGCATCTCTTTAGTGCATAGCTATTTCACAACAATTTAATCTGGTCCTTTATGAATCCTTGGATGATAATTCGAATAAACGTGTAGGGAAACTGAAATTGCTCTTCGCCGATTTCAGGGTATTTTGAATTTTTATTGAAGACATACTTTTTGTTTTTTTCAAAAGTCGACGAATTGACTTACAGAACAGAGTCATTTAGTCTATCTCTAAACGGTGTTCTTCTAATTGCAACAGAAAAACCATAATGTCATGTAATGCACGCCGGTTTATGTTTTGAGGATCACCGATGTAGCTGCAGGTGGAAGAACACTTCATTCTTCTGCACTTGGTTCGTGAACTCTAAAATTTCCGTATATTAACGAAATCTTTGATTTTATGTAAAATTGGATGAAATATATAATATCTAATATTATTGTGTTGAGCACTACGTAAATATTTAAGCAGCAGCAATGAATTCTGGAGAAGACACAATTTTAATAGACTTTTGTAACCGTTGTTAATCCTATCATCTACAAAATGGTAGCTCAGGTTCTCATATTTTTTTGTCGTTAGTGGCTACACGCCTACCCAAAAAAATATAATTTTGGATCCAAGCGTTACTGCGATCGAAGGAAAATAGATCAGGCGTTAGACTAAACCACGAGTCGATACATGAAGCCCTTCATTTATAACCACCACTGGTTCGGTCTGTAAACTGTGATGAATAAACCATTATTTTTTCCCCTATTCCACTATTTTTACTGTAAATTATAACTTATAGACGCTGCAATTTTTAATAGCAACAGATGTTTATGATGTCACGATAAGCTTTATCGGCATAGTACTTTAAGCCAAATTTGACAATTGGCGACATAATTTGCAATTATCCTACCATTCGAGATTGCTTTTGGTGTGCTGCATTAAAAACTAAAATTGCGCATAAATATATCTCGCATTCTAATGCAGCTTCTCAGGATCTTTACGGCCTTTAGTAAATCGTTACCCATCATAGACCTAGAATGACAGATGAAATTGTGGTTAAGAGTATGACTCATACCTAAAGAGTTTTTTTGTTAATGCCAGCTGATCTCATCTTTACGTTTGATCGGTCATGACTCTCAACTAAAGATTTTTTTGCTTAATTGCCACTTGAGCTCATCTCTACGTTCGATAGACATTACCTATAACTAAAGATTTTTTTGCTCACCTGAGCACATCTAACTCTACGTTTGATCGCCAGACGGTTCAGGCCAGTGAATATTGACTTTGAAAGCTTCCTTCATGGTTTTGATCTATTTTATTTGTCTAAAATAGACAATTATACGAGGGTAACACAATAAATAAGGATAAAGGCAATAATAATCAAAATAACTTCCTGAGATTTATTTCACTTTTTAGCACATTCACCGTATATATTCTTTACACAAGTCCTTGAGTAACCTCTTAGATTTTGGCATCATCCGTTTCAAAATGACGGCCACTCAAATGATTATATAGGTACCCAAACAGATGAAAATCTCAGGGGGCTAAGTCGAGACTGAAGATGGAGGATGTTCCAAGCGTTCCCAACAAAAGCTTCGATGTACGATGTGGCATTCACAGTCTCTCCGTGAGGAATTTCTGCAGTATGACCCCTTGCATGTCACAAAACACGGTGAGCATTATCTTGCGGGCTAATGAATTTCTCCATCCCATGGAACAATATTTGGATTCAGGTTGAAAGTTGTGAACCCAAGAATCGTCCTTCGTAACAATTCGTGCCATGAAGTTATCTTCTTCCTCAGTTACTGAGTGAGGTGCTGCAAGAATAGACCAATTCTGTTCATTTTGTGTTCCTCACGCAGTTGCCGTTGTTTACACCATTATAGATTCAAGAATAAAAACATAAGCATGGTTGCATAGTACGGATAGTCCAAAGTAGTGTAAGGAAGTCAACAAAAGTTCCTCTGGCAGGTCTAATATTACCTGTCACGGCGCTGATTTTGTCTCTGGTCGTACAATGCTCCTGTTTCTTGCACATAACTATCCATTCCAGAGGAGAGGAGTGTATCGTTGTTAAAACTATCTGAACAAAAAAAATAAAATTGATGCGTGTTGCGCTACTTTCTTGATGGAACCGGATATATAAATTTTGTTATGTTCCATGATTTTATTTTCAGCTTCCTGACACGTGTTTCGATCTTTACAGATCAAAAAAACAGATAAATAAATCATGGAATATAACAAGTGTTTTTCTTCACCAAATTAAAAAAAAAAGTATATTATTGATTCACGCGGTTAAGTAAACACCATATATATTTAAACAGATGTCATGGATTTAAAAGTTAATTTCTAATATCTTCGGTTTTTTGTCACTTTCATGTCTTAATATTTTGTTCTTCAAAGGCATTGAATAACTCAAATTGAACGTCCAGATGAGCACAATGCATTAAGAAAACCGATTCTACCGATTTGATATAAAAATCTACAGTGATTAACTACACAAAAGTGTTTTAGCTTTCATCTAACCTTTTTGAATTTTACTTCCAGTTTTCGAAAGATTTTTTATCGCCAACTTTAACATCATCAGCTCTTCAATTATCGACATCGACCAAGTTAAACGCATTCTATATTTTAGAGTTTAAATTTTGCAACAGATTTAGGCACAATGAGCTCAACGAAACATAAAACAATCGCCAAAAATGATGATTATTAAAATATTCCATAAGAATTGGCTAGCGCATTCCATTCATTGCCCGCTCATTGTTTTCGAGATCAAAATGGAAATCTCGAACTTTTGGCAATTTATTCTGCTTTCACGGAAGAGTTTTCTTATATTTTTTCATAGGATACATTTCTGCTTCTTAATAATTAATATTATCTAACGTGTCAAACGTATATTAAAAATAATTGGAGATTATTAGGGAAATAAATTTGACGGATCTCTGCTTTTTAATGATTAATACCGTCCAACGTGTAATAAAATGACAAAAAAAATGATACAAAAATACAAAACAAATTGTTCAATTTCATAAATTTCTGTAGATGCCATGGTTGTTTTTTCCAAGAAAAAGAAATGACTAAAAATTGCCGATAAAAAAGAAGTTACACAGAGAATAAAACACTTATTTTTATTCACAAAATATTGTTTAAAAAAAACATCATCAATTGTTGCACATTTTAATATCGGAGTAGGTTTTGATAAAGGCGTTAGATCCCGATTTCACATTTTGTACTTGTATTTTCAAAGAACATAAATGACCCATTTCGCCTTTGGATTAGAGCTTTTTATGAGTGAAGAATCGACTAAAAAGACATGATTCTTGGAGTGGAGAGTAAAAAAAATGTCCTAAATTTTTTATTTCACCACGAAAACAAAATTATGACAAAAAAACAGGTCAAAATAAGTCAGGAGATTTACACCGGAGTCACTTGATTTTCTATTCATTTCTAAGAATCAACTCTTTTAATCGACTCACTCATGAGTTACCCATCTCTACCTCGGATTAATTAGCATCGTTCAGCATTGACAAAAAAATGGGCAAGGCAAGAAATGTTAAAATTCATCACGTTCTATAGAAACTTTAAATATCCTTCTAAAATCTTTCTCAAAGCTAATTGGAAAATTTTGGAGTTTGGTAGATGAAAATCGTTACCAGATTAGAGCTTGACGCCATTATTTTCAAACATTCTCAAATTAAAATCCAAAACACACAGAGTTCGAATGGACACAAATAAATCAATTTCTTGTGTTACTTTTTTATGAAAAGTGAGTGACCAATAAGGTTAAGTTTCTTTTAAAAACACAAATCAGACACCTTTTATGCTCATTATACGGCCGTCGGCTGTGCGTGGTTGTCATGGAGACTGGAGGTGGACGAAGTCATTGTTTTGTCAATCGACTCATCGTGAAAAGTCGACTGAAAAGTCGACTCTTGACTCTTTTAAAAGATGAGAAAGTATTTGTTTCAACAAATAATTTGTTTTTGTAGCCTTGGCAAAATTCAGTATTGTGGATATCTCGCATTTTGTTTTATTATAACAGAGATACAATCAATGTCAATGTCAGAAATTGGGAAGGTCTGGGTGAGTACCAACATTAATATAATGTTGTTATTTAAGAATAAATTTATGGTGTCTATCTTTTCCGTATAAAGATAAGTCATATGTAACTCTTGGCATTGAGTAAGGTCAATTAAAAACTTATTTTTAAAACTCAAGGACATGAAGGTCAGTAACGATGATATCACTGCCGGGTTTGTTTATATTAGTTATCCAAACTTTATGTACATTTTGGTGTTGCGCAGCAAGACTCTAATAGTATTTGCGTAGAATTATCAGCAAATATGTCATCAGTTTTGTAGAAAGGTGTAAGAAATTCCAAAAGAAAATATATTTACTTCAAGCAATTTTTATTTTACGTGGTGATGTAGCGCCAAGATATCTCCAATGCGGTTGATGTAAATTTATTTCTCTGTAATGAAATTGATTATATATGATGTTTATAAATTGTTTCAATTTTTACTTTCTCCGTTACGTACGAGAAAGTATTGTGATCGTGAAAAATTTTTCAAATTTTTTTTTTAACGGAAATATCCGTTTTGGGGTTGATGCCATTTTTTTTACGTACGAGAAAGTATTGTGATCGTGAAAATTTTTTCAAATTTTTTTTTTAACGGAAATATCCGTTTTGGGGTTGATGCCATTTCAACAATTTGTCTCTGTGTGTGTGTGGCTGTGTGTCTGTGCGCGCAGTATCTCAAAAACTAGTAGAGCAATTGATATGAAACTTTGAACATAAGTCTTATTTGATAATCCGAAGAACTGAAAAGCTTTTGGTAAAATTTCGTACACCGGAAGTGGATATCTGCCTTAACTTTTTACTTTCTCCGTTATGAACTACGAGAAAGTATTGTGATCGTGATTTTTTTTCAAATTTTTTTTTTAGGGAAATATCCGTTTTGGGGTCCCTAGATGCCATTTCAAGAATTTGTGGATTTTTTTGTGTCTGTGTGTGTCTGTGGGCGCTGTATCTCAAAAACCAATAGAGCAATTGATATGAAACTTTGAACATACGTCATATTTGATAATCCAAAAAACTGGAAAGCTTTTCGTAAAATTTCATACACCGGAAGTGGGTGTTTACCTTAACTGTTTTTTGTTTTTTGTCAATATTTTCTTAAATATGAAAAATATCACAAAAAGATTTAAACGAATATTGAAGACAACAAAGAAGTGAGCTTATTTTGTTAAAAAACATTTTTCATCAAATCATTGTTATTCGAGAAATTTTTATTTTTTATTTTTTTTATTTTTGGTTTATAATTATGGAACGATAATAGTTACAGCAAATTTATGTTCATAATAATTGTAGAGAATACTAAAATGAACAATTTATAAAGAATAAGTTTTTTTCGGAATCCCTTTGGTTTTTTAATTTGAAGTATATTTTCCCATCTTTCATAATTTTGACGTTTTAAACGTCAGTTTCATCCGAGTTTACGCAACGCTCGATGTACATTTAAAATATGATTTCAATTAAAAATAAACCATGAAAATATAAATATAAATGGCTATGATCAAGTCGGAGAAAGTAACATGATAACAGAAATAGCCCTGTAAATTCCACACTTTCATCGACAGATGCTCGACATTTTGACAGACACATCTTTAATAACATATCTTTAGATTTGTTTAAAGAAAATTATCCGAACAAAACTGAAAGACAAATTTTGTAGACAAAATTGCACTTTTTCCAGAAATCGTCCTGTAAATTCTACAATTTTGTCGACAGATGCTTGAAATTTTGACAAATACATCTTAAATAATATATCTTTAGATATGTTTTAAAAAAACATCCGAACTTTCTTCTAACAAAAATGGCAGCATTAGAAAACAAATTTTGAAGACCGAAAATGCATTTTTTCAGAAATCGTCCTGTAAATTCCAGATTTTTGTTGACAGATGTTTCAAATTTTGACAGATATATCCTAAATAACATATGTTTAAAACTGTTCAAAGAAAATTATCCGAATTTAGCTCTAATAAATCTGGCAGACAAAACTTGCACTTTTTCCAGAAATGTCCCTTTAAGTTCCACAATTTTGGCGACAGATGCTTGAAATTTTGACAAATACATCATATTTAAAATATCTTTAGAACCGCCTAAATAAAATTATCCAAACTTTGCGGTGACAAAAATGGCAGCGTTTAAAGACAAATTTTGAAGACCGAAAATTCACTTTTTCCAGAAATCGTCTTGTAACTTCCAGACGTTTGTTGACAAATGCTTGAAATGTTGACAGATACATTCAAAGTAAAATATCTTTAAAACTGTCAAAAAAAAAAAAATCCGAACTTTGTTCTAACAAAACTGGAAAACAAAATTGCACTTTTTCCAGAAATCGCCCTGTACATTCCACAATTTTGTAGACAGATGCTTGAAATTTTGACACATACATTCCAAATAAAACATCTTTAGAATTATCGAAATAAAATTATCCAAAGTTTGCGGTGACAAAAATGGCAGCGCTTGAAGACAAAGACCGAAAATGCACTTTTTCTAGAAATCTTCCTGTAAATTCCAGATTTTTGTTGAGAGATATTTCAAATTTTGACAGATACTTCCTAAATAACATATGTTTAAAACTGTTCAAAGAAAATTATTCGAATTTTGCTCTAACACATCTAGAAGACAAATTTTGAAGACAAAAATTGCACTTTTTCCAGAAATCGCCCTTTAAATTCCACAATTTCGTCGGCAAATGTTTGAAATTTTAACAAATACATCCTAAATAATATATCTTTAGAAGCGTCTAAAGAAAATTATCCGAACTTTTCTGTGACCAAAAAGGGCAGCGCTTAAAGACAAATTTTTAAGACTGAAAATGCACTTTTTCCAGAAATCGTCCACACTTTTATTGACAGATGCTTAAAATTTTGACAGATACATCCTAAATAAAATATCTTTAGAATCGTCGAAATAAAATTATCCAAATTTTGCGGTGAAAAAATAGGCAGCGTTTAAGGACAAATTTTGAAAACCGAAAATGCACTTTTTCCAGAAATATGATTTAAATTTAAAATAAACCATGATAACGTAAATACAAATATTACCATCAAGTCGGAGAAAGTAACATGATGGCCACATCCCCATTTTTTTCTAGCTGGTTGCATAACTTTTTTTCATGAGTCACACTCACAAAAAAGACTTATTTCGCCCATCTCTATTACGGACTGACCAAGTCACGCAAGTCGTAATTTACAAACAATAAATGAAAACCAAATTACAGTCTAAATATTTAAAATTCTCTACTAGTTCCACTGGTTATGATATTCTCTGTCCTGTTTTTAGTCTTATGTTATTATTAATACCAACTCTAACAATAAGGTATGAGCAACAGAATTTTGTTTCTGAATTGGCCATGCCTGAGAGAGAGAGAGAGAGAAAGCAGTCATGTCTGAGATTAATTCATATTTTTTTAAATCTTATCTCCTCTCATGATGTAATAATATGCTACATACCTCATTTATCTCACAGCCAACTCTGAAACAAAATTTTGTGGCTCACATGATATTAATTAACCCGCCAATGGTGACCCTACTTGTGTGTGAGACCGTGTGTGTCGAATAACTTTATTCTCCGTTATTGTTTTTTGTTGCAATTTCGAGTAGCTGTCGCGTTGCAGAGCTTAAATTGATTAAATATCTTTGTTTTATTGTCAAAGAGCATAAATTAAAAAAAAATGGTGATGTGGCCATCATGTTACTTTCTCCGACTTGATGGGTATCATAGCCAATTATATTTAAGTTTTCATGGTTTATTGAAATCATATTTTAAATGTACATCTGGCGTTTTGAAGACTCGGATGAAAGTGACGTTTAAAACGTCAAAATTATGAAACATGGAAAAATTATACTTCAAATTCAAAAACTCGGTTTACTCAAAAACTAACGAGATTTCGAAAAAAAACTTATTCTTTAGAAGTTGTTCTTTTTGGTATTCTCTACAATTATTATTCACTCAAATTTGCTGTAACTGTTATCGTTTCATTGTTATAAACCAAAAATTGCAAAAAAATTAATAAATTTTCATTTTATGAAAAATATTTTCAAGCAAAAGATGTTCATTTCTTTGTTGTCTTCAATGTTTATTTAAATGTTTTTGTGATATTTTTCATATTTAAGAAAATATTGGCAAAAAACAAAATGCAGTTAAGATAAACACCCACTTCCGGTGTACGAAATTTTACCAAAAGCTTTCCAGTTCTTCAGATTATCAAATAAGACGTATGTTGAAAGTTTCATATCAATTGCTGTATTAGTTTTTAAGATACAGCGCACACAGTCAGACACACACACACACACACACACGAAATTTTTTTTTCCATGAATTGTTGAAATGGCATCTAGGGACCCCAAAACGGATATTTCCGTAAAAAAAATTTTTGAAAAAAAAATCACGATCACAATACTTTCTCGTACTTCGTAACGGAGATAGTAAAAACATGAACTATTGGTAACACGTTTCGAAAAATCTTCAGTTGAAAACCCCGGTGCGTGAGACCGGCTTCACCATTAAATTTGCGTCACCAATGGCGGGTTAATACGCTACAAAAGGAGACGTTTTTTTGGCAAAAGAGAAGATCCAACATTTAGAACTGGGCGTTTATTCTTCTTGGAAATTCAAGTCAAATAATTCCTACCAAGGAAAGTTCCATCATGGAAGTAGTTGATTTATAGTAGAGTTTATTCCTGAAAATGAAGTACCACGTAGTAACGGTCACCACCATCCTGTTTCGAAAGTGCAAAAGTTATTTATGGACAAGCGTACATGCACAATGTTAATCAAATGATAATATGTACTCTTTAAAGGAAGTGGATCATATTTGGTAAATTAAAGGGTCCAAAGTCTGAATATATCGTTAACGAGAGGAAGCAGATGAACTTTTCGTAAATGAAAGGGTCTGCAGTTCTAGTGTTGCCCTCTGATTCGGAGAGCCATTTACCTGCGCGTCTGCCGGCGGGCATATCGATTCGTGCGTGAGCGTGCGTCGTGGTCGTAAATCGAATTAAAAGGTCTGGAAGGAAAAGGAGTCCTCTAATCGGAATTGTTTTCTCATCTAATTTCGCCCCCCCCCCCCTCGTTCTTGACTTTCCGCTCTCTCGAAGAGCGAGTGCTTCATCCCCGTCCAGGTCCAAAACCGTAATCATATATTAACCGTCATCTCCGGCTGACCACGCCTTTTTATACGCGGATATCAAATGCGCGGTGAGAAGGGGGGAACGGGGGGAAGGGGTTGTCCTCCTCTTATGCATGCAATAACCCTTTAATCTATGGAGAAGCGGTGAGGATGTGACCCCTCTGTCTGGATGTGCGGATAGATGCACGCGCTCGGGGTATTCCGTGACAGAGGCGTATTTTATGTGTTTATACCGAGAATCAAAGTGGGCATTATAATCACGTACTAGTTTATCCTGCGAGTTTGCAGGTAGCAGGTAGCGGGTATCCGTCCACCACACCCAGGCAGTCGCAGTCTCCGATGTATATGGGATATAAAGCAGTAAATCCTGCCCACAGGATAGGGGGAAGCCGCCCCTCGGATTGCGTCGGCGTCGGAGGGACGTTTGAGAGGAGCGTCGCGGCGCAAACACCATCGCACAACACACACCGCCGGCGACAGTCCTCGGGATCGGTCGCTTTCCCACCACCTGAAAGTGTCTCACTGCTACCTACCTACACCCACTACCGTCTGCATTCAAGACACAAGCATAAACAAACAAGACACCAGCTGCTGCAGTCACCACCACCGGCCGACTCTACACATACCAGCCACTCATGTAAGTAAACAGACATACCTTCATCCAGTGTCGCCTCAGTGTTCGGGCTTTATTTCGGAAAATCCAACAATCGCTGACTCACCCTCGTATCAATTCCCCTCGCGAATTCCAATTACACCCCTGCTCGCTCGCAACTCATCCCGTGGGTTTTAAACTCGGCATCGCCAACGCGTCCACGCACCATTACTAACACAATATGAGTTTCAGATTCACCCTCGGCAACTCCATCCCGATCCCTCGTCGCCAGCATGTACAACCCCCTGTACGTATACTGAATGTATCCTGAGTGTCTTCTGTCCGGTATACCTTCAGTATACGTAACAGGAGGCTACATATTCATCATGGGAGTCCTCTTCTCGTCCGGAAATCGTCGCACCAGCAGCAACACGACAAGAATAGGCAATTTGTTTTTTTTTTATTGTAGGTGTTCTTAGAATTTATAGTCGTAGGCATTAATTAAGTTAGATGTTAATGCGCCAATAAAATTGTTATGTGTTTTATGGTCGATTATAATAAATTTTATAATAATTATGCCGCCGTTAACCTTCTCGATTTATTCACTGCCTTTTCTTATCATTGTTTCTCACACTTAACAGATAACCTCATTTAAAATTATGCACACAATTGCACACACCGCACTTAAAAGGTATGTTAACATTAAACATTACAATTACTGGTGTAAAATTTTAACAATAATACATTACAGTGAGTTAATATTTCATTACTTGCGCTAAAAATGTTACATCAATGCAATTTTTGTGTTCGTGAAAGCGGAAAGTGTAATACGTTAATCTTAAATAAATTATATTTTCACGCAACAACGTAGACTTTTGTTTAAATTAAACTTTCCCACTTTTTTTAACAATACAAAATGTTTAGCATTATTTTACAATTGATTACTTCACATTTTTTAGATACGGATTTAATAATAATAATAAATTATTTTTTCCTGTTTGATTACTTCACATTTTTTAGACATTCTGTGAGGGTTTAATAATAATAATTAATTATTTTTTTCTGTTTGATTACTTCACATTTTTTAGACATTCTGTACGGATTTAATAATAATAATTTAATTTATTCAGTTTAGTTTGTTTTGTGATTTTTAAAACAATGTTTAATTCGCGAAAATAAGACCGAAGGCGGCTGGTCGATAGCCAGATGCTGGAACGAACATCCCCTGTAGGTTTCAATTTAAATTTAAAATTTATTTCCGAACATTTTTTTTTAGACATAGAAACTGCACGATTTTTAAACAATATTTTGTTCGCGGAAGCGGACAGCTGGTCGATAACCAATTGCTAGAGTCTACATCCCTTCTAAATTTAAATTTAAAATGTACAGTTTATTTCTTAACAATTTTAAGACTGGAATAATTAATTAGTTTCTCACGTGAAACATTTCTGTATTATATTGATTAATTAATAAATTAAGGTTGAAAACCCTCTGTTCGAAGTTTATTTCTTAACAATTTTAAGACTCATGCGAAACATTTCTATATTATATTGATTCATTAAAAAATTGAGGCTGAAAATCCTTTGGTCGATAGCCAGTTAATAACTGCATAACAAAATTTTTGAATATGTCTTAAAATCTATAAACTACTGTTAATAAAGATATTTGTATATTTAAAAAAAAATGACAATGACTAATGATCGAAACTAGTCGGAGAGAAAAACAATAAAAACAGTGAAACTAACCCAAGGGTTTTAATCAATCAATATAATTAAGGCTGAAAAATAAACAATGTTTAATTCTTTGAAATAAAACCGAAAGACGATCAAACCAATATCGCTTGTAGATTAAAATTTACAACCAATTTCATCAATTTTTTTTAACTTTTTTGTTTGCAATTTTTAAAATAATGTTTAATTCACGCAAATAATGCCAAAAAAGACAGCTGATCGATAGCCAGTTGATAGATTTAACATCGCCTGCAGATTTTATTTTTAATTTAAAATCTTGACATCGTCGGTGAAGCGGCAATACCGCCTATCTCACATTTTCCAAATTTGATAGGAGAGACAGAAAAATAATGTATAGCTTTCTGTGAAAAGATTGATGTTAAAATCTCAATTTGATTAATTATGTTTCACCACGGGTTAAGTGAGAAATTAATTAATCATATTAAAATCTATCAATTTTGGTCCAGTGGCGAATTGGTCGTCGACGATATACATTCTTATAAAATTCATTTAAAAAAAGTTGAATCTAAATTAAATCTCGTGTTAATCCGAATACCTAATTACCTGATTGAACTGTACTAAGCAATTTTAATGTACCGAAACCGGTCTACAGTAGTATAATTTATGCTTTTATGTAAGATGATTTTGTCTTCATAAAAACCAACAATTTTTAAATAGTTATTAATTAGGACAATACATAATAAGGTAATATAATATTTGGATTAGACTTTTGAATAATGTTTATTAGAAAATATATCGATAAAATTAAATTATTTGAGGGGAAAATAGCCCATAACCAGGCGCGTAGATAGAAATCATTTTTGGGGGTGGGGGGACCTTTCTTACGAGCTAATAATTAAAAATAAAATAAAATTTTTGGAAACACATTAAATATTATTCTTTAAAATTTCACGGGGGGGGGGGATTATAACCCCGTAACCCCCTTAACGTACACCACTGTACATGACAGATTTAAAAAACTTTGTGGAAAGCAATTGTTTGTCTGAAGCAATATAATATTACTATATTATAATAGTGCAAAAATAAATAAATATTATTCTTTAAAATTCCGGGGGGGTTATTATAACCCCGTAACTCCCGTCAGTGCACACTGTATATGACAGATTAAAAAAACTTTGTGGAAAGCAATTGTTTGTCTTAAGCAATATAATATTACTATATTATAATAGTGCTAAAAAAATTAATATTATTCTTTAAAATTTTGAGGTGGGGGTGGATTATAACCCCGTAACCCCCTCAATGTACACCACTGTATATGACAGATTTAAAAAAAAACTTTGTGGAAAACAATTGTTTGTCTGAGTCTGAAGCAATATAATATTACTAAATTATAATAGTGCTAAAATAAATACGTAATAATCAATTGCGACAAGTTGTATTTTTTTACTGTCCTTCCTTTAAATAAAAGAAAAACTGGTCAGAAAGAATGCAGGTCGATATTTCGTCATTTCGTCCTTATGACAGTTTTAAGAAATTGTTTAAAAACTGAAGTAATATAATATTTTTATTTACGCTTTCAACTCATCTTTTCATTATTATTCATAATCATTTCATGGCATACAAAAGACAATGATGAACTATCATAGACAGGCAGAAAGACCTCTGGTCGATAGCCAGTTAATAATCGAGATAGTCCAATATATTTTAGATGTATCTTAAAATGTATAAATTACTATTAATAAAGATATTTGTATGTACATAATATTTTTCTAAAGTAATTGTACTTAAAATAAATAGTTTAATAATAAAAATCAATATTTAAAGAAAAATTCCCTTTCTTTCCAATCATCAGCTTTAAATTCAAAATGAAATACATATTGATAATTCTAACCAAAAATTACAAAAAAAAAATGGTGATGTGGCCATCATGTTACTTTCTCCGACTTCATGGTTCATTTATATTTACACTTTCATGGTTTATTTTCATTTTAAATCATATTATAAATGTACATCGAGCGTTTTGTAGACTCGGATGAAATTGACCTTTGAAACGTCAAAATTATGGAAGACGGAAAAATTATACTTCAAATTCAAAAATTCAGTTAACTCAAAAACTAAAGAGATTTCGAAAAAAACTTATTCTTTATGAGTTGTTCATTTTCGCATTCTCTACAATTATTATTAACATAAATTTGCTATAACTATTATCGTTTCATAATTATAAACTAAAAATATAAAAAACAAAATAATTTTTTTTCTCGAATAAAAATGATTTTATGAAAAATATTTTCTAATAAAAGATGTTCATCTGTTTGTTGTCTTTAATGTTTGTTAAAATGTTTTTGTGATATTTTTCATATTTAAGAAAATATTGGCAAAAAACAAAAAACAGTTAAGGTAAACACCCACTTCCGGTGTACGAAATTTCACCAATTGCCTGAAATATTACCGAGGACGTAAATTTGTTTGTACATGCCTCCAGGGTTGATACAAAATGTTTTATGCAGGTGGCGTTCATTACAACAGCGAAAATGAAGCAAATTCGTGTTTGTAGAGGTGCAGCTCTTACGTTTTTGCGACTTTATTTGATAACTAATGATAATTTTATTACGTACATATTGTTTTCAGAGGTATAAACTATTTTTCTGTAGCATTACATTTTTAGTTTTTTGCAGAGAAAATGCTCCAGATATCCATCCAATATTGGTAATTTTCAGGATAAATTATACAGTTTGTCTCATGATTAAAAAAAAATCAAATTCTATAGACGAATAGTTTAACCCTTTCTCTCCAAGTGTACAAAATATCATTTCTTAATATTTGATGTTAACTTCAAAATTACGTATATGCTGACCATAAAAAATGCATCGATTTTTGACGCGGCACTTACCCCCTTAAGGTGACCAACCGACAGTATTTCTTTTGTAAATTCTGCCTTCCCTCGAAAAATGACCTCCTTTTCGATATTTTGATCTTTTTTATCTGTAGAAACGCCAGGCATTAAACTAGACGACTCTTTGAAGAAATTAGAAGGCTGAATTGATAAAAGATGGGTAGAAATATTCAGCGACCTCAGAAAGGAACTTTCCCTGTGATTTTTTTTAATTCTTGTTCTGTCCTGGACACAGCAGTTGAAAGAGTTGTCAATTGCCAATGATTTTTGGATAACTGAGAAATCAAGATTGAGTGATTCAATACAAATAATTATTGTACAAAAGAATAAATAATGACGATAAGACTTCAAACGTCGAGTCGCAATTTTTTTTAATACATTGTTATATAATATTTTCTACAATAATTATTTGTTGTTAAAAAAGCAAATTTTTAGTAATACAATGATAAAATGAGAAATCGATAAAACGCAAATTTTTAGTTCAGTCTAATAGTCTTAATAAAATAGCTCGAATTCAATTCGAAATAAAGTTACGTACGTTTTAACTATAGTTGCCTCCAACGACATTATTGCAACCTTTAATGTGTTTTGGATACGTCAGGATTGAGTTGCATGATGGGTTTTAATGAGGCGGAAACGCGTCATAATCTGACCATACCTATGCAGGCAATGTTTCAAACTTGCTATTATTCACTAATCGTTAATTATAAACTTGAATTAACTACAAAGTTCAACAATAATTGTTTCTTTTATGTTTAAATTTAATTTAAAGATTTTAAGCATATTTTTCTTCATAGCAAAAAAATAATATTTTCTCAAGTCAGAGCCGAATCACCTTCCACTATACCGGGTGTGGCACTTAAGACGCCTCGGACCATAGCTCCTTTACGATAAAAGCTATCGAAAAAAATCTAAGAACAAAGTGGTGCATAGTTACCGTCGCTATGTTTTAAAAATATTTCTAATCATCAGTGGCGTGCCGTACTCCAGTGGCGTACCAAACTTATGTTTTTTTTAATGGAATGCCCTATTTTTTATTGCAGATTTGGAAAGTGCTCGACGAGTACTTATTTTTTTATCTAACATGTTATACCCTTCACTTTAGCGGTTTCGCTATTATAACCCCTTCTTTCAAAATTGCGCCCCATTTTTGAGATTTTTTTGTAGAGAAACTAATTGACGCCGGCGCCTAAATTTTGAATTGAGGTACAGGTTAAGACCTCGTATACCTTCACATAATTTTTTTTCGGGTAATTTATGGCAAAAAAATAATTTTTGATTGATCTTCGCATGTTGTCATTTTTTCCGAAAATTTCAAATGGCACCCCCCTAAAAAAATTACGGCGTTGTACAGCCAAAACTCTAAATTTTTCATTGGTGTAAAAAAAATTACACATTGCATAACACAATTTCGGAGAAAAAAGGAATTTCATCGCAAATGTCGGGAAACGTTTTCCGTTCCCAAGTGTGCCATGAGAAAACAAAAACATCTGTGCGCGCTGTATCTTAAAAACTAATAGAGTAATTGAAATGAAACTTTGAACATAAGACTTTGATAATCCAAAGAACCGAAAAGCTTTTGGTAAAATTTCGTACACCGGAAGTGGGTGTTTACCTTAACCGTTTTTTGTTTTTTTCCAATATTATTTTAAATATGAAAAATATCACAAAAATATTAAAATAAATATTGAAAGCAATAAAGAAATGAACATCTTTGGTTTGAAAATATTTTTGATAAAATTATTGGTTTTCGAGAAAAAAAAATTAATTCATTTTTAGGTTATAATTATGAAACGATCATAATTACATCTTTAAATGAATAATAATTGTAGAGAATGCCAAAATGAACAACTCATAAAGAATTAGTTTTTTTCGAAATATCTTTAATTTTTGGGTAAACTGACTATTTTTCATATTTCATAATTTTGACGTTTTAAACGTCAGTTTCATCCAACATTCTACAAAACGCTCGATGTACTTTTAAAATATGATCTAAATTGAAAATAAACCATAAAATGTAAATACCATCAAATCGGAGGAAGTAACATGATGGCCACATCATCATTTTTACGTTTAAATTTAATTAAAAGAGCAGTTTTTAGTATCTATTTTAATATAATTTTTATTCTAGCTCGTGGTGGCAATTGTTAAAAAACAAGTCAAAGCCGTATGACCCTAGGTCGATAACCTATGTGATTTTGTTTCATCAAATACCGCGACATCTACCCAGGCGCGCAGATAGAAATTATTTTCGGGTGGGGCTTACGACCTTGGCCTTTCTTACCAGCTAATAATTTAAATTAAAAAAAAAATTAACCCTATAACCTTCATACATATACGCCACTGCCTCTACACATATTTGAAAGTAGGGGTCTGGGGGTGCTTGAGAGAGAGAGAGAGAGAATATTTTCACACTGAAGTTAGTCTGAAATAGAGAAAGTTAACAAAATCAATTGCAACACTCAAAAAATTATCTCTAATTCGGATTCAATTTCAACTTCCGATTTACTACACACTATTCATGGAATCGCCAACTTAAATATTTTATACTTTACTTACATTTGAGGTTAAATTTGCCGCAAAGCGCCTTGCTGACAACATTAGTAACTTATCTACAAGTTAACCCTCTATATGCAACCAAATTTGCACGTTACTTATCTGTCTAAGCAGTACAATCATATTTAAATTCAGATTTTAGATGATTCCGATTTATATTATTGAAAAGCCAAATTTGAAAGAAAAAAAATATAAATGATACGCATGTAACGCGTAATTATTTCATAAAATATACCGTTGGTGAAAATAAAAATGTTATAACCGCCCACCGGTTCGTCTTCTTTTTGCTCCTGGCATTCAAAATTTGAACTCCTGCCATCCATGACTATTTTTTGCTCCTCAAAAATTTCAACTCTTGCCTTGATGAAACCGAGGAGCTGAACAATTTTTTTTTATTCATATTTGGCTATCGCCTGGCCTTAGTATAATAACCATTATCCAAAACAAAAAGTTAATGAAGGCA
Source organism: Ocypus olens (assembly GCA_910593695.2). Taxonomy (NCBI): domain Eukaryota; kingdom Metazoa; phylum Arthropoda; class Insecta; order Coleoptera; family Staphylinidae; genus Ocypus; species Ocypus olens. The sequence goes on along the minus strand of OU343052.1, from coordinate 50,142,172 downwards.
GGAGTTGAAATTTTTCATGAAGCAGTTACAGTTTATTTTTTGTTAAATAAACACACTTTTACTTAGTTAATATCACATTGTTTATTTATTAGTGACCAGTTTCGATCAAACAATGATCATAATCAAACTATAAGTAACAAGAGAACATAAGAGAACAAAAGGTGCGCACCCAGGGGGTGGCTATCGGGATTGATTATATGCATGAGAACCGCCCCCCCCCCCTTAAGCCAAAATTTCTGGGTGCACGCCTGATGTCCGCCACCCTCAATCAGTTAATTTTTTGAATTTTGAAAAGCATTTACCAACACCATTACTCAGACAATTTATAAATGTTGTTTAAAAAACGATCACTTAGATAAATATAATTATCTTAATCTGTCTGACCTTTCGACTAAAAGTCTTACTGCCCTCAATTGTGAAGTATTAATTCAAATTTAAATTTAATTGAATTCGTTAGCTTGGCGCCATCTCACCTCTAAATCTCACACTACGTGGAGAATATTTAAGAAGATGGAGATTTGCCACAAAGAAGACAATCGACCTCAAAACTTTACTACTCACTATAAATAAATCAAATAAGTTTTATATTGAGATTATCTGTTAATGAATTTTCTAAACAAAAAAAAAATCAATAATAATCATAAATTAGAAACACTTACTATGTTTTTTACCACAATTTATTTGATGTATGTACAAATATTACATATACATAAATATCACGACTTAAGTTTCGACGAAATAAATAGTGGTAAAAAACATAGTAAGTGTTTTATTCAGTGTTTCTATAATGAATTACCACGTAGTAACGGTCGCAACCATCACCATGATTAAATCATAAATTAATTGAAAATTGAGTCCCTTTGTGCAATACATTCAATAAATTGAATAAACACGAAATGCAGTGTTTCAAAAATAAATTAATCGCAGCCTCCTACGAATTAATAATAATAATAGGTAAACTAATTATGAAAAATAATAATTAAAAATATTATTTTATATGTAATCATTTGAAGGTTACTATTGTAAGCATCAATAAACAATATAATGGAATGACATGGAAAAATAATAAAAGTGAAATCTGCAATACCGATTAAGCATTAATTTACGGCAATTTGCAATATATGATGAATACATTATTGTTAATGGTTATTTTATTCTGGATAACATTATCATAAGAAAATAAGCATAACTCGAATAATATTCATTTATATGTATAATTTAACATACAATTTAAAGCAATTAAAGCACGCATATTCATTCATTTTCTTTATTATTTCTTATTAACCTGTTTCGTCCGTTCTTAATTTTATATTATCATGAATCATCGTTATATTACTTTTTTATTCAATGGCGTATGATAATTTCTCATATTTATATACTATTTAAATAAAATTAATTGTATAGTCTATTCGCTGGAATCTGGCGTCTGAGGTCGTAAACGGTTGGTCCGCACCCTCAAAAAAAAGGTATTGGTGGTTCGTCTAATTGCATTCCATACATTCATTACTGTCCTTCGCTCCTATTGGTATACGCACTTTTACACCAGTACTTCTCAACAAAGATTGGTTTGAGATAAAAAATATTACGTCCCCTACTTATCGAGCTCCGACCCTCTTTTACGACCACAGCCGCCAGATTCCAGAGAACGGGCTGTAATAATCATTTCCGTTAGGTTTTGTTTTTTAATATCTATTAGAAGATTCCTCCGTAAAGTTCATGCGGGTGTAATTTTAAAAGATCGTCCCATGACTTTAAGGACAATTATTTATTTATTTATTTATTAACGGATAACTCCATTATATACACATTTGTTTCATCACAAGTCCAGATTGATTGCATCCCTATGGCGGATGATAGTGGTCACTTTTCGTGTCTGCTTGAGAAAAGAAGGCATAAGGTTTTAATACAATCGAGCTAAAAATAGGTACCAGAAACATGAAGCATAAAACTTAATAAGAAAACTCAAGAATGTTCTCAAGACTAAAAAGGGAAGTTCCCGAATAGATAATGGCGAAGTTGGAAATGTATCCCCAGATAGATGTCCCCATGTCCGATGGCGACAAATTGCTCTACGAAATGATGCCACCAAATTGTTAACATCTTTTTCTTTGCAGGGACTTGAGAAGCTGCTGGCACAAATGATATGTGGTAGTCCTGTTTCGTCCATGAAGTCCAGGAAGTTTTGCCAAGGGATTGTTTTCAGCTCTATGTTGGCTAGTTTGGGATTGCCGTGCAGAGCTATCCGTTGCATCTTACATGCCTTATGCTTGGTAACTGATTAAAAAAAATCCAACTAGTTATTCGTAATCCAGCCTTTATACAGATTTACTTCAGATACCTCAACAAAGGACTCATCAAAGAAAAATGATCGGTGTTTCAAAACAGAATACCTCGCAAAAGGTGAAGGGATCTGGTGAGGAAACTAGCGAAATTAGAAGAGGCTAATATTGTCAAATTTTCAAACAAGGCATAATGAATAAAATTCTAAAACAATACCAGGACCTGTTGCAGCATCCCCAGAGATATACACAGAATAGCCCGTCATCCACGAAGAATACGAAATACCGAAGCTAAGTTGTTCAACGAATCGTAATGTTGGCACAACCGCGAGAAACTCTAATTAGCTGTACGCCATCCCTAGTGGGAGGAAGCACCAGCTAACGAAGAACACCTGTTTCATGGTGAGGCCAATCATTATTACAAAGCTAATTCAGTTTTGAGTAAACATAGTAAAGATTCTATTATGAAGGATTTAAGAACTGTAAGTCCAGTCACAATATTAATGTTTCCTAGTTAACTGCATCCTTTCAGTTGGTCCCAGTATGGAAATTCCTGTGATTGGTTCATTCCGAGTAGATTGTTACTAATGATGCACCCTGCCTGGTATGCAGATCGATATACAAAGTTAAATATGTGTTCAGTTAAATCAATATAATCCTTACAATGTACAATTGTATTGTTTCCATTATAATATTAAATATCGTTCGCAGGACGTATAAATAAACCACGCTGACTGGATGTAGCAGCGGAACGTATTTTGCCCATGTCTGGTCTAGATTCTAGAAGAAACTCCTGAAGATGATGGGTGAGATGTTATTATAAACATCTTCTGGACCTCCGCAGATGAAGAACAGCCACAACATGCGTACCGTAAATATTTGGCAAAACTCGTTAGCAGTCAGTTATCCTGACTTTAAATAAAACAGTTTCTTTGTTAATATCACACTTTATTGTTTAGTGACTCGAGTTTCGATCATAAGCTGATCATTTTCAAACTTAAAGTAAATTAAATTACAATAAACACACGTATTTATGCGGAATGGAATAAGGAGGAGAATACTAGGTCGACCTGGTCGTTAATTATGGGGAAGTCCGGATTACGCTTCGCTTTGTGGATTTCTAGGGATTCGAGTAGGTCCATTTTCGGGCCTTTTTCTGCGAAGTGGATTATTTCAAGTACATCATCTTCAAAAGTATGTCGGTTCTCAATTAGGTGGTTCGCGAATGTTTATTTATTCGCGAACCACCTAATTGAGAACCGACATACTTTTGAAGATGATGTACTTGAAATAATCCACTTCGCAGAAAAAGGCCCGAAAATGGACCTACTCGAATCCCTAGAAATCCACAAAGCGAAGCGTAATCCGGACTTCCCCATAATTAACGACCAGGTCGACCTAGTATTCTCCTCCTTATTCCATTCCGCATAAATACGTGTGTTTATTGTAATTTAATTTACTTTAAGTTTGAAAATGATCAGCTTATGATCGAAACTCGAGTCACTAAACAATAAAGTGTGATATTAACAAAGAAACTGTTTTATTTAAAGTTCCAAAATGTATCACGAAGTTAACGCCTCAACCATCAATCAATTAGTTATCCTGACCTTTATCTTAAACACACTTCTGCAAATGATTAGTGATATATCAGGAAAACATCACCGATACCATAATCTGAAGCAAATTTAAAAGAACATGTGGACCAGGCAGCAAAAGGACATCCTGGGTAAAATATCTGCACCACTGGTGAAATATTTACCAAAACTAGTTAGTAGTCAGTTCTCTTAACCTTCATTTAGATTCTATAAGACATTTCTGAAGATTTGATTAAGGCATCACAGAAACCATAATCATCCAAAGCAAATTTATAGGAAGACCTGGATCGGGCCATAAAAGGTTATCCTGCGTAAAAAAATTGCGGCATTGGTGCGAGCAACTCTGCAGACAAAGTAAAAATCAAGATTAATGATCATCAGTGTTTAATAATCATCAACGCTTTTGAGTACTTAAGAATATCTGAGTACTGGGGCCAGATTGCGCGATACCGTGGAAACAAGACAAGACGGCGCTCGAAATGTGGGCTTGTCATATTTTACAACACATGGGCAAATAAAGCAAAGTCTGCAATAACGTCAAAAGGAGAAAACTCGAATTCTTCTGGCACGCAATCAGGAACAACAAGTATGATTTACTACTAGTATAATCCAAGACAAACTTGAAGAAATAAGTAGACCCAGGCGCGCACCCAGGGGGTTGGATATCGGGCTTGAGCTCCCCCCAAGACATTTATATATGGTTGTGTATGAGCGCGCCTGAGTAGATCTGGATGCAAAAACATCTTGGTCAATGGGCAGAGCATAAGATCGCTGTCCAGTAAAACTGTAGACAACATCAAAGTTAGGAAAAATGATCGTTTTAGTTCTTGGACACTTAGGGAAGGAAACCGAAATCTGAGTTTTGGAGTCCAATTCTGTGTTAGAGTCAGCGGCGGCTCGTGGATTTCCGTAGGGAGGGCAAAGACAAAGATGTCGCTCGTGCCGCACTACTTACTCTTACGGAGGAAGCAAACGTTTCGTTGCTGTTTAGGTCAAATTTTCTTCCGTTGCCCCTCCGCCGAACATCCGCCACTGGTTAGAGTAAGAAGCGCGAAAGTCACCGATAGGTGCTATACGCTTAAGGAGGAAGAAGAAAAAATCGGAGTACTTGGGTCAAATTCTGCAAGAGAGAGAAGCACCAAAGTCAGATAAAGATACGAGATACAAGGTCCAAAAGCAATGGCATAATCATCTAAACATAATTGACAAAAAAAAAGGCTAGAAAAATGTTGATGAAAATAAACCATGCCAATGCTGCTGCTCAAAATTCTACAAAATAGTTCAACATAAGTTTATAGAAACAGAACACAGTTCCAAGAAGGAAGAAGGTAAAAGTCATGTAAAGATCACCTCAAATTTCTCTAAATCTGATGGATAAATAATTAGTTCAGGTTCTAAAACATCTCAAGAACAATTTTCAATGATTAAGAAAAGTTTAGAAAACGGGCAAAAATTGCCTCTTTTTAACCATCAGCTCGTGAATAGCTATTTTGAAGGGTTTGGGATTGTTTACAAGCATCAAAATGATTAAAAATTCTTTTAATTGTGGCCAATTGTGTATAAATTAGAATCCAGACCGGGTCCGGGACAAATTGGCGAATGCCCAAAATGCCGAATCGGTATTTTGCCCAAAGTGCCGAATTTTATACTACCGACCATTCCCAAAGTGCCGAACGACGCCAAGCGACGTCGCATCGTTCGTAGACAAGGCGTCGGAGCCGAATGCGAATCGGCAGTTTAGACATTCGGTACTTTGTCCTTGCACCGACATGCACGCTGATTCAGCACTTTGGTCCTCGTACGCACCTACGAGTAAAACCCGAATATTTAAAAACGTTCAAAACGAAAATACAATTTGTTTTATTTCAAATTAAAAAAAAAACATTCTCCAGCCCTGAAACCATCTACAGTCCATTAATAAACTTCTTTATCAAAAATTATTTTTGAACATTGAGAGGTGTGCATTCGGCATTTTGGGCCCTACTCATAGGTGCGTGCGAAGACGTTCTGTCGAATGACCAAAGTGCTGATTCGCATTCGGCTCCGACGCCTCGTCTACTAACGATGCGACGTCGCTTGGCGTCCTTCGGCACTTTGGTCGTTAGTATGAAATTCGGCACTTTGGGCAAAATACCGATTCGGCACTTTGGACATTCGGCACTTTGGGCAGACCCCTCCAGATTTAATTTTACACATAATCTTTCATACTTTTGACTTGAGCTGTAAAGGTTCGCTACTTTCCGCCAGTTATTTTCCACCAATATATTTGGTTTCTAGAAAAAGGTAAGCTTTAGGTTTACTGATTTTCTATACATTATTCACTGTTCCAAATTTGGTAAAGGTGATGGACTATACATCAAATTTCTGACGGCGATTATGATATAATAGAACTCGCTAATTGTTTAAAGAAGAGAATTATGGTAATAGTTATTAGTTACGCTATTCGGGTAAATTCTACCCCAATAGAATGATGCGCCATTAATTCAATGGCGCATCAGAGTGACGGTGGTGATCCTCTGAACTAATATTGACACACAAATTTGCTCGACTGGTTGATTTCACGATCGAATGCCAGTTAGACAACTTCCCCAACAAATACTACTTGTACATTATATTTACCAGAAAATTAAAACCCAGCTCGAGTATCCAAGATTGGATCTGGGTCAAAAATTTAGCATGTCTGCTCTATCCTTATTAACACCACGACCATTACACTTAACCTCCGCACAAGAAACATAAACAATGCAACCATTAAGAACGCCCAACTCGAAACCCAATAAATTACACCACAATTACCATAACACTTTCCTGCTCTAATTATGAAATTGCTTCGGCGATCTCGATTGCAAGACGGTTCCAAATTTAGAACTGCCCACCGAGGCAGAAGAACTGACTGGCCAACGAGGTAAGAGAAGAAGCGCGATTGAAGGTAGGTCATAAAATGGCCATAAAATTTAAACTGCACACAAATCGATAACCGCAGTATAAATCAAGATGTAAAACCAGAGGAGACAAAAAAATGGTGCTACCGCTTTATTTCTTACAAACAAGCAAGAAAAAAAAAACTCCGTTGGAAGGATTTATTTTGTAATTAATTACCTGTGAAAATGGTAACAAAAGTGTTGTTCTCTTATTTTGTCGATGTAATGACCAGATTATACTGATTCCACTGTATTCACGAGCCCAAAACCGAAGATATTTATATTTTCTCATCCATTTTGTATGCTTTTTCGAATAGGGATTTCCACTTAACAGCAGTGGTAAGTAACCAAAAAAAATATAGGAGTAAATGCTATTTTTGTTTGTAATGACACACACAAAATAATTTGTGAAACCTATTGGCTAATTCAAATTTAATCTGTCATTTGTACAAAGGGATCAGAAATATAATGTAGTGGAGCTTCAGAGTGACAGGGCGACCCTTTGAAGTAAAAAGCCCATTTGCTCACGCACAGAAACACACAAATTTACACAGCTAAAAATTCCCGCGATCAATGGCCAATTAGGCAAGTTGCATAACAAATATCACTACTAATACTACGATACTTCAATTATTTTTCTTTATATTGGATAAGATGTTGCTTGAAACTCCATGGTATCAAAACCCTGACACAGTAAGGTTTAGTGTTCTACATTAATTATTTTACCACTTCTTGTGGCTTCTTCAGGTAGATGAAAATTTTGATTAATTGATTAATAACAATTCTTTATTTTTTTTCATTAAACTAATTAAATCAACAAATAATAAATAAGTTGCCTTGGTTGATACCAATTGAACTAAAAACTAACTTCGGTATAAAAAATAAATGGAACAAAAGAGCTGGTGCTACCATTTTCCTGTTCGTGCGACAAATCACACCTTTCTTCTTAATTTATGAATCTATAAAACAATGCAAAACATGATTTATACATCCATTGAAGCAAATAATGGTGTTACTGAATCTTTCCCAATCTAATTTATGACAGTAAATTTGCTACCTACTTCTTTTCTGTTCACACAGTTTACACAAGTTTTATGATGTAATTAAAATATATAAGTAGTTGTAAAATTCTAGTCATGACTTTTTTCTTCACCCATTATTAATAAATTTTACGAGCAAGAGTTGTAAATAATGAGTTTACATCATGTCTTAAAGGGATGACCGGTGCCGCGTTTACGGGCCTGATTTCACTTTTTCATCACGCAACCCTTTCCCATTGTAGGCGCACACTTTTTTCGAGATGTAAAGGGTTGAGTTTTGGAAAAGGGTTAAGAGAAAGTTTGGTGCAATAAAATTAGAAATCGGTAAAGGGTTTAGGTGTCCGCTTTCCATTGCTTTAATCAGTCTATTTTTTGCTCGCTTGTTCGTCGGATTCACGTGTCGCGCGGAGTTTAATTTTGAAAATAATGTTGTCAATAAAAAAGTGCAAGAGTGAGTGTCTTTAGGTGTAACGGTCTGTGGAAAGAAATGTCACGAAAAGTTTATATGTGCTCAATATTACGCATTGGATTATTAAATTGGTTGCCTTACCTACACTCTCTCCTTACTGGCTATCGATCACTTGGTTCTTCGGTAATGTATTTGTAAAGAAAGTACGTCTTATGTTAATAATGATAATACATATTTTGATATTAAATTCACTAAACGTTAAATTATTACTATTATTATTATAAAGAAATAATTTTACGAACAATTGAAATTTTAACCCTTTAACGTCCTTTAACTGAGCACTGCTGAACTTATCACTCCACAAACAACACGATTCTTTCTATGAATAATATAAGAACTCAAGAGCCAATACAAGATGGAAAAACAGAATACACTAATTATTTATTTTGACTATAAAATTCATGATAAAAGAAATTAAATCTGAGCTACTATAGTGGCTCATGGTCGTCAAAGGGTTAGGGTTCAAATTAAATCAATGTTTCATATTCATATAGTTGTACAAAGCACTCGAGGCATGTTGCGCAGTGACCATCTTAAATTCAATTGTTGTTGCGTTCTCTCGTTTCTTACTGCGCAAACTTTGCCCCTACATGCCTCGAGTGATTGGTAATACTGTATATTATATAATAGTGTAATGATGATTTAATAGTCCTTTTACATTATTTAGAATTAATATTGCAAATGCGTGAACAGTTTTCTTCCCATGTAACTATGGATTTTTCATATTTTGTTGTATTATCTTGTTCTGTAACAAAATTAGTCGCAATCCTTGTATTGTAACAGCGAAGATATTTGTTTTTTACGTATTCTAAACTGGATGCTTAATAAACTTAATATTTTTTTCAAAATAGATAGATGGAACTGTTAAAATTTTATTGGTTCTAAATATTGGCTTAAAAGAATCAGTAATTATAAATAACCATTAAAATCCTCTTCTGAGCAATGAATACTCTTGTCACTTGTGGTTGCGTTTTTCTATAATTGTACCAGATATGCGACTGCACTAGTATACCTATATTTAAGAAAATACTACCCACAAGGACCAAATTAAAAGAAAAGAAAATACTTCTAACAACTTTAGCTTAAATACGAAATAATGGCACCCTTTATTTAGTTTATTTGAAAGGTATTGTATGTACTTTCCATCTTAAAATATAATCAAAACTTTTATCTAAAAACTTTGTAAGATTTTGTGATTCAAGTATCATGTAATTTGTTGTCATGGCTTTATGATTTTCAACTTAACTACTTTTAAAGTAGATGCTGTCTTGTTGACATTATTTTTAACACATTTGGATACTTTTCAAGTCACAGTTCTTGTGTTTTGTTCCAAATCACTTTGAGCTATCCCTGAAACCGCTTAAATATCATCAGCGTATAGTACAATTAGACATGCATTTATAAAATCAACTATATCACTGATGAAATTAAAAAAATATCATCGGGCCCAGAAATGAGCCCTGAGGAATTACAAGAAAAATATTGTAAAATGATGAAAATAAAGAACACATGTACGATACTCAAATAATCTTCTATAATTCAAGAAAGATTTTAACAATTTAGATATTTTTCTCCTGAAACCTATTAACTCTGCTTTTCCTTAAATTTAAATTTAATTCTAGGCAGTCAAATGCCTTTAGAAAAAAGGTGAGCGAAATGACTCTTTTTGGTGGGTTGCCTGAACGAAAAGAGTCTTCACCTTAAAAAAACCAGGAAACTTTTCATAACTTTTTCAAAATGGAAAATTTTCGCTTGAAAAAAATTTGAGGGGCAAAAAAAATAAAGAAAAGGTCCTCACTTTTCAAAAACTTCGTGACTCAAATTGAGATGGAAATCTGCACAGGAGTCACATTACTCCGCGGCTCAGTTCGAGGAGTTGCCTCTTTGAGTCGACTCGCCCATAAGTTACCCAACTCTACTTTAGAGCCCAGCAACATATAAATCTTCATCTAAATATGTCTCATGGTGTGTTGTCGTATTAAGGTGTATGAATATGTTTGAAATAAGTACTTCCTTAATAATAATTTATTATATTTATATTGCAACGGGTTTCGGCGGTACGCCATCATCAGGCAAATTTGTCTATTTAATAGGGTTATAGTTGGGTGTGTGTGTTTGTGTGTTTCTACTGATTGTATTGATATTATTTTATATTTATTTTCACAATTGAAAAGCCTGAACAAAATTTAACTAGCTCTTTCAAATTTATCGAGAAATGCCTCCTGCATGTCAAAAAAATTGGGAAATACCTTTAATATTCGTGTTTGTCCAGTTATTTACAAATTGAATTATAGTTGCAAAATCGGATATGGCCGAAAATTCAAGTTGATCAAGACAATTCCTGTATCAGCCTCGTTTTCTCAACCCGATTTCCTATCAAAAATATTTCCTTACAAGAAAATCTTACCAATCTTGAGCATAGTCTCGCCATAAAATAAAATCTTCGACATGGCATGCCAATCTTGAGGATACTCCCGCCATAAAACATTGTAAAGGCAATTTAACGCAGAAAACTCCCAGATTCGAAACTAAGGGTCATTAAATGTATTGAAAATCGATAGAAACATTCTAGAATTACCCGAAAATAAAATATCATAATTCGAATGAATTCAGGTTGGCAAAGAAAAAATCTTACCTTCATAGTCCAACATATGTTGGACTTCAGGAAAAAGTAAGAAAATCCTGACCGACAAATTCGGTAAGAGATATTTAACAAAATTTTAAAATGCTCCATCTTTGAAACGGTTCAAGATATTTTGTTGCGGTTTTTTGATTTTCCAGATACTATTATTCTGATTAAAATGATGTCTGCCATTTGGAAACACGTGCTTCAAAATTTCGCTTAAAAAATCAAAAATATTTTTTATTCCAAAATCACATAAAATTGATTTTTTAATGTTGATTCGTACATTCCCTGAAAAAAAAGAACTTTCACTTTAAGTTTAACCTGTTTTTTAAAGCTTCCAAAATATATGTGCAAATTCCCAATCACACACAGTATATTACTTCCGTACACTCTGCTTAGAACTGAAATTAGCAATTCAACGAACTAAAAATGTGTTCAACTGCATCTTTATCTTCCTGAATAATGCCTTCCTGTAGAAGATAACATATCCTACCATAACTTCAAAATAAGTGACATTACCATTAGTATATAAATTGCCACAAAAAGAACATTTTCAATCAAAAAACTGCAATAAAAAGTCAAAATTCTAATTCGGGTTTTATTATTACAGAAATATATAATGTAAAGAAAATATCACGTACAGCTTCAGAAAACCCCAATAGGACAGACGTTCCCAATCTGTGTGTGTCGACCAAAGAGACAAGCGAATAAAAAAAGGTCATCGTTTTAGAATTTATGAGTTTTTCAAAAAATATTTACCTACGCCCCTATATTTTCCAGGGGCGGCTCGTTATATAGAGCCAAGGAGCCATGGAACTGCCTATAGATTCAAGCTCAAAGAATTTTTTATTAATTCTTAAAACACTTTTTCGCCAGTAATATTTCTTTCTTTCTTCAAAAGAGGGGGCAGGGGCAGGGGTATATTGTATAGGTGGCTCTACCATCAACAAGTTCCACGAGCCGCCACTGATATAACTACTAAATACTGGTACAACATCCCTAAAATATTGGAAATTTCTGGTCTAGTACAATATGTTGAACATATCGTCAATCCAAATGCAAACTATCGAATGAGAAAATTCCTGGTTTTCAAGAATGGCAAAAAACAAATCTGCGCATTGTATGTTCATTTGCATATCAGTGTATGCAATAAAAAAACAATCAATGATTTTTTGTGTCCCATTTTATACGGTTTTGATACTTCGCCATCACAAAAGCGTCCAGAGTGCAATTACAATAAAGCTATAAAAGGCATTGTACATTTTCGATAGTTTGCATTTGAATCGATGATATATACTTAAAAATGGCAGAGTTCGTTCCATTGATGTACCTGTAGATTATCTTCGCTGTGGTTCCAATTCAATATTTAACTCTTGTGGCAATATTTTGCTACTTCTTGCCTTAATTCCAGATATTGTTTTTCGATATAACTACAGTTTGCCTCATAAAATCCCAATAAACTAGGCTAAGATGTCTTTCAAGAAACCAAAATTGGGGGCATTCGAAAAGAACTACAGAATCGAATGTTCACATAACCAATACCAAGTTTAGTAAAGTTAGGACCAAATGTGCCCAAAATAGTCGAGAAAACTGTGATAAATCAAAAGGTGACATTTTTAAGGGTATATGAATATTTGAGGTGATATAAATGAGATTCGGGAATTTAAAGAACTAATGAAACAGTTTGAGACCGCTGATCTAGCGAATACGTGCACCAAAAATTACAGAGTCCTCGTGCGAGTTAGTGCGTGCATCGATTCGGCGTGTCTGTGCCATTAAAAGTCACCCCACAGAATAAGTGGTGCGGTGCGTATTGATTTCCAATTAAAGCTGCAGCCGAACGCATGTGCATGTGCTGAAATTGGGACCGTGCACATCTCTAAAAAAAAAAAGAGAACCGGACCCGGTTCAATCTCCAGCGAGGATTTCGACGGCGACGAGGGTGCGCGGGGCGAGGGGTCCGAGTTGCCCAAATATATGGCCCCCGGGCCGCGGCCTCATCGGATTGGCGCCCCCGGTCGTCATGGCGACGGCCATCGGGTGGGGTCACGGCCATGTTTTCGTGGCCCCACCGAGGGGGGCCATCCCGGTTTATCGGGACTATGGCGGGCGCGCGCTCTCTCTCCTCTTTCTCTTCTCTGGCACATCTCACCCCGTTTCTCGAATCGCGGAATGGGGAAGAAAACGGGACCCGATCGATTGTGTGCATGTGTGTGTATGTGTGTGTGTGTGTGTGTGCGGCGGATGCTGGAGTCCCGCGGTCACCTTCGGCTCGATTCAAGTCTTCCGGAAAATGGGAAGCTACGGGAAAAGAGGCGCAACGAAGCACGCGACGAATACCTTTGAAATGTTGATGAAGAATTCATAACTGAAACTGTGTATCAACTGATAAGATTAGCATTAGAAAAGATGACCAAGTTTTTAATTAAGAATTTTCGTAAGTTTTAATATTTTTGAAAATTTTCCAGCAATTAGTTAGTCCTTCTTATGGTTATAATATTCATATACGATATCTCCGATGCGTCAAATATCACCGATCACTTATTTGAGTGCATTTTTGCGTTTATAATCGTCGATTGCAACCGCAAAAAGAAAATCCGGGGATTCTTTGATGCATGTGGGACATTCAGAAGAATATCGCACAATTTTAAAAGAATGTAATGGAAGTAGGAGTAATATTTATGAAATTTATAAATTCCTGTCCTTTATTCTAATTTCTGTAATCCAACCTTTCGTAACATCCAAGTTAGCGAACGAGCCTCATCCTCTCAATCCTTTGCATAACCCTTCCAATCAACTCCTATATGACACCACCTTAGTTATCCCTATTGAAGAAAGCCTTCTATTTCTAACCGGAAAATTCTCAAAAAATCCATTTAACTTGTACATCCTCTCCTTATATTGTTTACGCAGAGATCCCTATATCAACCCAAAATTCAAAAACCTTCCACAACATTCGAGTTCATTTCATCCATCAACATCTAACTGACACAACGCCACAAGATAGACATATCCGGACTGAAAGACCTTTGGTCGATAGCCATTTACAGACTAACAATCATTTGTGAACATTATTTTTTGTATATGTAAAGTCTACCAATAAAGATATTGTAGTAATATCTATTCAGACTAATGATTTGTATTGTTAGAAAAGAAAATTAAATTTGTAAGAAAGGTTCCACATCATTATATAATTTTTGGACAGATTCTTTGAAGCCTAAAACTCAGTTTCTGTGGAAAACTTCACGTAATCACATTAAGGTATATATTCAGAGCAAAGATTTTTACAGAGGAAAGAATTTTTATTTTTTTACCTAGAAATATAAATTACTTGGAAATATTTCAAATAATCAAATCATTTTTGGATGGAGTCTTTGATACCTAAAAGACAGTTTCTGTAGAAAACTTCCCGTCATCACATTAAGGGATCTATTCAAAGCAACGATTTTTACATTTACTGTTTCAAAGATATTTTTAATTTATTAGAAACTTAAATTATTGGAAATGTTTCAAATAATTATTGGATAGAGTTTTTGAAGCCTAAAAGACAGTTTCTGTAGAAAACTTCCCGTCGTCGCATTAAGGGATCTATTCAAAGCAACGATTTTTACATTGACTATTTGAAAGATATTTTTAATTTGTTAGAAACTTAAATGACTTGGAAATGTTTCAAACAATTATTGGATTGAGTTTTTGAAGCCTAAAACACAGTTTCTGTAGAAAACTTCCCGTCATCGCAACAAGGTACGATTTTTGCTTTGACAATTTACTGTTGGAAATAATTGTTGAATTTGTAAATGTTTCAAATAATCAAATATTTTTTGAATAAATTCTTTGAAGCCTAAATCATAGATTTCACGTAATCACATTAAAAAATCTTTTCAGGGCAAGGCTTTTTATGTTCACAATTTTCTATTTAAAAAAATTTCCGAATTTGTAGAAAACTTCATAACTTGTAAATGCTTCAAATAATCATATAATGTTTGGATAGATTTTTTGAAGCCTAAAACACTCCTTCCGTAGAAAAGTTGACGAATCTATTCAGAGCAATGATATTTACATTTACGATTCACAGATAGAAATAATGTTTAATTATTTTTGAATTTGTGATAAAACTTTACAACGTGTAAATGTCTAACAATCAAGTAGTTCTTGTATAGATTCTTTAAAACCTGAAACAGAGTTTCTGTAGAAAATCGTACGACACTTATAACCATCAATGGAAAAATTCAGTTTTGCACAATTAATGATGGCAGATTTTTTTTTTGAAAAAAATAAATGGAAATTGTTATGTCAAATTTGATATTGAAGTTTCTGAAGAGCATGTCTTGCAGTGAAACGCGTAGATGGTGAAGATTGCAAAGAATAAGTTATAAAAGTTATGTGGAATTTCACTGCAAGACATGCTCTTCAGAAACTTCAATATCAAATTTGACATACAAATTTCCACTTATTTTATTTTTTGCTTGGGTAAGTTCGAGCATCAGAATTTTCATCAAATTTGATATTGAAGTTTCTGAAGAGCATGTCTTGAAGTGAAACGCGTAGATGGTGAAGATTGCAAAGAATAAGTTATAAAAGTTATGTGGAATTTCACTGCAAGACATGTTCTTCAGAAACTTCAATATCATTTTTGACATAAAAATGTCCACTTATTTTTTTTTTTTGCTTGGGTAAGTTCGAGCATCAGAATTTTCATCAAATTTGATATTGAAGTTTCTGAAGAGCATGTCTTGAAGTGAAACGCGTAGATGGTGAAGATTGCAAAGAATAAGTTATAAAAGTTATGTGGAATTTCACTGCAAGACATGTTCTTCAGAAACTTCAATATCATTTTTGACATAAAAATGTCCACTTATTTTTTTTTTTTGCTTGGGTAAGTTCGAGCATCAGAATTTTCATCAAATTTGATATTGAAGTTTCTGAAGAGCATGTCTTGAAGTGAAACGCGTAGATGGTGAAGATTGCAAAGAATAAGTTATAAAAGTTATGTGGAATTTCACTGCAAGACATGCTCTTCAGAAACTTCAATATCAAATTTGACATAAAAATGTCCCCTTATTTTTTTTTTTGCTTGGCTAAGTTCGAGCATCAGAATTTTCATCAAATTTGATATTGAAATTTCTTAAGAGCATGTTTTGCAGTGAAACGCGTAGATGGTGAAGATTGCAAAGAACAAGTTATAAAAGTTATGTGGAATTTCACTGCGAGACATGCTCTTCAGAAACTTCAATATCAGTTTTGACATCAAAATTTCCACTTATTTTTTATTGCTTGGGTAAGTTCGAGCATCAGAATTTTCCAAAAAAAAATCTGCCATCATTCATAACTTTTATAACTTATTCTTTGCAATCTTCACCATCTACACGCTTCGTGTCCTTCAAAAAATGTCCCTATTTGTCCCTTGAGGTACTCAATCATTTCAAATTGTTTTTCTCGAAAACTTGAAAATTGTCCCCAGACCGATGGTTTGCTTGTATTGGTATTTCTCGGCACTGTATTTTCCACCTCAATATATATTTTTTTATAATCATTCCCGAAACGTGAAATTTTTCAAATTTTGCGATTTTTTTGTTGTTGTTTTTGTTAATGCAAATCGATAATTTTAAGTAAAATTTAAATGATTTTGGTGGCGATGTCGTAACGATTTTCCTACAAAATCTGCACACGAGTATTAATTAATCTCCGTAAATGTTATTGTAATGCATTCCAAAAAAAAATTCAAAAATAATTGATGCTCTTGTAAGGTTATTTTTCTTGAATAACTTTCTCACTTATCACTTGGTGAAACATTTTGAAAATAATAAAAGATAAATCAAAAATTAACTCTTGGTTTGTTTCACAAATTAAAAATAATTTATGAAACAAACCAAAGGTTATTTTTTTAAAGAAATCTTGAAGCCTAAAATAAAGTTTCTGTAGAAAATTCTATGTACTCACATTAAGATATCTGTTTAGAGCAACGAGTTTTACATCTACAACATTTTTAACCCGCCAATGGTGACCTACTGTTCTCTCAGACCTTGTGTGTCGAATAAATTTATTCTCCGTTATTGTTTTTTGTTGCAATTTCGAGTCTCTACAAAAAGTTCTAGTGGTCAAAAAAGTTTACGAAAGATTTACCCCTTTTTTATACGTGAAGATTTAATGTATTGTTACACTAAGAAAATGCGTATTGAAGCATGAGTTTGATAACTTCGTTTTAACCTATAAAAAGAAAAATAATAAATAAGTTGAAAATTAAAAATTAAACAAAAATGGTGTTTTAAATTGTTAAATTACTTACGTTTTAAGGTCATCCATATGTATTTGATCAGGGGTTTAAATCTGAAATCAAGAAAAAATCAAATTAATTTTTCATATAGATACAGTCAACATCAATTAAGAGCCAAAATTTACATTTTATCTTTATTTAACGAGAATTAATGAAAATCAATGAAATCGGTGATTTGTTATCGACGTTTTTTTTTTCTCATTTCTCTGGCCAATAATGCAACAAACTTAAAGTTTTCCAAAATGGCTTAAACTAGAAGTTTCATTAGAGAATTAATGAAAGCCAATGAAATCAGTGATTTGCTATTGACAATTTTATTTTTTTTATTTTCTTAGTTCTCTGGCCAATAATGCAACAAACTTAAAGTTTTCCAAAATGGCTCAAACTAGAAGTTATCGAACAAAGTAACGAGCTTAAACTGACAACGGAAGGAAAAAATTATTTTTTTATGAAATTTTGCTTCCGCTGTCTGTTTAAAAGAGGTCATTCCTCTTTCCATGAAATTTTCCTTCCGCTGTCAGTTTAAACTCGTTACTTTGTTCGAAAACTTCCAGTTTGAGACATTTTGGAAAACCAATAACCAAGAACTTCGCCAATAAAACTGAATTGTAAAATCCACTACCTTTTAACCACAAATAGTAGTAGTTTTGTATTTTAAATTTTTGTTCAATATGGTGAAAAATCAAAATTCTTCCAAGCCTTAAGCAGAGGTTTTTTTTATTATCGAAACTATTTATTTCTATTATTACTATCTTTTAAATAGGCACCTACATAAATAGGTCCTTACAAAATTTTAAAACCCCCATCGAAAAAAAAAAACTTGGGTGTGCCACTGTGTGTCTAGAGATGTGCAAAATAACTCTTTTTGTGGTCTGCTTCACAAACTCGACTCGGAGTCAGGTTACGACTCAGCGGAATAAATTATTTCAAAAAGTAAAAAGTATCTGTAAAATAAAGTCAAGAGCTAAAAAAATAATCACACCAAATCTTAAAATTTTGTTCACCGAAAGTGGGTGTTTACCTTAACCGTTTTTTGTTTTTTGCGATAATATTTTCGATATGAAAAATATTAGAAAAACATTCAAACAAATATTGAAGTTTTTTGATTTTTTTTTATTCTTGCTTTTCAAAAATAAAAATTGAAAGATTTTGTCATTTTTGATCTATAATTATGAAACAATAATAGTTGAAATAAATACTTTTTGTGCTACACACTTGAAACTAAACCGCAATTTTGCGTATTATTGAAAAAAAAATGATTGTTTGGTTTCATGTTAATCTAATCAGTTTTTGGCATGTGTTTCGGTTTATTATTATGCTTTTGATAGATATTTTTTCCAAAAGAGTTATTCCATTTGTTCTGGATCAAGTAATTCACAAAATACGGCCCGCGGATGCAGATTTGGTCCCCGCGATCTGTCCATCTATCTATTATTGAATTTTTAAGAATGATAATACCAGTCACAATTTCAAAGAGTCGAGTCATAATGTTAAAGAGTAAAAAAAAGTCCTCACTTCCAAAATTTTCCCATCCAACCTGAAAACATAGTGGGGAGCAAAAAAAATATGACTCACATTGAGCTGCAAATTTACACAAGAGTCAATTGACTCCGCCACTCATTTCTAAGAGTTGACTCGCTCATGGGCTACGCACCTCCATCAGGAAGTACAATAGATTGTTTCTGCATTAACTTAAACCTGGCAAGGAAACGGATTTCAATCCTAAATTATCTACAGGTTTAGTTCTATTTTAAAATAATTCAATTTAATTGTCACATTTTTGTATTTTATTTACCAACTTAATTAACCCTTTGACCTACAACCACGAGTACTCCTCGTGTTTAAATGTTCGGGCCAAACACAACGACCACGAGCATATCTCGTGGCGCGCTGCTTGGGCCAATCACATCGAGCACGAGCTCAACTCGTGGTGCAGCGCTTGCGTTAGTAGTGCTGCACAATGAATGCATTTTCTTGCGAAACAGAATTTTTTGAAGTCCATATTTTACGTTTTCAGTTGTGCCATGACAAAGCATGAATTTGTGCCCAAAGAATTGGGCACGCCTCAGTCGGACTTGTTTCTGCTGATATTTCGTTGCGTCTGCATTGGTTGAATCGGTCCACGTACGTCGCGACTGGAGCGCTATTAAAAGTGCACGCATTCCGACGTAAGGAAAGTAGGCCAAAGGGTTAAAACTGTGAAAACTCTTATACGGCCCGCTTCCCAAAAAGTTTTGGAACCCCTGTTCTAGATTGATCGGTTTTCTCTGCACGATTCGCGTTTCTTTCCTTGCACTGTTAACGTCTTGGCACTTAAAAACTTTATTTTCTTATACAAAATTTAAAGCGGAATTATATTTAATGCATCTGCAACAAGTTAAGGATTATATTTTATTGGTTGCAATTTTCGAGTGTACACACAACATTGTTTCACATTAAGACGTCAAGCCATTTAATAGCCATTAAATATAACGACCACGATAAACACAACCACGGTGTGTCAGGTTTCTTGAGTGATTAACGCGCTCCGCCATTAGACCAAACGACAAAACGCGCTGTCAAAAATCTCCATGCGGCCGAGCGCCGCCATCTTGCGACCGACCGGATCGATCGCGCGTGTGCCACATCATTCCGTCATTGTGACTGTGATTGTGACAATTTCGCGTGACCCTGTGATTTAAACTGGTGTTTACAGCGCACTTTATTATAGTTTTACTGCCCATCCGTAATAAAATAATCCGTTTACTGTGTGTAATTCAACGCCTGAGTACATGTGTAAGACGGTGTAGTCGGTCTTGTCTTCGAGATAGAAAAAAAGTGGATGATACTCTCCTTGTTATCTGTGTGAAATTCGACGTGGGACATCAATCTCCGCTGTTTTCGCTATCGTAACTACACGAGTAACGTAACCCTATATCCCGAGGAGTACGTTTGGAATATTAAGACATAGCCATAGCCTGCTTCCTCAAAACGGGATTTTTTTAAGGTGATTCGGTGTGTAATGGTGATGACCTTCGTGGAGGTATTTTTTTAAAGAGAAGAGGATTTTTCGGCGGGGGACCGGTGGATATTAGGAGTCTAAATGATGGTTTAAATCTCGTTTATGTCCGAAGACATGCTTCTTAGTTGGGAGTAGATATCAAACGTCATCGCTGTGTTATTTAATGCGTTGGGTGTTGTGTTAGAAAGCTAAACATGAATTTGCTCTTACTGACGGTGGTAGGTTATTGAATACTTTTAAGAGATTTAATAATTAAGAAATTGTTGGCAATATAGAAGTTTCTCGATATATAGATTTTTATGACTGGGGTTGTGGTGAAAGGAATATTAAACCCTTTATTGAGGTTACTAAATATTTGATGGAACACAAAAAAAGTTTGGTTTTATAAAGTTAAATAACATACATGAAGTTGAGAGTTGAACATCACTTTGTCGCATTGTTGTACTGTGTAGACTAAACAATAAACACTAAGCGGCAAATTTAAATAAATAGTAAAATATATTTTAATAATAAAATGAAAGCATTCATATTTCTGAACACTCAAAAATTTCAATTGAAAAAATATTACAACTTTGATCGTGGATTAAAAAAAAATAAGTTGGCAATCGGAATCCCTTCACTACCAGGCTTTATGGATTAGTGAAAACTTATCTCACTAGACCAATGATACCTTGTATCAGTAGCCCAGCAAGTGTGTGACAATAAGACTAAATTTACAATTGGAAAAATGTACCAAAGCCACTCTCCAAAGGATTCAAAATGAATGGATTTATGGATAAAAACAATGCAGAATATCAAAACACTTTAATACCTTTAAAAATATTTTGATTAACCTCCGTAATTCTAACAACTGATGCTAATAATATCGCAATTGGCTCTGTTTCATCCCAAGTGAAAATTGGTTTAGACCTTCCACTTCATTCCTCCTATCTAAACACCCCCAAAATAACCCCAATGAACTCAAAATTTGTACATTTTGACGTGACTATAGTCTTCTAAATGTAAGAATATATTTGCCTCGCCCACCGTTAGTTACCCAAGAAACGACCGTATTCTAGAAATTATTTTTTACTCTCTCATTCTGACATTACAATTTCAAGTATTTTTTTTTATTTGGAGGTGATAATCCATTGTTATCAGGTGATTTAATTGTTAAAAAAGACGGTGTACTTCCTGATATCGAATTATTTTATTTACCGAACTAGCTTCGGCTACTTTAAGTAGCTATCATCAGTGGTAAAATGTCATTTATATAAAAAAAACTTAATTTCGGGAAACATGTGCTTATGGTTGTAATTGGGGTTATGTCTGTCCCAAAATAAGTTTTTTTTATATAAATGACATTTTACTGCTGAGGATGGTCGAAACTAGTTCGGTAAATAAAATAATTCAATATCAGGAAGTACACCGACTTTTTTAACATTTTTTTATTTCTAAAAAAATACATATTTCCGATACCGATAATGGTACGCGCACCACAGTGTGAATGTCGAGCTACCGGTACGCAAATATCGAGCTACTGGTACGCGAAAAGTGAATGAAATAATTATGGCAGCAATATTTTTGAGAGAGACAAACAATGAAAAAACTTTACCTGAGAATTTACAAAAAAAATAGTACTCGTATTATTTAGCTATTATAGTCTGTTCATTCTACAGATAGAGTGGTAAAAACGCCCACAATCATAAACTCATCATTCTTACTGACCGATTTGAAAATTTACGGGTGGGCGGATGTCCAAATCACGCAGTACAAATACAAATGGTTGACGCGATTGTTTGTTGATTGCCTCATTGTAGTGTGTCAGCTGTTAGCGTCTGTTTGCGATCTAGTACGCTTCTGCTTGTTTATTTGAAATCTCCACCAAAACGACGGCGTGCGAGGCATTTTTCAGTGTCCGCTAAAATAAATTTACATAGTGTAAATCAGACTTTTGCGCAGAATACATGGCGATTGTAGGCGTTTTTACAACTCTATCTGTAGAATGAACATACTATAGTAAGCCATTAAATTCTACATATAGCCCGTTCTCTGGAATCTGGCGGCTGTGGTCGTAAAAGGGTGTCGGAGCTCGATAAGTAGGGGATGTAATATTTTTTATCTCAACCCAATCTATGTTGAGAAGTACTGGTGTAAAAGTGCGTATACCAATAGGAGCAAAGGACAGTAATAAATGTATGGGATGCAATTAGACGAACCACCAATACCTTTTCTTTCCATCCTCAGGACGGACCGACTGTTTTACAACCTCAGCCGCCAGATTCCAGCGAACTGACTATACCGGTACAATATCTTAAAGATTAAAAACCTCTGGACTAATATGTTTTATAATAATAATAATAATACAAAGATGTCTCTGAATTATCAGAAATTTGCTGGATGAAGCTTGAAAACTTGAAACTTGTTTAATCAAACTGACTTTCATTTTAATATAAAATTCTATCAACAAACCTCAGGTCTCGCAATGGTAAAGTCATTGAGTCCACTTTTAACAGATTTATTAATATTTTTTTTCAGCGAATTTCAAAAAAAATGTGCTTCTTAACTCTAGGAAACGGAAGGGGAAGAAGCTATGCCACTTTAAATTTCCCCATAACAGACCAGCAAAAAACGATTTTTTTGGTAAACTAACCACCACAATCTACATCGTCGATTTGGGTAGTGAAAATGCGAATTTTATATCCTTTTTTTCTTCCCGAAAATTTCAAATTTGAAGGTTATGTTATGAACACCGCGGTTATATTACTTTATGATCACACCAGTGACGGTTCGCATGTTTTTTTCTGGTACGGCCGAGTATCAAGAGGTGGTAATACAGATAGGTAGGGTCAGTTGCAGAGACGGCTGGCTGCGTGACCGCACCACCTATCTGTATTACCACCTCTTGTTCCTCGGCCGTACCAGAAAAAACCCCGCGAACCGTCACTGGATCTCACCGATTCTGAAGACTGGCGTGTCAAAAATAAACACTCGGTTAGTTATCTGTGATCATCAGCGCTTCCAACTGGTCACATGATAACATAGTTCCGTCAGGAAATATACGAATATAAATAAAGTACGAAATTAGTTATTTACGAATCAAGTGCGGGAAGACATTGTTCGTGTATATGAAGGCACTCGCTCGTGCTTCGAAAATACGCTCACTCGGGATAATTCTTCACGCATGAGATTGGTACAATACAGCGGTGGCTCGTGGATGTTCGGCGTTGAGGCAACGGAAGAAAATTTGACCGAAAAAGCAACGGAATATTTGAATTCTCTATTAGAGTAAGTAGTGCAGCACGAGCGGCACGGAAATCCACGAGCCGCCGCTGGTACAATATTTTTTGAAACGGATAAAACCATTACAACGAACATGCATAGAGTGCGTAAAATATTGCTTTCGGGGCATTAAGTCAAAAAAAAATAATAACACATGTTTCTGAAATAACTAGCTGTATTAACAATATATCAAATGTACGACATATTTTTGAACTCGGCTCAGAAAACCATTTCGGAAAAAAATATTTCTGTGCCTTCCTCGGTTTACCCAAAAGTAAATCAAAATTTTACAGCAACAATTAGAAAGTTATTTATGTTATGTACATAAGTTGTAATATTACTTATTATAAATTTATGTACAACATTTTACATTTATATACCGCCCCCTGGGTCGGAGAGGGGGGCAACTTTCAAATTTTAAATGGGAACATCTATTTTTTATTGCAGATTTGGATTCTATGCTAAAAAATATTAGGTTTTTATCTGAAAAAGAAAATTATTATAATAAAACACTTTGAACTTTGTTTTGTATAACTTATATTTTTATTTTTATGACTCAAGTTTCGGTAATACAATTACCATTTTCAAACAAGAAGTGTTTTAAAAACCGATTTAAAAAGGTAAAACAGGTAAGATACAGATAAAAACTAATTATACAAGGGCTTTGAAAATAGGGGTGTAAATTAGATCAAGCTGGTCGTTCAGTATAGGGATTTCTGGATTAGCGCGCATTTTGAAAAAAAAAATTCGATGAACGACAGATGGGGCTTTATAGGGCAAAAACATTTATTGAATTATATTTATTTCTCGCATCAAATGATAGATATTTGTTACGTAGTCATCTCTTAAATAAGGCGTTGATTCAAGTCATTCGTAATTTTATGTCAGAAATAAGCAACAAAAAAAATTCTTTGTAAAAAACAATCGCAGAAACGAATAAAAATCAATTTGATTATCAAATTCCATTTTATTCTTTTCTATTGTGGTAATTTATGAACATTTGTAACGACAAACAGGATTTTTCTAATTAAAAAAATTTTTTTTTTTTGCTAATCGAAAAAAAATGTTTCGAAAAAACCTAATATATTTTAGAGTAGAAGCCAAATCTGCAATAAAAATAGGAGTACCTATTTAAGATTTAAAAGTTACACCCTGCCCCATGGGGGAGGGGTGGTGGTTTACGTTTCACACCACACGATAGAGCTCAAAAAGAAAATTTAAACGTATTTTTTGTATGTCAATCCGATTTGTATTTTGCGAGATATTTGGGGTGTACGGGTGGTCTGAAACACCCGGTATATGGTCTATATATTCGTAATGGGTCGCTTACGATTGGTGAAAACAGTTTGGTAAATCCATAATTACAAAGTGGGAGTAGGTAAATATTATTGTTTGTCGAAAACTCGTACCAAATAATTTTGCGCGAAGGATGAGAGAAAACGCTCGCACGTGCCAACTTATCGTAAACTTGACTTTATGTAGGCCGGCCAGTCAGGACGACGTGTATCAATTCCTTTCATAGAACATCTTGATGTTTTTCGTCTTAATCAACAAAATTGTAGTCAATTTTCAAACCGTTATTTAGAATGTTATCATGAATTTCCGGACATAATCTTAAAATTTTGCATAATTGAAACAAAGGCACTAAAGCTTAATCAATTTTGGAGTCTTGAGAAATTTTTAAATAGAGCCGTCAAATCCATCAGTAAATCTCAGTAACGAGCAAACCCACTTATTCTTATCCCCACTCTTTAATCTGACCCAACCATCAATTAATGACAGGTATGTTCTCCCACCCCAAAATATTTAGTACAAATTTCATAATATATCAATTTGTAATTCGATAGATAATAGTATACTATACTTTGTAAAATCCAAATCAAAATCGAAATCAAATTGAAATCGAAATCAAAATCCAAAGCAAAACCAAAATTAAAATGAAAGTTGTGATTACAATTGGAAAAAAATTAAAAAACAAGTATTAAACAGGGTAAAAAAATTATTATCATAAATTGCGTTCTGTGAATCACAGCGCGAATTAGCGTGTTTAATAACCATATAATAAAATTGAGTGTTAAATGTACCCCATTAATGCTGCCTATACAATTAAATAATGCGCGGATTATAACATTTTCGTGAACAAAGACAGTACTACTTGGAAACCCCAGTCGTTATATTTGGAAAAAAGAAGGTAAATTGCGTTTTAAAAGCATGCGGTTTGGCGAGATCGTTTCAACCGAGGACTACATCAAACGATCCCGCCAAACCGCACGCGTTTAAAACGCAATGTGTAGTCGGGCACTAAGCGATTAGTTGAATTGTCGCAAATAACCTTGATAAATCAGATCGAATTGATATCCAGAGCCAAATGATCAAAGTTTATGATTTTTATGGTTTA
Organism: Ocypus olens; assembly: GCA_910593695.2. Taxonomy (NCBI): domain Eukaryota; kingdom Metazoa; phylum Arthropoda; class Insecta; order Coleoptera; family Staphylinidae; genus Ocypus; species Ocypus olens. The sequence continues at coordinate 50,116,308 of OU343052.1, read as the reverse complement.
ATATTAAAGAGGTAGTTTTTAACAAATATTAATCTCTTGGCCTGTATGCAAATGGCGGTACTTTGGCACAAGGGTGATGGTAGGGGGCGCGTGCGTTGACACCGGCGAGGGTAGGCCGGAAAAAAACCGTCTCGACGGAACGGAATGCCCTCGTTATTGTGTCTGTAGTCGATCCACCCTCAGGAATAAGGGTGAGAAATTCCATTTACCGAAGGGTCTGCGTGTGTGCGTATGATAACAAGGCAGGACGGTGACGTCAGCAGATCGGGCCCATAAATTTCGTATAAATTTCGACGTTTCGTTTGCTTTATGGCCTGTCTTGACTAGGTCAGGACTTCCACTTGTCTGACTGATGCAGACTGTTGGGCCCGCCGCCGCCGCCGCCTCGCATACGGAATTAACACACCTCGACTATGCACACGCGCACACCCCCTAATTCCAAAATCGATTCCATTAGACGAATCCCCCTGCAGGAGCAAGGGTTTGCATGTTTCCACCTCGGGAAAGGCCTCAGGACCATATTTCACACCTTCACGACCGCCATTCCGCATTGAGCCCAACACACCACAAACAGCTCCTTGCAAAGTCTGTAGACAAAACACGGAATATGTTTTTATGAAACAAAGAAATACAACTGTGAACGTTTTAGACCATGAAGGTAGAATTGCAATTTTACCATACAGAGCTGAAATATATACAGGGTTGGGCATATGTGTCGGAACACCTGATTTTTGGCTAAACGTCTGTTGTTTTCTTATTACTTTTAAAAGAAATGTTTATGGCTTTATTTATTCTATTCAGTGACGTACTTTGATTTTCAACAGCTGCTCTATTTTTGGAGATATGACGTCATCAGCAATTTTTTTAAATAGATCACCCTGTATATTTTTACATTTTCGAATAGACACTTTTCCAAAAATTACAATGATATAGGATTTGGTGGGTGTGCGACTTGTGGTTTTCTAAATATTAAATAAAATAATTCAATCCGTCACAAGTAGACTTTTATCTTTTTTCCACGGCTTTTTGATAAAACATGTGTTTTTGTTTACTGTCACTGACAGATAGTTTCCGTGTTAAATATTAACATTGCTGTTCAATTATGGGTGAACTAAGTGATCGTGAAAGAATTACGTTGTTAATGATGGTTGGTTTTGGAGATAGGCAGAGATCTCTACAAGATGCATGCAATATTTTTAATGCAACATTCCCTGATAGAAATTATCATATTTCAAAATTAACAGTTTCAAGGGTTGTGCAAAAGTTTCACGAAACAGGAAGTGTTAAAAATCGCACAAAATCCGGTCGATGAAAATGGGCCACAAATGAAGATAATTCACTTGATGTCCTTCTGAATCTACAAGAAGAACCAAAAACGTCAGTACCTAAATTAGCTTTACATCGCAGTATTATCCAGAGATCGGTAAGGAGGATATTGTCCAAAAATAACTTTCATCCGTATAAAGTACATTTAGTGTAGGAATTAAATATAGATGATCCTGATAGAAGGATGCAGTTTTGTCAGGAAATGATGGATAACATTGAAATTAATAGTAACTTTGTTAATAACATAGTATTTTCTGATGAATCAACATTTTGACTGGATGGTTTTGTAAATCGACATAACTGTCGCTACTGGGCTGATCAAAATCCTTACTGGATGGAAGAAAGTCACACCCAACACCCTCAAAAATTAAATGTATGGGCGGGGATAATCAGAGGACATATCATCGGACCATTCTTTCTTAGAGAAAATTTAAACTCCAACCGGTATTTACAACTTTTGCGCGAGCAAATTATTCCGGCATTAATTCGGTTATTTCCAAACGAGCTAAATCCCGAACTATTGTCAGATGGTATTTGGTATCAGCAAGATGGAGCTCCGCCTCATTACGGAATTAACGTGCGTCAATATCTAAATGAAATATTTCCACAGAGATGGGTAGGTCGAAGAGGACATATTGAATGGCCACCACAATCACCTGATTTAAGTCCTCTGGACTACTTTCTTTAGGGCCATTTAAAATCTGTGGTCTACAAGTCCAAACCTCAGTCGTTAGAAGAGTTGGAAGATAGAATTAATATGGCTGTGCAAGAAATACCACTGCAGACTATTCAAAACTCTTTAAAAGCCTTCGTTGATCGTTTAGGCTATTGTCAGGCTACTGAAGGTCACCATTTTGAACATTTATTATGATTTTTTTTTCTTAATATTAAATGCTCAATATTTTGTAATAAAAATTTCATTTTCCATTATTTTATTTAATATTATTGAAACCACAAGTCGCACACCCACCAAACCCTATATCATTGTAATTGTTGGAAAAGCATCTATTCGAAAATGTAAAAATATACAGGGTGATCCATTTAAAAAAATTGCTGATGACGTCATACCTCGAAAAATAGAGCAGCTGTTGAAAATTAAAGTATGTCACTGAATAGAATAAATAAACCAATAAACATTTCTTTTAAAAGTAATAAGAAATCAATAGATGACGTCATACCTCGAAAAATAGAGCAGCTGTTGAAAATTAAAGTATGTCACTGAATAGAATAAATAAACCAATAAACATTTCTTTTAAAAGTAATAAGAAATCAATAGACGTTTAGCCAGAAATCAGGTGTTCCGACACATATGCCCAACCCTGTATATTTAGATTTAAGGATGGTTGTGCCCAGTGGCGGCTCGTGGAACATGTTGATGGTAGAGCCACTTATAAATATACCCCCCCCCCTCTTTTTTTGAAGAAAGAAAGAACGATTTATCTTCCCAGACCAAACAGGCGAAAAAGTGTTTTAAGAATTAATTAAAAGTTCAAGTAGTGCCATGGCTCTTTGGCTCTATATAACGAGCCGCCCCTGCTTAATTTGATAAAACGATGATTAGCAAATCTAATTTAATTTTTGTAGAATTTCGTCAACACGTTTTATATATATTTTTTTAATTTTTCACTAGAGTATTTCACAATTTGAAAACTACAATTTTAAAAAAATCACAACTCGTGAAATAATCGGTGGATTTTCAAAAACTGCACCTATTTTGATAAAACGATGATTTGCATATCTAATTTATTTTTTGTAGAATTTAGTCGATACGTTTCATATTTTATTTTATTTTTTCACTCGAGTATTACACAATTCGAAAATTAACATTTTTAAAAATTCACAACTCGCGAAATAATCGGTGGATTTTCAAAAACTCCATTGCATCTGATAAAACTATAATTTATTTTTCTTAGAATCTAGTCGACACGCTTTATATATTTTTTTTATTTTTTTGCTGGAGGATTACACGATTCGAAAATAATTTCTTTTTAAAATTCACAACTCGCGAAATAATTGGTGGATTTTTAAAAACTCCATTGCATCTGATAAAACCATGATTTGTAAATCTAATTTAATTTTTGTAGAATTTAGTCGACACGCTTTATGAATTTTTAAAATTTTTTTTTGCTGGTGTATTACACAATTCGAAAACTAAAATTTTCAAAAATTCACAACTTTCGAAATAATCGGTGGATTTTCAAAAATTCTATTGCATCTGATAAAACTATAATTTGTTAATCTAATTTAATTTTTGTAGAATTTAGTCGACACGCTTTATACATTTTTTTAATTCTTTTGCTGGAGGATTACACAATTCGAAAATTAACATTTTTAATAATTCACAACTCGCGAAATAATTGGTGGATTTTCAAAAACCCCATTTAGTTTGATAAAACGATGATTTGCAAATCTAATGTTGAATTTTGTAAACATGTTTTATATATATTTTTCTTCAATTTTTCACTCGAGTATTACACAATTCGAAAACAAACATTTTCAAAAATTCACAACTTTCGAAATAATCGGTGGATTTTCAAAAATTCTGTTTTATCTGATAAAACCATGATTTCTAAATCTAATTTAATTTTTGTAGAATTTAGTCGACACGCTTTATACATTTTTTTTTTTCTGCTGGAGGATTACACAATTCGAAAATTAAAATTTTTAAAAATTCACAACTCGCGAAATAATTGGTGGATTTTCAAAACCTCCATTTAGTTTGATAAAACGATGATTTGCAAATCTAATGTTGAATTTTGTAAACATGTTTTATATATTTTTTTTCAATTTTTCACTCGAGTATTACACAATTCGAAAACTAAAATTTTCAAAAATTCACAACTTTCGAAATAATCGGTGGATTTTCAAAAATTCTATTTTATCTGATAAAACCATGATTTTCAAATCCAATGTTGAATTTTGTAAACATGTTTTATATATTTTTTTCTTCAATTTTTCACTCGAGTCTTACACAATTCGAAAACTAAAATTTTCAAAAATTCACAACTTTCGAAATAATCGGTGGATTTTCAAAAATTCTATAGCATCTGATAAAACTATAATTTGTTAATCTAATTTAATTTTTGTAGAATTTAGTCGACACGCTTTATACATTTTTTTAATTTTTTTGCTGGAGGATTACACAATTCGAAAACTAAAATTTTTAAAAATTCACAACTCGCGAAATAATTGGTGGATTTTCAAAAACTCCATTTAGTTTGATAAAACGATGATTTGCAAATCTAATGTTGAATTTTGTAAACATGTTTTACATATTTTTTTCTTCAATTTTTCACACGAGTATTACACAATTCGAAAACTAAAATTTTCAAAAATTCACAACTTTCGAAATAATCGGTGGATTTTCAAAAATTCTATTGCATCTGATAAAACTATAATTTGTTAATATAATTTAATTTTTGTAGAATTTAGTCGACACGCTTTATATATTTTTTTATTTTTCTGCTGGAGGCTTACACAATTCGAAAATTAAAATTTTTAAAAATTCACAACTCGCGAAATAATTGGTAGACTTTCAAAAACTCCATTTAGTTTGATAAAATGATGATTTGCAAATCTAATGTTAAATTTTGTAAACATGTTTTATATATTTTTTTTTTCAATTTTTCACTCGAGTATTACACAATTCGAAAACTAAAATTTTCAAAAATTCACAAGTTTCGAAATAATCGGTGGATTTTCAAAAATTCTATTTTAACTGATAAAACCATGATTTCTAAATCTAATTTATTTTTTGTAGAATTTAGTCGACACGCTTTATACATTTCACAACTCGCGAAATAATTGGTGGATTTTCAAAAACTCCATTTAGTTTGATAAAACGATGATTTGCAAATCCAATGTTGAATTTTGTAAACATATTTTATATATTTTTTTCTTCAATTTTTCACTCGAGTATTACACAATTCGAAAACTAAAATTTTCATAAATTCACAACTTTCGAAATAATCATTGGATTTTCAAAAATTCTATTTTATCTGATAAAACCATGATTTCTAAATCTAATTTAATTTTTGTAGAATTTAGTCGATACGCTTTATACATTTTTTTTTATTTTTTTTGCTGGAGGATTACACATTTCGAAAATTAAAATTTTTAAAAATTCACAACTCTCGAAATAATTGGTGGATTTTCAAAAACTCCATTTAGTTTGGTAAAACGATGATTTGCAAATGTAATGTTGAATTTTGTACACATGTTTTATATATTTTTTTTTTCAATTTTTCACTCGAGTATTACACAATTCGAAACCTAAATTTTTCAAAAATTCACAACTCACGAAATAATCGCTGGATTCTTAAAAACTACACTTAATTTGATAAAACGAGGATATGCAAATCTAATTTACTTTTTTGTAGAATTTCGTCGACACGTTTTATATTTTCTTTTATTTTTTTTCTCGAGTATTACACAATTCGAAAATTCATAACTCGTGGATTTTCAAAAACTGTACTTACTTTCAGGGACGGCTTGTGGATCATGTTGATGGTAGAGACACCTATACAATATACGCCCACCCCCCTTTTGAAGAAAGAAAGAACGATTTATCTTCTTGGACCAAAGTAACTGGCGAAAAAAAAGTGTTTTAGGAATTAATTAAAAATTCTTGCTGAGCTTGAAACTAGAAGTAGTGTCATGGCTCCTTGGCTCTATATCACGAGCCGCCCCTGGTTGTGCCACGTTCAATAGGAGGTTATTCATAATCGAAATGAATCAAAATATACATTTTGTTTTCCTGGATTTTAGACCACACGTACACCCCTAATATCTCGTGAAATACAAATCGGAGTGACATAAAAAAAAAAATAAGTCGAAATTTTTTTTGAGATCTACCGTGTGATATGAAATATGAACCGCCTCCCCTGGACCTCTGGGGCGGGGAATGGGGTTGAAATCTTGAATAGGAACCCCTATTTTTTATTGCAGATTTTGATTCTGCGCTAAAAAATTTTAGTTAAATTCGATAGAGACGAAAGTAGCCTAAATATATGAATATTCTTCAACCTGTTCGCAACTCTGGAAAATTAAGTCTTATTAGGATTACTAACAAATAACTTATTGAAACAACTACTTCCCTGGCTAGTGCCAGTAGTTGTTTCAACAAATTATTTGTTAGTAGTCCTAATAAGACTTAATTTTCTAGAGTTACGAACAGGTTGAAGAATATTCATATATTTAGGCTTTTTCGTCTTTATCGAATTTATTTAATGCTTTTGCAACAAGTGAGGTGGTCTCAAATTTATTAAAAAAAAAAGATTAGGTTTTTATCCGATGTTTTCTTCGATTAACGTCAGATGGCGCTATAATCGGCAGAAATGACATTTATTGAATTGAATTGAATTAATTTTATTTGCGCGCTATTATTACAATGAATAATGAATTTGATAATGAAAATGACTAACATCAATGTCTCAATACCGAGTTTTAACTAAAAATACTCTTACAAACTTTTCCACTAACCGAATCCAAGTTAAAACATTATGTTATCGAAATGATTTACTTGACGGTCGAATGGGGGTCAACGGTCCGTATCTCTACGGAATTTCCGTTCTTTTCGTATTGATTAGGAGGATTTATCGCGGCCATAAAGTGTGTGCAACTGTAAAGGCGGCCGATCGACCGTTAAGGCTCTCTCTCAAAAGGAAAATTTCCTAAAATGTTGCAATGGGATACCAAAAAAAAAAAAAACGCTGGTGATTTACGAGGCCGACCGCTCGCCACACGTACGAGGCGGATTCGGCCCGATCTTGATAAAAGAGGCGAAAAAGGCGGATTTTACTCGGGTCGTCAGCCCAGCGTAAACGTGGACTTTAAAATGCGGTGGTCTGAGGTAGTTTAAGTTTTATGGACGAAGAAAAAATACTTCCGAAAGAATCACGCTTTGATCCTCAATGTTTTCTATTGTTTTAATGGAAACTAGCGAAATCTTATAATCAAAACTGGAATTGATTTTCAAGCACAAAGCAGAACGATGAAGCATGTGTCAGCCCAGGAAATGATCTGCAAACCTTATTTTACATCTTCACACTGTCATTAACATATCGGATGGTACTAAAATTATTTAGCATATCTTCGTTCCTGGAAGTCTCACAAAAAAATGTCATATGCAAAAAAAGAATCTTGAAAGCATCACCAGATTTTGAAAATTCTTGGTGCAATGTGTTGTTCACTCATCGAATAGATGCAGATAAAAACAAAAAATAAATTCGTCGTTCAATTGTTTGAAAGGATGGCCACATTTTAAAAATTCATCCAGCAAAGTGTTACCCGCCGTTCTTTTTTTGAGGATAACTCGTGTAACGGATAATCTGATTTTGAAAATTTTTCCGGCAAAGTATTGTGCTCACTGAATTGATGCAGATAAGATAAAACATTAATTTTTTTGCGGTTTTAAAAGCATAACTCTTGAACAAAATGGCAGATATTAAATATTCTTTCAGAAAAGTGTCATTTTTGACAGTTGGAAATTGTGGTTTTTGGCAGTTGAAAATTGCCATTTTTAGCAGTTGACAATATAAGTTTTTGGTTGTTGAAAATGATCAATTTTGGCATTTCAAGATTGTAGTTTTTGGGGGTTGAAAATTATCATTTTTGATAGCTCAAATTATTTTTGAACGTTGTAAATAGCCAAAAATTGTCATTTCTGCCAGTAAGCAGATGGTCATTGTAAGCAGATAAAAATTACAGTTTTTGACAGTTGAAACGGTAATTGATTGCAGTTGAAAATTTGTCATTTTTGACGGTTGGGAATTGTGGTTTTTGGCAGTTGAAAATTGCCATGTTAAGCAGTTGAAAATATAAGTTTTTGGTTATTGAAAATGATCAATTTTGGCATTTCAAGATTGTAGTTTTGGAGGTCATTCTTTGTAGCTCAAAATTATTATTTTTAACAGTTAAAAGTAGCCATCGTTAAATTTGTAATTTTTGTCGCGATTTTGATATTTAAAATTGCACACCGATTTTGATGATTTAAACACGTCAAAATGTGGCGAATTTAGTGTAATGTTAAAACAGATTACAAAACATTTTCCTGAAATTAACACAAAATGCAAAAATCTCACTTTTTAAAATCGAAATTTCGATTTTTGAAATTGCACACCTGCCGAAGGCGTTGTCCGATTATAATTATTTAAATTTCAAAATATGTCGAATTTAATGTTATTTTAAAATGGATTCATATATTTTCTCGCGAAATTAACGCAAAATGTAAAAAATTGCAATTTTTTAAATTTCCAGAATTTTAAAAAAACGCGATTTTAATTTTTGGAATTTTACACCTGCCGAATGCGTAGTCCGATTTTCATTATTTAAACGTCAAAATATGGCGAATTTACTGTTATTTTAAAACGGATTACAATATTTTCTCGTGAAATTAACGCGAAATGCAAAATTGCAGTTTTTAAATTTCCAAGATTTTGATTTTTTTTTAAATTACACTACTGCCGCACACATTGTTCAATTGTGATAATTTAAACTTCAAAATATAACAAATTTTATGTAATTTTATTACGGGTTACGAAATTTTCTCTTGACATTAACACAAAATGCAAAAATTGATTTTTTTTAATTTTCAACATTTTAAGTTTTGAACCGAGGACGAGATTTGTAAAATTTTTTCGGCAAAGTCTTATATTCATCCGGAAGATGTAGAAAAAATGTCTGGACTACTACTCAGTAGAGGATTATATCAATTGCAAATGATTTTGTTCTTATTTTCTGTGACGTATTCAATTAGCTGTAGAATTTGATGTTGTTGTGATGTACTTTGTTATAATTTGTTATGTACTATATCTAAATTTGAATAAAATAAAAAAAAGAACCAAAAAATTAAATTTGTTCGATTGTTTTTCGGGTTTCACAGGATAACTCTTCAACGTATGACTAAATTTGGCAAATTCTTTCAGCAAAGTGTTGTACTCGTCGAATGGATGCAGATAAGACCAAAAAATTAAATGTTTCCTTCAATTGATTTCTGGTTTTTGAGGATAACTCTTGAACGGATGATCGAATTTGGAAAATTCTTCCAGTAAAGTCGAATAGATGCAAAAAATTAAATTTGTCATTTAATTGTTTTCTGGTCTTTAAGGATAACTCTTGAACGGATAAACATATATTGAAAAATCTTTCAACAAAGTATGTGTATATAAAAAAAATAATTGCTCAATAGTTCTGTGGTTTTGAGAAGATAGCTCTTGAACAAAATGCTCGATTTTAAAAATTCCTCCTGAAAAGTATTTCTACTCATCGAATAAAAAAAATAATTTATTTAGGATAACTTGTGAACGGATGACCAAATTTGGCAAATTCTTTCAGCAAAGTGTTGTACTCGCCGAATAGATTTTTAGAAATTTGTAGTTTTTTGAGGATAATTTTTAAACGAAAGGAAAGATTTTGCAAATTCTTCAAGATAAGATAAGAGTTGGTCTTTTGCATTGTATTTACAATGCGAGACACGTCAAAATAAAGAGTAACTTAGGTCAACTAACAAACCATTACCCAAAAATAACTTAAAAATAACTTACTACAACTCAACGTTTTAAATCTTCTAATTTTTATTTTTTTTTCCTTTCGGTAGTCGAGATATAGATAAGATAAAAAATAATTTTTCGTTTTTTAACCAAAAATAAGTTTTAAATTCTTAAAGTATTACACTGTGCGCCACTATAGTGGCTTTCGCGGATGCGATTTTCAAACTGAACTCTGCCGTACAGAGAAAAAGCCCCGTGCGGGCTATTTTTAGTTTTTTTTTTAGTGCTTCTTCTGATCGATTTTTCTTTCCTTAAAAATGAGACGGTGAGATATATTGTGTGTGCTAAGTGGTTCTATCGTCAAAATTTTCCTAGAGCCGCCACTGCTCCGGGCACAAGTTTAAGTATTATTTTTTTAGAGCAAAAGTACTTCATCTCATCTGTAAAAATTGGGCTTTTCACTGTTGTATTAATTATTTTAAAATACTAATAGCTCACGAAGATATAACAGTACAAAACTATTTGTACCGTTTTCTTTTTGACCCACAGTGCATTATTTTATTATATGTTAAGTGGCTCTACCATCCAAATGTTCCACGAACCGCCACTGCATACACCTGTTCCATGAAATCTCCCTATCCTTTTCCGACGTTTTAAAGCGTTGGAAAAATTTACCGGTTATATTATTTGTTTGGAATATGGAATATCGGTAATTTTTAACAATAAAAATTGTTACGCGAAAAATTCTTAGGGGGGGGGGGGTAATTACCCGATTACCCCCCCTTTGAAACCGCCACTGCATTTCACCCACCTCTAGCCGATGATATTCAAAATCGTTATATCACTCGAGAGACGAAGTTGAGTTATGAGATTAAAACCAATATTCTTGTGTAGTCAGCCCTGAAAAAGATCTGAAGACCATATATTCCATCTTCATTTCACATTGCCATTAACAAATCCATGATTTTACATACTAGTTCTAGAAAATAAACTTTTCTAAGATATTTCTGCAATGCTCCAATCGACTTTACTTTCATTTCAATTACATACAAAATTGTACTAGGTAACCACACATTATCTTTGATAGCCAATTTTCATTTCCCTCCAGCGAGTCGTCCTGGCACCCATTTGTTACGAATGTTGCCAATATCGCGCGATGAAACAAGCGCGACAAGAATTTTATCTGCGAGTTTAAATTAAGATGCCCTCACCCGAAACAGTTACGTTTTCATTCCTGGGGAGGGACGGAAAACGGCACGCGGAAAACACGGAACCGTTGGATTGCCTCCAATAACCATTCCTCTTTCATCCGCTGCAACACGGGAAATTTAATCAAACCCCTAAACACCTTCTATTCGAAAGTTTTTGAGAGCGGCACGAGGCGAGGAGTTTAATTTTGGACTGCGGAGGAATTCCTGGTGATTTTTTGCCGCCCCCGTGTTTTCCCGGGAATTGCGATTGTTGATGGGGAGAGCTGCAGATGAGTTTTGTAGTGTGTGTGGGGGCGCTTTGTGGAAAATTATTTAAGTGGAAACGTGGAATGCACGGATTTGCAGGCAGTATCAGACATGATTGTTGTGTAAACAGATTTCTTTCGCGGGAGGATATTGAAGGAAATTTCAAAGACAACTGGAGGTTAAATTTTAATATACTCCCAGATGCCAGCCTCGGATGCGGAAGCGCGAAATTGGCGATTCCGGTGACTCTCAAACAGTTTCGAAATCTTTACCCTATGCACTTGTAAATTTTAACACTTCCCGATGGCTCTGCTCAGTCACGGGTGCAAAGGTAAAATTTCGAAACTGATTGAATCGCGAATTTCGTAATTGAAAATCCCACAACTTCTGTATGAAACATTTTTTTTTCAAAATACGTATTTTTTGAAATCTTCAAAGGAGTAGCCAAATTGGTTTTCCACAATTTTGAGTAACTTATAGAAGAAACACTGAAATTAATTACAAGAGCTTGAAGAGTATAGTAAAATAGTGAAAACATTTTCGAAATTTCTTCAATTATCCAAAACTTATAGCTGAAATGAATAGAAAATATTAAACATACGTTTAATTAGCTGCAGTTTATTAAAATATTATATATATTTTATAGCTGAAAAACTGAAAAAAATTCGACTCAAATTCATTTTTTTCTTTTTAAGCCCAAAGAGGAGTGTAGAGGGTGAATTTTTGAAATGTTTGAAGTAGCTCAAAAATTGAAATTGTTGAAAAAAACAATCGAGACTCGAAATCGTATTTTTAGCTGTAATCAAGCTTGAAGATTAGAGTAAAATCGAGTGCGACTTTTTTAAATGTCTTCAATTGTGCAAAACTTACAGCTGAGAAACTGAAAAAAAATATTTTTTTTTCGTTGTAATCAATAAAGCTCGAAGAGGAGAGGAAAATAGAAAGTGAATTTTTGAAATTTTTTCAATTGTTCAAGAGCTGAAAAACTGAAAAAACAGTTGAGAAAAAATGTTTTGGTCATTTGATGATTTTCGCCATTTTTTCCATGGTTTTAAAAAAAATGTATGCAAAAATGATGGGTCTCAAAAAAAATTGAAAAAATTCATGACGGTTCTTAATGACGGGGTGGAAAGCGTGTAAAGTAATTATTTTTCCGAAAAAAAATGCTTTGGTCATTTAATGATTTTTTCCATTTTTTCCATAGTATTACTCAGGAAAAAATGCAAGCAAAAAATGTTGGATCTCAGAAAAATTTGAGAAAATTCATGGCGGTTCTTAATGACGGGAAAAAGCGTATAAAGTAATTATTTTTCCGAAAAAATTTTTTTTTTGGTTATTTGATGATTTTAGAAAATTCATGGCGGTTCTTAAAGACGGGGAAAAGCGTATAAAGTAATTACTTTTTCGGAAAAAAAAATTTTTGGTCATTTTATGATTTTCACCATTTTTTCCATAGTATTACTCAGGGAAAAAATGCATGCAAAAAATGTTGGGCCTCAGAAAAATTTGAAAATATTCAAGACGGTTCTTAATGACAGGGAAAATCGTGTAATAATTTTTCCGAAAAAAAGATTTTTGGTCATTTGTTGATTTTCGCCATTTTCCATAGTATTATTACTCAGGAAAAAATGCAAGCAAAAAATGTTGGGTCTCAGAAAAATTTGAAAAAATTCATGACGGTTCTTAATGACGGGGAAAAGCGTATAAAGTAATTATTTTTCCGTAAAAAAATTTGTTGGTCATTTGATGATTTTCGCAATTTTTCCATAGTATTCCTAAAAAAAAGTATGCAAAAAATGTTGGGTTTCAGAAAAATTTGAAAAAAATCATGATGATTCTTAATGACGGAGCGTATAAAGTAGATAATTATTTTTCCGTAAATAATTTTTTTGGTCATTTGATAATTTTTGCCATTTTTCCATAGTATTCCTAAAAAAAATTGTATACAAAAAATGTTGGGTCTCAGAAAAATTAGAAAAAGGTCATGACGGTTCTAAAATAAAAAAATTTTTGGTCATTTGATGATTTTCGCCATTTTTCCATAGCATTTAAAAAAGTGTATGCAAAAAAAAATTGAAAAAATTCATGACGGGGGTAAAGCGTGTAAAGTAATTATTTTTTCGAAAAAAAATGTTTTGGTCATTTGAAGATTTTCGTCATTTTTTCCATAGCATTACTGAGGAAAAAATGCATCCGAAAAATTTGAAAAAATTCATGACGGTTCTTAATGCGCGAGAAGCGTGTAAAGTAATTATTTAAAAAAAAAAAATGTTTTGGTCATTTGATGATTTTCGCCATTGTTTCCATAGGATTACTGAGGAAAAAATGCATGCAAAAAATGTTGGGTCTCAGAAAAATTTGAAAAAAATCATGACGGTTCTGAATGACGGGGAAAAGCGTGTAAAGTAATTATTTTTTCGAAAAAAAATGTTTTGGTCATTTGATGATTTTCGCAATTGTTTCCATAGTATTACTGAGGAAAAAAAATGCAGGCAAAAAATGTTGGGTCTCAGAAAAATTTGAAAAAATTCGTGACGGTTCTTAATGACGAGGGAAAGCGTGTAAAGTAAGTAATTATTTTTCAAAAAAAAAAATGTTTTGGTCATTTGATGATTTTCGCCATTTTTTCATAGTATTACTGAGAAAAAAATGTAGGCAAAAAAGGTTGGGTCTCAGAAAAATTTGAAAAAAATCATGACGGTTCTTAATGACGGGTAAAGGCGTATAAAGTAATTATTTTTTCGAAAAAAAATATTTTGGTTATTTGTTAATTTTCACCATTTTTTTCCATAGTATTAATGAGGAAAAAATGCATGCAAAAATGTAAGGTCTCAGAAAAATTTGAAAAAATTCATGAGGGTTCTTAATGACGGGAAAAAGCGTATAAATTTATTTATTTATTTATTTATTTTATTATAAAACTATTTTAAACTGTAATGTAGAACATTTATTATATCGGCGTTTATTGTTTCTTCGGGAAACGGTAAGTTGCTTCTAATATTGATGTACAACTTGTCTTGTAAACTGCTTGGCGCAGTGATTACCAATTAAGTACTAATTAAGTTTGACATGTGTAAACAATTTCAATGTTGTAATTACGAATAAATAATACTTACTAAAGTAATTATTTTTCTGTAAAAAAAATTTTTGGTCATTTGATGATTTTTGCCATTTTTTCCATAGTATTACTAAAAAAATGTTCGATCTCAAAAAAAATTTCCGAAAAAAAATTTTTGGTCATTTTATGATTTTCGCCATTTTTTCCCTAGTATTACTAGGAAAAAAATGCAGGCAAAAAATGTTGGGTTTCAGAAAAATTTGAAAAAATTCATGACGGTTCTTAATGACGGGGAAAAGCGAATAAAGTAATTATTTAAAAAAAAAATGTTTTGCTCATTTGATGATTTTCGCCATTTTTTTTCCATAGTATTACTCAGGAAAAAAATGCATTAAAAAAATGTTGGGTCTCAGAAAAATTTGAAAAAAATCATGACGGTTCTTAATGACGGGGAAAAGCGCATAAAGTAATTATTTTTGCGTAAAAAAATTTTTTGGTAATTTGATGATTTTCGCCATTTTTTTCCATAGTATTACTGAGGAAAAAAATGCAGGCAAAAAATGTTGGGTCTCAGAAAAATTGGAAAATATTCATGACGGTTCTTAATGACGGGGAAAAGCGTGTAAAGTAATTATTTTTCCGAAAAAAAATGTTTTGGTCATTTGATGATTTTTGCAATTTTTTTCCATAGTATTACTGAGGAAAAAAATGCAGGCAAAAAATGTTGGGTGTCAGAAAAATTTGAGAAAATTCATGACGGTTCTTAATGACGGGGAAAAGCGTATAAAGTAATTATTTTTCCGAAAAAAAATGTTTTGGTCATTTGATGATTTTTGCAATTTTTTTCCATAGTATTACTGAGGAAAAAAATGCAGGCAAAAAATGTTGGGTGTCAGAAAAATTTGAGAAAATTCATGACGGTTTTTATGACGGGGAAAAGCGTATAAAGTAATTATTTTTCTGAAAAAAAATGTTTTGCTAATTTGATGATTTTCGCCATTTTTTAACCATACTATTACTCAGGAAAAAATGCATGCAAAAATGTTGAAAATATTCATAATGGTTCTTAATGACGGGGAAGATCGTGTAATTATTTTTCCGAAAAAAACATTTTTGGTCATTTGTTGATTTTCGCAATTTTCCATAGTATTACTCAGGTAAAAAAATGCAAAGCAGAAAAATTTGAAAGAATTCATGATGGTTCTTAATGACGGGGGAAAGCGTGTAAAGTAATTATTTTTCCGAAAAAAAATGTTTTGGTCATTTGATGATTTTCGCCATTTTTTTCCATAGCTTACTGAGGAAAAAATGCATGCAAAAAATGTTGGGTCTCAGAAAAATTTGAAAAAATTCATGACGGTTCTTTATGACGGGGAAAAGCGTATAAAGTAATTATTTTTCTGAAAAAAAATGTTTTGGTTATTTGATGATTTTCGCCATTTTTCCATAGTATTACTCAGGAAAAAAATGCAGGCAAAAAATGTTGGGTCTCAGAAAAATTTGAAAAAAATCATGACGGTTCTTAATGACGGGAAAAAGCGTATAAAGTAATTATTTTTCAGAAAAAAATTTTTTTTTGGTTATTTGATGATTTTAGTATTAGGTCTCAGAAAAATTTGAAAAAAATCATGACGGTTCTTAATGACGGGGAAAAGTGTATAAAGTAATTCTTTTTCCAAAAAAAATGTATGTTTTGGTCATTTAATAATTTTCGCCATTTTTTTTCATATTATTATTGGGGAAAAAATGCTTGCAAAAAATGTTGGGTCTCATGGTATAATTAATAGACACATTAAATGTATATTTATAGAAATGGTAGAGAATGCCAAAATAAACAATAGTTTTTTGTAAAACCTCACTAGTTTTTGGAAAAAATTATAAACTGCAGAGAATGCTAAAATAAACAACTAATAGACAATAGTTTTCTGGAAACCCAATAGTGTTTAGAAAAAAAAATTGTTTCAGAGTTGGCCATGCCTGAGAGAGAGAAACATAGCAGTCATGTCCGAGATTAATTCATTTTTATAAATTTAATTATCTAGCGTCAAGACGTAATAATAAGCGACATACCTCATTTATCTCACAGCCAACTCTGAAATAAAATTTTGTGGCTCACACGATACAATCCGCTGTTTTAATTTCAATTTTTATGTCCGTTCTTTATTCGGATGAAAACTTCTGTGCGAACATTCTTGATGGAGTACGTAACGTTGTTTACAAAAGGCAATGCTTGAATTTATAGTCTGGATATGTTTATGTTGGATCGGGAAAGCATTGAAAAAATCCACTTGATTTCTTTACGATTTATTTACGGAGCGGAACGCTGAAAAGCACTTTTCATGGCTCGCTTTCTGACGTCACCGTTTTGCCAGATTTTAAATTAAACATGCGAATTAAGAAAAAAAAAAAAACTTACATATACTCTGCCGTCCGTAGGGAGAGCGCAGTACCTACAAAACTTTAAATCTGATTAAAAGTCATCTGAACAAAATCATTTTGTTCCCGTAAAGCTAAAAGTTGTAAAAGCAGTAACTGGTTTGGACAGGATACTTTTATATTGTTTTTTTTTAACTGTAAACTAAGGATGATACCCATAGCTCAATTTTCAATTTTTGCAGTTACTGCTTTCTTTCTAAACACGGCAGTACTGTTCCTAATGTTTTTTTGCCATTCCAGAATATTTAAATGGAAAGACCTTCAAATACGTTTTTTATTTTAGTAACAAAGGGAGCAGTGGCGGCTCGTTGTAGGAGAAAACGGAAGCTGAGCCTCCGCTGGGGGTCATACCGGTGACTTTTCCCACAGAAATGACGTATTTTCGGTGAGAAACCGACCGCCTGCACGTTTGCTACGAAGAATACCGGTATTTTTATCAATTATTTTAGATGTTTTCCCGTGCAGAGAAACGATTAAAAAAATCTATTTTAATTATCTAATTCGCGTTATCTAATTCATTTTACTTGTTTGATTTCACAATCGATCATAATGTGGAAAGCTTTTACTTTCAACAGGATGGTGCTACATGCCACACAGCAGGTCAAACAATGTTAATTTTGTTTCAAATGTTTTGTGAACGTCTTATATTTTGAAATGATGTGTTATCTTTTGGCCACGTAGAACGCCCGTTATGATACTACCAAACTTTCTTGTGGGGTTATCTGAAAATCAAGGTGTATATTAACCCTTTGAGCCAAGGGCGTTTCCAGCCAACTAGTATAGGGGGGGTAATTAAAAAAAAGATAAATAAGCTGGTGCTTTCGTTCTCATATACCACACCTGTTCCGTGAAATCTCCCTATCCTTTTCTAACGTTTTAAAGCGTTGAAAAAATTTACCAGTTATATATATATATATATATATATATATATATATATATATATATATATATATATATTATATTATATATATTTTTAACAAAAAAAATTGATAAGCGAAAAATTCTTAGGGTGGGAGGGGGTAATTAACCGATTATCCCCCCTTTGATACCGCCATTGCAAAATATACCAAAAATTAAAAAAAAATAAAAATAGTGGACCAAGGAAACAAACATTTGAACAGACAAATAAAAATAAATAAAGAAAAATTTAGGGCAAAAGATTAACAAAAAATCTACAATGTTGGTCAAAAAGTCGAAAATTTAGACAAAACATGGAAAATTCGGACCTAAACATAATAAATGCAGACTAAACGAAAAACCAAAAATGGGAGCCAAAAAATCGAAAAATTTTAACAATAAAATCGAAAAGAAAAATTTAGGTCAAAAGATTTAAAAAAATAATAAATATTTATAATGTTGGCCAGAAAGTCGAAAATTTAGATAGTATATCGAAAACTAGGGCCTGAAGGTAATAATTGCAGACTAAAAAATTGAAAATTTCAACAAACAAAACTCAAAAATACCGAAAAAAATAAAAAGAAATCTCGCATATAAATCAATCATTCAGGTTATAGATATTTTAACCAAAATTAACTCAAAATTTTGGAACTAGAATTAAAAAATCGTTCCGAAAAATCAAAAATGCGGACAAAAAAATAAAAAAATTTAACAATTAAATCGAAAATTTATGTCACAATAAAGAATATTTAGGTCAACAGATCAAAACTTTAGACCAAAAATAATCGAAAATACAGGTCAAAAATCTAAAAATTTGGGCCAAAAAGTCGAAAATTCAAAAAATTAAATCGCAAAAGGTCTAAATAAGGGATATTTAGGCTAAAAGTTAAAATATTTTGACCAAAAATATCGAATATACAGGTCAAAAATTTAAAAACCAAAAATTCGTCAGGAGAAATAAAAAATGCGGACCAAATAGTCGAACATTTTAACAATGAAATCGAAAATTTAGGTAAAAATAAAGAATATTTAGACCAAATGATCAAAAATTTAGCCAAAAAACAAATCGGGAATACAGGCTTAATAATAAAAAATGCAGAATATTCTAAGAAAAGGGTTTACATTTCATTTTCCATTTTTTTTTTAATAGGAAAATATTTTTCTTTAATTTTCGCTTTAATTAGCTTTAAAAGTTGAGACAAGGCACTTTTCCACTAAATGAAATCAGTGGCGGCTCGTGGAACATGTTGATGGTAGAGCTACTTATACAATATCCGTCCTCCTTTTTTGAAGAAACAAAGAACCATTTATCTTGCTAGAAAAATCGAATATTTTGGCCAAAAAATCAAAAATTTGGAACAAAACAGCCGAAGATTTAAATTATCGGCCAAAAAATCAAAAACCTGGTTTCAAAATAAAAATGCACAACAAAAAATTGAAAATACAAGCAAAAGAAAAATAATTTGTCGTTTTTAGCCCCAAAATAACTCTTTTTAGCTTAAAATAAGTTCCAAAGAGAAATTTGAAAATAATAGCATAAATAAAAATCGATAGCCCTTTCACAGCCAACGGAAAGCGGATTTCAAGTTTTTAACATAATGTATTTAGATGTTATTTCTGGGAATAAAGATGTTTGTATATATAAAAATAAAAAATAAATTCGCAAGAAAATCTAAAATATGGGACAAAAAATAAAAAATGAAGACCAAAAATCTAAAATTCGTACCCAAAAATCAAAGCTGTAGACAAAAAAATCCAAATTTTTAACAAACAAATCGAAAATTTGATTCGAAATAAAGAAAATTTCGGCCAAAAGATCAAAAATTGAAACAAAATATAGGCCAAAAAAGTAAAAACCTAAAAAGGTGAAAATTTAGACTAAACAACAAAAATTCGGGCGTAAAGATAAAAAATGCAGGCAAAAACTCCAAAATTTCTACAAACCAATCTATTTTTTTCGTCAAAATAAAGAATATTTAGACCAAAAAATAAAAAAATCTACAAAATAGCCTAAAACGGTGAAAATTTAAACAAAACTTCGAAAACGAGCGTAAAGATAAAAATTGCAGACAAAAAAAATCGAACATTTCTACAAACCAATCGAATGTTTTGGTCAAAATAAAGAAAAATAAAAAAAAGTTGGAAATGCAGAAATCTCAAATATGGGCCAAGGAATCAAGAATCCTGATCTGAAAATAAAAATGCAGACCAAAAAATCGAAAGGTGGAAGCAAAATAATTTGCCACCAAAAATAAATTTCTGACCAGAAATTCGAAAATAACGAAAATCACGAAATAAAATCAATAATCCAAGTTAAATAATGTAAAATATATTATATTATTTGGAATATGGAATACCGGTAAATTTTAACAATTAAAATTGAAAAAAAAATTCTTAGGGGGGTAATTACCCGATTACCCCCCCTTTGAAACCGCCACTGCTTTGAGCGAGTTTTTGTCTGGCTTCTTCGTAATCGATAAAGACAAGCGCTATTGCGTTTCGACCATGTGCATCCAACGACCCCTGGGACCCAACGGGTTAATCATCCATAGTCTCTTGCCAATCTGAAAGCCAACATTTCGACCAAGATAGTAGCAGTTTGCCTCCAGCCAAAATACCAGCGTGGCAAATAAAGTGACTTGCTCTTCGCAGATAAATCAACTCCAACTTTTAAGTTGATCATCCGTATCACCTGCAATTAACTTTAATCGTAACAACATGCCTTGTTGAACGAACCGTTTCTACACACAATTCAAAATTATTTAAAATTTAACGCTTACAGGTTAACGATGTTAGGGTGTAGGTATAGTTAGCATTTGACGAGAATAGTATTAATTGGTAGTCATGTAAATGCACCCATTCCTGCTGTGAATAATTAATCGTCCATTAGCATTTTAAAAGTTATGCCTTAATGGCAAAATTATGCACGTGGAAACGTAATTTGCAATTAAACGTGTTGAGTTACTGGCATGAACGTTTTCACTTTACATAAATTAGGGCCGCAACGCGCGTTTTCTTATTTGCACGGCCCTTGCGGGAGTACGGGTCGGCGGGTACGTAGGGCAATATGTTGTGCGTTTTTATTTCCTCCTCCTTCTGATTCTCGGGGATCCTTGCGTGCGCCTTGCGGGGGCGAAATTGATCTGGGGGATCGCACGACCCCACAAATTTGTATCTATACTGTTCGGAGCGGCGCAATGTTTAACTTGGATGAGAAGATGGTAGTCTCACGGGGGAGGAATTGAACAGAGAGGGGTGTTATTTATCGGAGAAGGAAGGGACTACCTGGGGCTCATCTCGTATGGTCGCCAAGGTGCGAGGCCTAGCAATAAAGTACACGAAATACTGGCTACTGCACGCGTTGTAAGGATATAAACTTACTTTTTATATAAATACCCCGTAGACTTTGGACGTAAAAGGGCGCCGGCGGGAGGGCTGCATTATTATAAGCAGACCTGCAATTTGCAATTTTATATTTTTAAAAGCGGGCCCCGGTTGTAAATGTGTCAGGCGGAAAGGATTAACGCGAAGACTTTCATTTTTTTACGACCACCATTCCGAAAAAAGGGGTAATTACGCGATTGTAAATAACCCTTTCGGAGAAAAAAACCGACAAAAGAAGACTTTCCCTTCCATACATCTATTCATCCGGATATATCCAGCACGAAATAAGTTCGCAGTAATGCTAGGGGAAATAACGCGATAAATAAAACGAAATAAGCAAGAGGGAAAATGGGGGAGAACAGGTGAACGCCAGCAAATGGCCAATGTTTACCGAAGAAACTGCAATCGGTACTCTGAGGTCGTTCCTGCTCGGGATAAACTACGTCCGTGAGACGATTGTTCTCCGGACCAATTCTAATTCCTGTTCCTGTTGTGCGGTCGGATCGGGCGGGGGGCGGCGCGGGGGGAACGGTGGCTCGTGCAATTTATATAAACGGGGCCCTGCGGCGGTGGCCTGGAGCAATTTCGGGACGTCTTAGCGTTTTTATAATTTATGAGCGGGGCGGGACGCGGGCTTCCGCATTTCCCGGTTTTAATAAGACACTGGGACACACTCCGGCGACCGCCACTCGTAAAACGGGGCCAAGCGCAATTATAAATATTCACCGGGGGCGGTCAATTTTTAATTCGACGCTTTTCCAAACTCCGCTGGACTCAATGATGGGCTTCGTCTATATTTCCGATGCTTGTACATGAAAATTGATGATCTATTTTTTTATACAGTTTAACTGATGGAAATTCAAAAATAGACACAGCATAATATGAGTGAATGGCCGACAGCAGTGACGGTTCGCGGGGTTGTTTCTGGTACGGCCGAGGGACAAGAGGGAGTAATATAGATAGGTAAGGTCAGTTGCAGAGACGGCTGGCTGCGTGGCCGCACCTATCTGTATTACGACCTCTTGTTCCTCGGCCGTACCAGAAAAAACCCTGCGAGCCGTCACTGGCCGACAGATGTACAGCGAATTCATTTGGAGGAGGTTTAAAGTGTATATTACTTACCGAGGTGGAAAGTGTTTCATTACTGACGAGAGATTAGGAAGTTCATAGAGATACGAAGCCTCGAAATTAACTTTATCTCTTGATTGGAATAAAACTTTTTACCGTGAAAGGTAGTTATATAGTTATTATTGTTATCGGGTACATTACAACTCGGAGCGAAGACATCTCTGCGAAAATTAAAGGATCTAAACTTTTTTCAACTGTAGAAAGCATTTGTAACTTCTATTTTTTCAAAATACTAAAAATTAGAGTTTTGCAATTGCATGCAAGAGCAAGGATATGATAATAGCTTATAATTCTTCGGATTATAAAATTGTTATAGTTATTGTCTAACAAGGAGAGGATCAGATGTGTAACTCACCGATTTGATCCATTTTTGGCACACGTGTAGGTCATGACTAGGAGTGTAACAGGTGCAAGTAATAGGGCACACTATTCAGCCGTTTTTGAGAAAAAAATTGATTGATTCTAAATTTAAGATATTTCAATACACATGAATTTATAAAAACTATAAAAAGAAAATGAACGAACCCAACTTCAACAATGGGGTTCGATCCTTCGACCTTCCGACTACGAATCGGAGGTTTTATCGATGCGCCAAAAGGTCGGTATATGTTTGTTAATGCAAAAGGTATACACGGTGTCCTAAATAGAGTAGGATTGCATGGGTATGTTTCTTATTCTTAAAGCTAGAGATCTGGTTAAACGGGCAATGTTGTGCAGTTTTCTATGCTGATTCAGATTATGTTGAGAAATTTTCAAAATTCCGAGCAGTTTAGAAAATATTTCAAAACTGAAAATCGCGATTTTCAAAAAAATCGAATATCTCAATAATTATTAAAGATGCGAAAAAAAGTTTTAAATAAAAGTTATTTGGTTTAACTAGGCAAACATAGAAATTAAGTCAAAATAAAATTCAAGATGGCGGTTTCCGAGATATTAATACCAACGTTCTTATTTCAAATGGCCGCCATATTTTTACACGCGTAAATAGACTTTTTTTTTCTCTTTTCAACGATGTATAACAACCTATGTCAAAATAAAAAATAATGGAAATATTAATTGTTTCAATTTTAATTTTAATTTTTTAAATTATTTTTAAAGCAAATGTAACAAAACAAAAAGAGGTAATACAACCAAGTAGTAAAATAACAATAAATTATAAAAAATGCTCAAAATGTTGACCGTTATTGGCCAAACACAATTGACAGCGTTTTACAACACTGCCAGTTACTTTTCGCAATGTGTTGCGATTAATGCCGTTTATTGCCCCTATCACTGCTTCGCGAAGTTCATCCACATTGTTATAATTGAAGTTCCATAAACTTTGTTTTTTAAAGTGCCCCACAAATAAAAGTCAAGAGGCGTCAAGTCTGCAGATCTGGCTGGCCACTGTACAGGTGTATTAGTCGCTATTACTTTATTATTAAAACGTCCATTTAGATAAGTAATAACATCTCTGGCATTGTGTGCTGGAGCGCCATCTTGCTGGTACCATATTTGCATATTTTGTGCCAAAGATAAATCATCCAATAAATCTTCTAAGGTTGTTTGAAGAATTTCCAAATAACGTTGTGCAGTTAGAGTTCCATCAAAAATTATAGGACCAAGTAAACGATTTCCCATTATGCCACAAAAAACACTAAAGCCGAACCGTAATTGGTTTCGCCGTGGAATAACTATGTGTGGATTTTCTTGAGCCCAATAGTGCTCGTTATGACGATTAAATAATCCACAATTAGAAAAGTAAGATTCGTCAGTCCATAAAATTGTGTTTATAAAATCACCATTTTCCGTAATTTTGTTGATTAACCACCTGCAAAATGTTAATCTACGGATGTTATCATTTGGTTGTAAAGTCTGAGATATGTGCAATTTATAAGGGTGAAACTTGTGCTTTTTTTAAATTGTTGATGATCTAGACTTAGATACGTTAACTTCATTTTCTATCTGCCGACATGAAATGTTCGGATTAGCTGCCACACAAGCCAATGTTAATTCTTCATCATCAACGATCATATTTCTATTTCTCTTAGGTTTTTTAAACTTCCATACAATTGCATATTTTCATCCAATCTTTTAAATACCTTAATGTCCGGCTGCCTTCTTTCAGGAAAGTTTGCTTGGTATGTTTGTGCTGCAAGATGGGGGTTTTTGTTACACTTGATGTAATTACAAAACATATCGTATTGTTCAGATATTGAATAATTCGCCATTTCAAGTAATTAATATTTATCGATATTACAACAACTTAAGACAATACACATGTATGAATGATTAATACAACTGATAAACTAATGTAAGATGACAGTTAGTCGTTATAACAAATTTTGTTTTATTTTTATTTATGCCTACTTGTTTTAAACTTACAACAATTAATATTTCCATTATTTTTTATTTTGACATAGGTTGTTGTACATCGTTGAAAAGAGAAAAAAAAATTCTATTTATGCGTGTAAAAATCAAATATGGCGGCCATTTGAAATAAGAAAGTTGGTATTAATATCTCGGAAACCGTTATAACCTACACGTTTGCCAAAGATGGATGAAATCGGTGAGTCGCACATCTGATCCTCCCCTTGTAAGATGAAATCGCCGATCAATTAGGTGACATACGAGAGGAAGAGTAGATGTCAAGATCTTAAAATTTGCAAACAAAGGCTTCGTAGCGTGCTGTTGAATGTGTAAATCAGCAAACGGGAATATATCAAGTACCTGGTTAAAAAGCAATAAACACGCAACTGGAGTAAAGATTACGTTTTGTTCAGCAACATAAATTACAAAACCTATTATGAAAGAATAATAAAGGGTACGTAAAAAGTAAGTAATTTCTCCCTAAAACTCGTATCTTTAGCAGAAAAAGGTTTTCAACAAAAGTTTGATAACCAATTATTTGCCACAATTTTATGATCCTAATTTTTGAAGTGGCTTGTTATTTTTTGGCAATGACATCATTGACAGTTTTTAATGCCAAATTGCTAAACTGCTAAATTTTTGGTTAACAAATTTAATGTCATTTTTGTTCCTATTTGCAAATATCCAAAACTACAACAAAGTTGCACAAGAAAAAAGGCTCGTATTTTCATCACAAAAAATTAATCTACCAGGTCTATAAATATGAAATCGGAATTTTTGTATTGCAGATCGCTAGCTTATACATTTTTACCACCTGTCTGACAATTTGTGGATGCCACGCCAGAAAAACTCTTTTTACTCTTTTGAGGCAAACCAGTCATCCAACCATTTTCGTACATTTAATGTCATTTTTGTTCCTATTTGCAAATATCCAAAACTACAACAAAGTTGCACAAGAAAAAAGGCTCGTATTTTCATCACAAAAAATTAATCTACCAGGTCTATAAATATGAAATCGGAATTTTTGTATTGCAGATCGCTAGCTTATACATTTTTACCACCTGTCTGACAATTTGTGGATGCCACGCCAGAAAAACTCTTTTTGCTCTTTTGAGGCAAATCAGTCATCCAACCATTTTTGTACATTTAATGTCATTTTTGTTCCTATTTGCAAATATCCAAAACTAGAACAAAGTTGCACAAGAAAAAAGGCTCGTATTTTCATCACAAAAAATTAATCTACCAGGTCTATAAATATGTCGGAATTTTTGTATTGCAGATCGCTAGCTTATACATTTTTCCCACCTGTCTGACAATTTGTGGATGCCACGCCAGAAAAACTCTTTTTGCTCTTTTGAGGCAAATCAGTCATCCAACCATTTTTGTACATTTAATGTCATTTTTGTTCCTATTTGCAAATATCCAAAACTAGAACAAAGTTGCACAAGAAAAAAGGCTCGTATTTTCATCACAAAAAATTAATCTACCAGGTCTATAAATATGAAATCGGAATTTTTGTATTGCAGATCGCTAGCTTATACATTTTTCCCACCTGTCTGACAATTTGTGGATGCCACGCCAAAAAAACTCTTTTTGCTCTTTTGAGGCAAACCAGTCACCGAGCCATTTTCGTACATTTTCGTAAGAAGTTAAGCGCTGCTCGGCAAGTGCGTGTCCCATCGATGCAAAGTAGTAATCAGACGGAGCCAAGTCTGGTGAGTAAGCCGCATCCGAAAGTATTTCCCAACTAAACACCTCAATCGTTTCCTTGACCAGTTTTACTGTGTGTGATGGTGCATCATCATGAAGCAAAATCACTTTGTGTTGCCTTTTTTGATATTCTGGTCGTTTTTCACGCAAAGCTCGATTAAAATCGATCATCTGTTGTCGGTAGTTTTCAGTATTAACGGTTTCGCCAGGTTTTAGCAGCTCATAATAGATCACACTCTTCCGTTCCCCCCAAACACAGAGCGTTATCTTCCGTCCATAGCGATTTGGCCTTGCAGACGATGTCGATGGTTCGCCTGGAGTTACTCATGATCTTTTACGCTTAGGATTCTCAAAATATATCCACTTTTCATCGCCAGTCACAATTCGATGGAGAAATAACTTTCTTTTGTATCTGGCGAGCAGCATTTCGCAAGTGTTTTTTCAGTTTTCCTGCTGTCTTTCATTCATGTGGAATCCATCTTTTGCCCATGGCTTTCAAACGTATGGAGACGGCTTCTTGTGTCACATTTAATTGATCCGCGAGTTGTTGCGTTTGAGCGTCATCCTCATCCAACAATGCTTGCAATTTGCTGTCTTCAAACTTTTTCGGTGGTCTTCCACGTTCTTCAGAATCGCCACTTTTGAATTTTTTAACCACTCAAAGCACTGTGATTTACCAAGAGCATGCTCACCGTTAGCTTCGACAAGCATTCGATGCCATTCTGCAGCAGTTTTCTTCAATTGGTAACAGAAAATCAATGATGTCCGCAAATCGTAGTTTTCAGGCACAAAATTCGACATGTTTAACGCTATTACAAACTATGCTGTTGTATGAAACTTGTATTATTGTGAGATGAAAATTTTTGTCAGAGATGTCAACAAGGAAATGGCGTCAATGCCCCGGTTTGACGGTAACCACATTGACAGCTAGGGACATCTATGGAAAAATTCCGGTTTCATATTTATAGACCGGGTAATTGGACCATTTACGAGACACTGCGCCATGCGCGAGCACCTGCTAAAAAGGAGGTTATGGACAAAAGAGCCTATGTGCAGGCTCTTGCCATTGCTTGTTGTTTCCTCCTCTCCATTGAGAGGAGGAAACAACCTCTCATATCATCTTCGAATGTGAAGCAAGTGTCCGCAGACAAAACCATCTAGAGATGGGTAATTAATGAGTAAGTCTATTCAAAGAGTGCTCTCATCATCATGGTTGAAATTACTGACTCAAAATGAGTCTTGAAAATTGGTGATTTTTTTTTTGCTAGCGTGTTCAAATGTAAAATTGTGTAGGTAAGGACTTTTTGCTCTTCAAAATTTTGAGCCGAAGAGAGTCGACTCTTTTAACCCTGCGTCGGCAACCGGGGACAATGTCGCCCTCGTGAATGTAAAAAAAGTCCCGAAATGCTCGTTTTTTGCTGTTATTTTTTTTTGCTGTCAGGTAATTAAATATTTCTGAAAAATACCTTCTGGAATATGAAGTTTAAGACTTAATTGAAATTTTCCTGTAGGTTTCACCAAAATCGGACGACTCTAAGGGGGTCAAAACTGACCCAAACCGAATTCGTCCCCGGTTGCCGGCCGCGTAGTAAACAAAAACAGGTTGCCGGCGCAGGGTTAAGAATGAGTCGACTCTTTGCAAGCAAAGAAGGTTTACAGCAGGTGAAATATCAAATTTTGTAGGCGAGGACCTTCTTATTTTTTGCGCACCACTTTTTTCCAGACATACTTTTCCAGACTCATGAGTCGACTCATTGCAATCGACTCACCAAAAAGAGTAATTTTGCCCATCTTTAGAACAACCTCACAATAGATTATGAAGGGCCAGCGGCCAACATAGCAAAGAAGCTTCTAATACTAGCAGTTTAAAACCGTTACAAACAAAATTTAGTGAAACTCGGTTAATTTTCAAAATTATTTGATCACAAATGGGTTTCGAGAATAATACTCGGACGGAACTATCAGAAAAACTTTGCTTTTCGCATCTTATTAAATAATATAAACATTGTTAAATCTTTTTTGATTGAGAAAGTTGTCCATTATTCGGCCGAATCATTTTCTCCACAGGTGACGTCCAATCAAATGATAGCGGTTTCATTGCCCAACAGGTTTCAGCCAATAGCATGACGACGATTTTACTTTCTCAACAGTTTAGTTATTACTATGGTTACGATTTGTTTTTTGTCAGCGAACTACCGGAATTTCCAAATAGAAAAATGATTCGTTATAATTTAATACAAATAGAAAAATCTTTAGGTAATTATTTAATACGATGCGAAAAAGTATAGTATTAAACTCGTGAATAAGTTGGCCATTGCCACTCGGGTGAATTGCAATGGCCAACTTCACCCTCGTGGCAATGGCCAACTTTCTCACTCGTTTAATAATATACTATTATTATACTACTGACATAAACAAAAAGCCATTTTATTGAGAAACGTAAACAGACTATCAGTCAGAGTTGCCAACATACTCGCAGTGACAGAACTTATTATTAGTTTACAATAGTAGAGCCAGATGGCGACACCTAACAGAAATATAGCTAAACTTTGTACAGTTTATTTATTTCTAACAGAACACAAAGTGATTAGTAAATCGTATTTTATTAATTTATACTACTATTATTTATTTTCCAAGGCACCCTTTAATTCTTTACATTTTTGTCTTCAGATATTAAACTCAATTTTCTTAGAAATGTTTGGTATTTTTAGACATTCGTGAAGAGAACAAAACTGTTACCAAAACTGATGGCAAAAAGTTTGGGTTGTCATTTAAAAAATAATCGTTGACGTCATTGTCAAAAAGTGCTTAACATGTCTGTTATGCAACCTCATGGTATTCTTTAGATATTTGTGAAGAGAAAACAAATGCCGTCAAATTTGTTGATAAAAAATTTGGTTGCCATTTAACAAAAATAGTATCGATGTTGTCAAGAGGAAAAAAATGGTACCAAATTTGCTGACAAAAGGTTTCGATATTCCTGTTGTTGCAAATACTTAAAACTAAAACAAAAGCTCGTATTTTAATCCCAAAAAAAAATATGCAAACACTTTTTAAACAAAATTTAATTTAACTAATTTAAAACACTCCAATTTGCACATTTGAGAAAAACAAACTGATATTAGTAAATCGTATTTGCTGAAGTTATATCATTTGTTTTCAAGGCAGTTTTTATTTTTTTCACATTTTTGTCTTCGGGCGTTAAGCTCGATTTTTTTTTAATGTTTGTTATGCAACCTTATGGTATTTTTAGATATTTGCGAAGAGAAAAAAAAATGGTATCAACTTTGCTGACCAAAAATTTAAGTAGCCATTTAAAAAGTATCAAAAACGTCATTGTCAAAAAGTACTTGGCAATGTTTGTTATGCAAACGCATGGATTTTAAAATACTCGTGAAGAGAAACAAAATTTTACCGACATAAAATTTACGTTGACATTAAGAAAAGTATGTATGCCATTCTCAAAAAAAATAGTGAAAACCATCAAACTGTGGAAAATAATTAGCTAAAAACTTCGTTTCTAAAAGTAGAAATAAAGGCTACAGGGAAGACAAAAAATTTAGTTTGCCAAAAATATCGACGTTCCTTTTTGTAAATATCTAAAACAAGAACAAAGTTACTTAAGAAGAAAGCTCGTATTTTGATAACAAAAAATTTAACGAACTACCTTATTAAAACCATAACTTATGGTTTATGGCGAAAGCCATTACTTTGTAATACATTGTGGTTAGGAACTTTTCAATAACACATTAAAAAAAGTATGGATGCCATTCTCAAAAAGTGTGATGTCACAAAAAATAGTGAAAGCATCAAAGTATGGAAATTAATTAGCTAAAAACTTATTTTCTAAAAGTAGAAATAAACGCTACAGGGAAGACAAAAAATTTAGTTTGCCAAAAATATCGACGTTTCTTTTTGTAAATATCTAAAACAAGAACAAAGTTATTTAAGAAGAAAGCTCGTATTTTGATAACAAAAAATGTAACGAACTACATTATTAAAACCATGACATATGGTTTATGGCGACAGCCATTACTTTGTAATACATTGTGGTTAGGAATGAATGTACATTATTGCTATCACACACGTTCTTAATTTTTGCGACTATAGTTTCGACCCGTAAAGGGTCATTATAAACCAGATAGTCACTGTCTGCTAAAATTTTCCAAAAACTTTTTTTTTCTAGGGAGGAAATTCTTACTTTTTACTCACCCTGTCTAAAGTATATATAGAGCTATGCTTGGTTACAAGAGTAAAGTATGTTTCAAAATTTCACGAATCCAAAACCGGAAACTTCATTGTTATTAAAAAAAAATGTCTGTCATGTTAGATATTCGCGAAGAAAAAATGCTTTCAAAACTGCTGACACAAAATTTTAAAAAAGTGGATGAAGTCATTGTCAAAAAGTACTTAGATATGCTTGCTATGCAACCGTATGGACTTTTTAGATATTCGTGAAGAGAAAAAAAAATTGCTGACAAAATTTAGGTTACCATTAAAAAAAAGTATGGATGATTCCATTGCCAAAAAGTGTTGCGTCGCAGAAAATAGTGAAAACCATCAAGCTGTGAAAAATAATTAGCTAAAAACTTTTTTTTCTTACAATTTACTTTTTATTTACTCAACCTGTCTAAAGTACATATAAAGCTATACCCCCGCAAATCTCTCGTGAACTTGAAGGTCGAGTACGCATTAGCAAAGTGGAGATCTCATTTTACGATACAGTCTATTATAAATATTTATTTAATAAATACACCGTATTAAATGTATCTCAATTACAAAGACGTCCAGCTCTTCATATAAATTATGTCACCGACTGTATCAGGCTGTAAACAGTTGTAACCCCGCATTTTTGGCTCACGAGATATTTGTCGGGAAATATGTTTGGTTACTGAGTAAAGTATGCTTCAAAACTGTCTGTTATGCAACCTCATAGCATTTTTAGATATTTTTTAAAAGAAAAAAATTGCTCTCAAAACTGCTAACACAAAGTGTAGATTGCCGTTAAAAAAAGTGTGGATGACGTCATTGTCAAAAAGGGCTTAGAAATGCTTGCTATGCAATCTCATGGAATTTTTAGGTATTAGTGTAGACGAAAAAAATTTTACTGACATAAAATTTAGGTTGTCATTAAAAAGGGCATAGAACATGCCATTGTTAAAAGGTGTTGCCTTACAAAATCTATCAAATTGTGGAATATAATTAGCTAAAAACGTTTTTTTTTCAACTCCGTAGACATGGTCAAAGTTGGTATGGTTTCCAGAAAAAAACTTTTTTTTCACAGGGGCGCTAGAGGGGGGCGAAGGGGTTATGCTTAATTTCGAATGCAGGACTTTAAAGAAGACACTTCAATGTTTTTCGCCCTCAAAGATTCATCAAAATCGATTGAAAATACCCCGAGTTATGGCGGTTTGAAAATGGTCGAAATTTCACGAATTTTAAGTGTTTCATTTTTTTTCCTTCAGTATACATGTTAAAAGAAAAAAAAAACAAAGTAAAACACCGGCTCACCTCAGACTTGAAAATTCGAAGGCCGTGCAAGCGCAATTAGAATAGTTTTCATTTTTCATAACAATTTAAATTTTCAGAAAAAACACATTTCTGAATAATTTAATCAAACGCTTGTTACAGTATATTACATACCGAGGCGGAGTGTTTTATTACTGTCGAGGCATTAATTCATCTCGTGATAGGAATTAAACTTTTCCCAGAGGTTTGTGTACTTGTTTATTTACAACTGTACCATTAGTTATTATGATGAAAATTGAAGAAAATTTTGTTCCTATAAAAATATAATTCATCTAGTTGGCAGCTTTTTGTTATAGCAAATCAAATGAAGTCAGTTGATAAAATGCGCGCCGCAAATTAGGTTGGGAAGTAGCGGTTAGTAATGAGATGAAATGCGCGCGGAAAGTAAGGATCAGTAATGTGACACTTTCCAACTTTTAAAATAATAATAATATTTATTTAGTGCCAATAACTTACTTATTTTTACACGAGTCATAAGAGGTTAAGATTAAAATTTTAAAACTAAATTAGAATTTAAAAGGAAGTAATGTTAACATTACGTATACAGTTGTGAATAAACAAAGTTATTGTATGTCGTATCCAAATTGACAAAATGAGAAAAAAGTGAATTAAAAAATTACAATTTTATATCATGTAATATAATTGACAGATTTTCTGGTTTCCAATTTCTCGTCTTCTTCAATATGAATGTTTTTCTATTTATGGATAAAATATTCGTTAGAAGTTATAATGATTTTTTCTAAATCCTACAAGCTATTTTTGTAATGTTTTATTTTTATTTTCAACAATACGGTTTGAGGCGACCGCTTGTGCCGGATGCACCGCGGCCATGTGGGTTCGATTCCCATCCCTGGCGGAAGATTTTTGAAGATCGAGAAGTATTCACTCGGGTCCGTGGTTGTTGTATATATCTTACATTATTCATTTGTTCATTTATTCCCATTATTCATACAAATAAAATACAAAAATAATAGCAGTGTGTGACTGAATGGCTAAGCCTAAGTCAAAAAAAAAATACGGCTTACCCTTGTTGGTACAATTTAAAGAAATAGTCCTTTTGAGATTAAACATGTGTTTGTGGTGCATGAATTAATCATTAAAAAAAAACGCTGCAACTTTTCTGGTGTTTACAGGATCGGTTAAGGATTTCGCAGTAACAAGTAATTAATTTGTTTTGCTGATGATGACCTACGACTGCTGGAGGCGTTGTTTAGTCGATTGACCGATAACCCCGAAGTCGATTGGATCGAGGCTTAATTGTTTATTTATGTCTGGCGCGATTGTATTAAGTATTACTGGTAATCGTTGTGTAAATTAATTTTAATGGCCGCCAGCAGAACCGGCGCAAGGCCTTTGAACTGTTTCTCCTTTGCGAATGGAAGAGGAAATAAAAAAAATTGGGCCGAGCGGGGTGAGGTCGGAGGATAGATTCAGGTAGAATTGGAAATGAGAAGGGGATGTTTGTCCAGAGGGTCGAAGGAAGACCGGTTTGTTCGGATTAAAACGAAGTTTCCCTCCATTTTGATAGGGGATTTGTTAAATATTTAAGAGTGGAATTTAATGCAAATCCATGTCCTACATTATAGGCAAACGCAATTATTTGCTTGTGAATTAATAAAATAATGCCTAATTACTATTTTTATTTCATTTTGCAACTATAATCTTGTCTATTATTATTATTATTATTAATTAGGTAACTATTTGACTGGTCAAATTCACTTAAAACTACACGAATTACAATTACAATTTAAAATACTTAAATCTAATCTATTGGCCCTCAACAGCGCAATGTGTCATTTATTGTCCTTGGGCCTAATCAATGGGCGCGTTCATCAGAATTTTCAACTGTCAACATGTTTATTTTGATTTACGCTGAATGATGTTGGTATTTGATGAACGCTAGTTTTGTAACCTCCATTTCGGCGGCAACTTCAACACTTGATTCCAACAGCAATCAGTCAAATTTGTACGATTGGTAAAATGGCGACCGCTGGACGAACTTGTTCACGATCAACAGTGCTTTCATCAGAAAATATCACAACGGTCAGCAGTAACTGTTTAGTCTGACGAACGCGACCAATGTTGCTAAGGAAAAATAGTCAAAATTCATCACGGTGGTGATTTCCGTGGTAATGTTTGTTGGGTTAGAGTAGCGTCAATTTTGACAAGTTGTTAGTTTATTCCATATGATTACTTACAGTGTTGCAATATCAAGTTTTTCGTGTACGGTAAAAATAGTAGAGTAGATAGACAGACGACGTATAGGCCTCCAAATATCTGGTGTCACATTGCGTAGTGATTATCTTAAATTTTAAGAAAGTGGGCGCCGAAAACTCATAATTATTCAGCGAGTGTCGCGTGAACGGAATGTAAATATAGACAATTTTATTATCATCGCTTTATTTCCGAATACTTTCTCACCCTGCGCAAACTTTTCACCCATGTGACACCAGATATTTAGAGGCTTATACTAACGTAATTGTTTGAAATTCAAACCATAATTAATAATAATAATAATAATAAAGAACTTTATTCCAACTAAGGATTACAAAGTTAGAAAGGGCCATCGACAATGTACTTCAGCCCAACTATAATTATTTAAATAAATTCAATAAAACGAAATATTTTATTTAATGCTTTCTGCAACAAGTAAGGTTGTTTCTAATTCATTTATAATTATTTAGTTTTATATTGTAAAACTTGGAATAAAGATGTTGATATCATAAATAAATGCATCACTACTACGTGCAGATCCAGAGTGCAGTTTGCATATTACGCAATAAATTACACTATAATCATTTTTTATGAGCCATCTCATTTAAATAATTAACACCTCGTACACTTATTTTTAATTGAGACATGGTGTAATGTCAAGGAATTAACGCGTACAATTAATAGTCATTATTTTGATTGGTCGAACGAATATGACCATAATTTATTTCAACACGACAACTCAATGGCATTTTGATGCAGTTGATTGTCAATTGTTAAACCATTCATAAAAGGCAATAAAGATGACATTTGGGTTCTCCCAGTTTTATTAACGGCCAATTAAATCACGTATTTATTTGCTGTTGAAATCAAATTGATGAACCTGAATTGATTTATAAAGTTGTTGAACTTTACCATTTGTATACCAATATGATCAGTTGTGCTCGTTTACTCAAAAATATTATATTTGTGAATTTTTGACAAATGACGCATTGGTTTGATTACTAAAGTAGTGCAGTAACGGTACGGCAGGGTTTAAAAAAACAAACTTAAGTAATTTTCTGAATAAAATCAATCTTAATCAATATGGGTCCAAAAATGAACCGTTTCATAGATTTTTTTTTCAATTAAATTAATTGATTTTTTTAACGAAAAGATGGTTGTCTGGATTTTGTGTTAACGTGGATGAAATTGGCTTAGTCATCTTGTACTTTCAGCCACAACATATACTAATAAATGTAAGAGAAGCCAACTCATAGCCTACTAGAATGTATTTTCTGCCAATCTGTTGCAAAGAAATACCTAGCCGCATCTGTATCACCCTGACGATAAAAAAAAAAATAAAACTAGCGGTGACAATTTGTTGTGGTCCTGTCAGAATTTTGAAAAACAAAAAGGACGTAGCAAATCGTTGAAGTCAGTTTCTAGTTTTGATAGCATAATGAATATTATGCAACTAGGAGATAAAGCGGCAGTCCTCAATCTGAGGAGATACTGTAACGCCGAGGCGATATAAATCTAAATTAATGATTTGCTGTCGATGCGCCTTAAACCCAAAATTAAAAAAAAAAACTCCCAAGTAATGGGAAAGCATATATCATGTCTCGATAGCAAACAAAATTACTAATTACATTAAAAATTCACGGCACGCCATAAAACGACCCACAAAAGTGACAAGAAAATTGTTAATTTTTAATATTTATTGGGGCTCATTATCGTGAGTCCGCCAATAAATCCCGCCATGAAAACAATTAGAACACGCAATTAACGGAATTTTAGAACATTAATAACGACCGACCATTTCCGCTACCTTATCTGAGCATTCCCGCTGTAATTAACGACCATTCCTCCCATAATTTATTCACAAAACCAAAAATATGTAAGGAACAAACTGCTAATTAATATAGAAAATATGCTCAACTCGGTCGTAAATAAGCGTGGATCGTGGAAATGGTCGAATGTCGAGATTTTTGTAAAATCAATAGTTATTTCTTTATCAAAATACTTAAAGACTTGGCTTTAACAATTTACAATTCCTCATCCTGAAATAGATCTAAACGACTGAGCATGAAACATATTTTAAGCCATTAATATTATTTTTTCCGAAAGAAATTTTTCTTCTTCACGCGTCATTAAATTTCATCAGTGAATACACGGCGTTAAAGTCGAACTTTATTGCCGGGATCACGGGTGGCACTAAAAGTACTAAGAAGGGGCTCTAATAATTCGAAGCTTCGAAGAATCCAAAGAAACGTGAGAAACTTAAGATGCGCATGATGAGTGACACTAAAAATAAATTCATTATTTAATTATATAATATTGGCAAGGTAAAAAGCAATAACATATCTTGCAAGATTAATCGTTTTTAAACAATAATAATGATATAAATTAACATTTTCATTTGCCAATATTCGCGAAATGAGACTTCGAAAATACGAAACTTAAAAAAATCGAATTTCAAATCTTCGAAACTTCAATTTCCAAAGAATCTTCGAAATTGGAAATTTTCGAAAAATCAATGTCGTGAAGTTTCGAAGTTTTTGAATTTTTCAATCCAAAAACCATAAACAGTTGGGGATTTAAAGTTTTATGTAATGTCACAATTTTTTCCTTAAGTACCCAAGATGAAACTTAAGATGCGCATGCTGAGTGACACTAATAATAAATTAATTATTAATTATATAATATTGGCAAGGCAAAAAGCAATAACATATCTTACAAGATTAATCGTTTTGAAACAATAATAATGACATAAATTAACATATTTTCATTTGTCAATATTCGTAAAATGAGACTTCGAAAATTCGAAACTTAAAAAAAATCGAATTTCGAATCTTCAAAACTTCAATCTTCAATTTCCTAAGAATCTTCGAAATTGGAAATCTTGGAAGAAAAATTCCAACCCTAGTACTAAGGGCGGCATTAAAAGTACATTTAACGTTGCGAACAGCAAGTACAACAATAGCTTATTGTCACTTCTACTCCTAATTATACACTATACTATTTCTTGTAAATTTACGAATTCGAAGTATTAACCGATTTTGAAGTTCCCAGTGACAACAACTTCCAAAGTACTTCTAAGCTTCGAAGAATCCAAAGAAACGAGGAGAACTTCGGATATCGAAATGTTCGAATTTTTCGTAGATTCTAAGTTGCGAAGATTCGAAGTATCGAAATTGCAAAGTTTCGAAGTTTTCGAAGAATCAAGTTGTGAAGCTTCAAAGTTTCGAATTTTTCAATCCCAAAACCCTCAACAGTTAGGGATTTAAAGTTTTATGTAATTTCACAATTTTTTCCTTGAGAATCCTAGACAAAACTTAAAATGCACATGCTGAGTTGCTGTAATAATAAAATAACTGGCAGTATTGGCAAAGTAAAAAAAAATAAAATTAATCGTTTTGAAACAATAATGATATAAACTAACTTTTTCATTTATTAATATTCGCGAAATGAGACTTTAAAACTTCGAAAATTCGAAACTTAAAAAATTTGAATTTCGAATCTTCGAAACTTCAATCTTCAATTTTCTATGAATATTTGGAGCTTAAAACCTTCGAAAATGGAAATTTTCGAAGATAAGATAAGTACTAAAAAAGTACTTTCAAATTCAACTCACCAAACGTCGTTCTTTTGAAATCAATTTGGTTTTTGAAATTACAATAATTTTCTCGCGAATTTCGAATTTTTGAAAATATGGCATTTAAATTGCGGGAGACTCGAGCGTAAAAATTAAAAATAAATTTAAAAGTCAAGGCTAAAATTCTTCAAAAATCAAATTTGACTCACAAAACGTCGTTCTTTTGAAATAAATTTGGTTTTTGAAATTACAATAATTTTCTCGCGAATTTCGATTTTTGAAAATATGGCTTTTAAATTGCGGGAGACTCGAGCGTAAAAATTAAAAATAAATTTAAAATTCAAGGCTAAAATTCTTTTAAAATCAAATTCAACTCACAAAACGTCGTTCTTTTGAAATCAATTTGGTTTTTGCAATTACAATAATTTTCTCGCAAATTTCGAATTTTTGAAAATACAGCTTTTAAATTGTGGGAGACTCCGGCGTAAAAATTAAAAATAAATTTAAAAGTCAAGGCTAAAATTCTTCAAAAATCAAATTTTACTCACAAAACGTCGTTCTTTTGAATTCAATTTGGTTTTTGAAATTACAATAATTTTCTCGCGAATTTCGAATTTTTGAAAATATAGCTTTTAAATTGCGGGAGACTCGAGCGTAAAAATTAAAAATAAATTTAAAAGTCAAGGCTAAAATTCTTCAAAAATCAAATTTGACTCACAAAACGTCGTTCTTTTGAAATCAATTTGGTTTTTGCAATTACAATAATTTTCTCGCGAATTTCGAATTTTTGAAAATATAGCTTTTAAATTGAGGGATACTCGAGCGTAAAAATTAAAAATAAATTTAAAACTCAAGGCTAAAATTCTTTTAAAATCAAATTCGACTCACTAAACGTCGTTCTTTGAAAATCAATTTGGTTTTTGAAATTACAATAATTTTCTCGCGAATTTCGAATTTTTGAAAATATAGCTTTTAAATTGCGGGAGACTCGAGCGTAAAAATTAAAAATAAATTTAAAATTCAAGGCTAAAATTCTTTTAAAATCAAATTCAACTCACAAAACATCGTTCTTTTGAAATCAATTTAGTTTTTGAAATTACAATAATTTTCTTGCGAATTTCGAATTTTTGAAAATATAGCCTTTAAATATCGGGAGACTCGAGCGTAAAAATTAAAAATAAATATAAAATTCAAGGCTAAAATTCTTCGAAAATCAAATTCGACCCACAACATATCGTTCTTTTGTAACCAATTTGTTTTCTGAAAATTCAATCATTTTTTCGAGAATTTCGAATTTATGGCATTTTATCTATGTGTTTTACTTACATTTTTTTGTTTGGTTAATTAATATTGAAATTGAATAATTAAAAAAAATCCTTCTCGCCATTTACATTCATCGTTTTAATTTTATCTAGTTAAAAAAAATTTAACAACTTAGAATTTAGAAGAAGTGGAAGACTATCTATCTGACGTTATTGCTAGAGAATAGTATTTTAGATTAAGTAAAATGGCAACATATTACCTTCATTTTGGTCTAATAAAAATTTGTTTTGGATCGTTTGTAATATTTTTTTATTGATAATTGAAAACATCAGATTTCTCTGCCGCACCCCATTTATCGGTATTTGGGGGAATGCACTGAAAATAAATTAATTACATTGAATTAGAATATTAGAATGTCTGAAAAATAGGTTTCCGCTTGTCTGCAGCAAATTCAAGATATAAATGTAAAATATTTAAACTATTTTTCATATGAAATTTTTTTATGTTACTTATTTTTCAAAATATCCATTATGTTTACGCGAAAGTATACTGGTGGAAAAAAATGAAACACTTGAAATTCGTGAAATTTTGACAATTTTCAAACCGCCATCATAACTCAGCGTATTTTCAATCGATTTTGATGAATCTTTGAGGGAGAAAAACTTTAAAGTGTCTTCTTTAAAGTCATGCATGCGAACTTAACCATAGCACCCCTGTGAAAAAACATGTTTTTTTCAGAAGACTATGTCCAACTTTGACGATGTCTACGGAGTTGGAAAAATGTTGTCGACTCGATCCACCATAAAGGCATTCAAATCTGATCGATTCCCTATGCAGGACTCGAAGAACGAAGTTCCTACGATAATTTGGCACCAAGTTATGGGTGTTTGAAAAAAAAGTGCATTTCTGAGGTACAAAATGGAATATTCATGATTTCGTAAACTCATATTGGGATGATACCTTTTCGAACCTCTCAACCCCCGAACAAAAAGACATGTTTTTGGGCAACTACGGGAACATATACACCTAGCATGGTCGAAAAATCGAAGTTTCAATTTTTGCATTTTCTTGAAGATTGAGATCTCAAGAATGCTTGGCGAAAATTTCAAGTCAATATCTCAATAAATGACGAAGTTACAGCTATTATATTTATTCTATGCGAGTTGAAAAATTCATGATTTACTCATTAACAAATTTTCAAAAGCGTTTTTCTCGAAACCACGTTTTTTAATCGGTACCCAAAATTTCTCGAAAATCACTAAATCCATTACCTTGAATTTTTCTGTGGTTATTCTGTACATAATTATCTAGTCTTTGTCGCAGGATTTTTTTTCTTTGTTACTTAGTTTTTTTATGGGCAAAATTAGAGCTAATTGTTGTATCGAAAATCGCCATGTTATGTTCAAACGCCCGCCATTTTGTTGAAAATCTATATTTTTAAAATCGGATACGACAAAGACTACATTATAGTATCTAGTTTATTAAACTTTTTGTTCTTTTTGTTTCAAATGATTTTTGAAAATGTTTTATGTTTTTTTACGGCGCTAAAAATACCATAATACCGACAATTTGGGATTTTTTTTATAAAAAAATTTCAAATATTCCTGAATATGTATACTTTTAGATAGAGAAACTCCAGATCCGATATTTCAAATTGTTTCCCTTAAATAACCTTTTTCCTGCTCCTAGATGTATATCCCCCTTAAGGCGACTCCGCCATTCAATAAACTGAATAAAACCAGTTGTACATTATAAAAAAACAAACTGCAATGACACTTCACCCCACCCAACCACAACCTATCCCAACACAATCCACCGTCGGTCGTTACTTGTTTCCATGAAAGCCGCAAAACACTTGAAAGGGTGCGCCATCGTGATTAACCAGAAACGACGATAACGCTAGTAAAATATCGAAAAAGCGATTACCGTCGAAATTTAAAAAAAAAAATGCGCATACGCGCGATTCGGAAACGACCGGCATATTTTTCCGAATAAAATGGCGCCGCTTTTTGCAATTCAATTTATGCCCCCCCTCTCCCCCTCGGCGCCGCCGCTGCCTAAAATTATAGGCTGCACATATTGGAGGCTAATTTCGCATTCGGTTCGCGTCCGCCGGCTTTTCCCATTTTCCCATCGATTGCTGCAGCGAAATAAAACCGAACCGGACCGGACCGAAGTTAATAACCCCAAACAGAACAAAAAAGAAGTGCTGGAAATAAAAGTGGAATTGTTTTCGTTCTCAATTTATTCACAAAAATCGAAATCGAAATCAGATTCGCATA
This sequence comes from Ocypus olens, assembly GCA_910593695.2. Taxonomy (NCBI): domain Eukaryota; kingdom Metazoa; phylum Arthropoda; class Insecta; order Coleoptera; family Staphylinidae; genus Ocypus; species Ocypus olens. Next base: position 50,075,212 of record OU343052.1, on the reverse strand, counting down.
ACTATCATATGTAGCATTTATTTATCTTCGCAAAATTGCACAAATTGATGAAAGAAACGCAAGAAACAAGCCAAAGACTAATGTGAGAATAATCTGCCGGACTTTTCGCCTTCTAGATTACTATTTATTATCTATAATATTTCAGGAGTTTAGATTTAGATCTTATCATAAACAAGAAGCAAGTCATTGAAGCATCAAATTTATTTATCATCTATCATCCAGTTAGTTCTGACTGGGTGTAGACCAAAATGAGTGCCTTGAAGAGCTTGAACATCTACAACATTTTCACCAGTATGTGACAAATGCATAAAGAAGATGTAAAACTTCAGGGACTGTCTTGAAGATTTTGGAAGACAGGATGAAGGCCATCTATCTGGCGTTATCTTCAAAGAGTAATATTTTAGATACAAATAAATAAAAAATATGTAATGCAAAACTTCAGGGACCGTCTTGAAGAATGTGAAAGACAGGATGAAGACCATCTATCTGGCGTTATCTTTAAAGAGTAATATTTTAGATACAAATGAATAAAAAATATGTAATGCAAAACTTCAGGGGCCGTCTTGAAGAATGTGGAAGACAGGATGAAGGCCATCTATCTGGCGTTATCTTTAAAGAGTAATATTTTAGATACAAATGAATAAAAAATATGTAATACAAAACTTCAGGGACCGTCTTGAAGAATGTGGAAGACAGGATGAAGACCATCTATCTGACGTTATCTTTAAAGAGTAATATTTTAGATACAAATGAATACAAAATATGTAATGCAAAACTTCAGGGACTGTCTTGAAGAATGCGTTAGACAGGATAAAGACCATCTATCTGGCGTTATCTTTAAAGAGTAATATTTTCGATACAAATGAATAAAAAATATGTAATGCAAAACTTCAGGGACCGTCTTGAAGAATGTGGAAGACAGAATGAAGACCATCTATCTGACGTTATCTTTAAAGAGTAATATTTTCGATACAAATGAATACAAAATATGTAATGCAAAACTTCAGGGACCGTCTTGAAGAATGTGGAAGACAGGATGAAGACCATCTATCTGGCGTTATTTTTAAAGAGTAACATTTTAGATACAAATAAATAAAAAATATGTAACGCAAAACTTCAGGGACCGTCTTGAAGAATGTGGAAGACAGGATGAAGACCATCTATCTGGCGTTATCTTTAAAGAGTAACATTTTAGATACAAATGCATAAAAAAGAAGTCTTAAAGATTCTGAAAGATAGGATGAAGATTATCTTTATCTTTAAAGAATAATATTTTATATTAATTAAAATGGCAACGTATTGCCTTCATTTTGGTCTAATAAAAATTTGCTTTGCATCATTTTTAGTATTTTTAATTGATAATTGAAAAACATCCGATACCTCTGCCGCACCCTATTTATCGTCATTGCCGGATGCACTAATCACCAAGAGATTATTTCCCATTACATTTTATTAAATCCAGAGTGAAATCGAAGGTAAACGCGATACAAGAAATGTAAAATGCGATCGCGTCGGCTTTTCGAGCGCATCGCCGCGAATCCAAATAGGACGTTATCCCAGCAATTTTTATCAGAAATGAAGCCATTTTTACCATTGGACCTCAAGGCTTTAAAAACGATAATTCCAATTGACGGCCGCGTTACGGCGGACATGGGCCTTTTGCAGTTTCTCCAGTTGTAAACATCGTTTAATATTGCGAAGTGTAGGAAGCGGGAGGAGGATAAACCGCGGCCTCCCGCGTTATAAAACTGTTCGTGTCGGGTATAAAATAATGCTCTTTACGATGATAATCGTTACAATAAATTTTATTAATCATTATCCGTACTTCGGGACGCGATTTCAAAATGTTAACGAGGGCCGACTTTCGCGGACGGTCGGCCTCGTTAAATCGTCGAACTTATTGGGAGATTATGTCGTCGTCAGTTTCTTCGGTTTTTTTTTTTTACTCTTTTCCTTCATTGGGGCTTATATAAGCGTTCCGGTTATTCGCAGACGCTCCGCCTGTGAACGTGAAACCGGTCTGAAGACTGGTTCAAGTGTCCAATGGAGAATACATGGAATTGCTACAATTTGTTAAGCGTATGAAAACAGTCTCTAAATACTCGAATAATGTAATATCGATATATTCTGAAAATGTCATTAAATGATTTTCGCAATGTTACTAATTATGATTGCAATTAAATTATTCAGTCCAATTAATAATGATTATTTCTCCTTCATCGCCAACTACTGACCAGTTTCCATCTACGTTGGTCTCATCGGTACAGTTCAGTCATTCACGGGGAAACAGAATTTCAACAGGCAACTAATTGTAAGTAGAAGGTATTAAGGCGACATCTACTGTCTAAAACGTTGCCCTACGTCAATAAAATCAGATAGATGGTCTTCATCTTGTCTTCCACATTCTTTAAAACGGTCCTTGAAGTTATGCATTTGTCACATACTGTTGAAAACTTGTAGATGTCAATGACCGTACACAGTGGCGGTTTCAAGGGGGGGGGGTAATCGGGTAATTACCCCCCCTAAGAATTTTTCGCTTATCAATTTTTATTGTTAAAAATTACCGGTATTCCATATTCCAAACAAATAATATAATATATTTTACATTATTTAACTTGGATTATTGATTTTATTTCGTGATTTTTTAATTTTTTGCTAATATTTTCGAATTTCTGGTCAGAAACTTATTTTGCTTCTACCTTTCGATTTTTTGGTCTGCTTTTTTATTTTTAGATCAGGAGTCTTAATTCCTTGGCCCATATTTGAGATTTCTGAATTTCTAACTTTTTTTTATTTTTCTTTATTTTGACCAAAATATTCGATTGGTTTGTGGAAATGTTCGATTTTTTTTGTCTGCAATTTTTATCTTTACGCTCGTTTTCGATGTTTTGTTTAAATTTTCACCGTTTTAGGCTATATTGTAGATTTTATTATTTTTTTGGTCTAAATATTCTTTATTTTGACGAAAAAAATCGATTGGTTTGTAGAAATTTTGGATTTTTTGTCTGCATTTTTTATCTGTACGCCCGAAGTTTTGTTGTTTAGTCTAAATTTTCACCTTTTTAGGTTTTTACTTTTTTGGCCTATATTTTGTTTTAATTTTTGGTCTTTTGGCCGAAATTTTCTTCATTTCGACTTAAATTTTCGATTCGTTTGTTAAAATTTTTGATTTTTTAGTCTACAGCTTTGATTTTTGGGTACGAATTTTAGATTTTTGGTCTTAATTTTTTATTTTTTGTCCCATATTTTAGATTTTCTTGCGAATTTATTTTTTATTTTTATATATAAAAACATCTTTATTCACAGAAATAACATCTAAATACATTATGTTAAAAACTTGAAATCCGCTTTCTGTTGGCTGTGAAAGGGCTATCGATTTTTATTTTTGCTATTATTTTCAAATTTCTCTTTGGAACTTATTTTAAGCTAAAAAGAGTTATTTTGGGGCTAAAAATGACAAATTATTTTTCTTTTGCTACTATTTTCAATTTTTTGGTGTGCATTTTTATTTTTAAACCAGGTTTTTGATTTTTCTAGCACGATAAATGGTTCTTTGTTTCTTCAAAAAAGGAGGACGGATATTGTGGCTCTACCATCAACATGTTCCACGAGCCGCCACTGATTTCATTTAGTAGAAAAGTGCCTTGTCTCAACTTTTAAAGCTAATTAAAGCGAAAATTAAAGAAAAATATTTTCCTATTAAAAAAAAAAATTGGAAAATGATTTTGAACAATAGAGTGATTTTTGAGACTAATTTAAACCCTTTTCTTAGAATATTCTGCATTTTTTATTAGTAGTAGTAAATCTTTATTATCGTGTTTATGTTACACTAAATTATTTTACTTACAGTAAATGTTATTTTTATTTGATAAAGGGTTACTGACCATCGGTCTTTCTGTCCTATATTTTATTATTAAGCCTGTATTCCCGATTTGTTTTTTGGCTAAATTTTTGATCATTTGGTCTAAATATTCTTTGTTTTTACCTAAATTTTCGATTTCATTGTTAAAATGTTCGACTATTTGGTCCGCATTTTTTATTTCCCCTGATGAATTTTTGGTTTTTAAATTTTTGACCTGTATATTCGATATTTTTGGTCAAAATATTTTAACTTTTAGCCTAAATATCCCTTATTTAGACCTTTTGCGATTTAATTTTTTTAAATTTCGACTTTTTGGTCCAAATTTTTAGATTTTTGACCTGTATTTTCGATTATTTTTGGTCTCAAGTTTTGATCTGTTGACCTAAATATTCTTTATTGTGACATAAATTTTCGATTTAATTGTTAAAATTTTTGATTTTTTTGTCCGCATTTTTTATTTTTCGGGCCGATTTTTTAATTCTAGTTCCAAAATTTTGAGTTAATTTTGGTTAAAATATCTATAACCTGAATGATTGATTTATATGCGAGATTTCTTTTTATTTTTTTCGGTATTTTCGAGTTTTGTTTGTTGAAATTTTCGATTTTTTAGTCTGCAATTATTATCTTCAGGCCCGAGTTTTCGATATACTGTCTAAATTTTCGACTTTCTGGCCAACATTATAAATATTGATTATTTTTTTAAATCTTTTGACCTAAATTTTTCTTTTCGATTTTATTGTTAAAATTTTTCGGTTTTTTGGCTCCCATTTTTGGTTTTTCATGTTTTGTCTAAATTTTCGACTTTTTGACCAACATTGTAGATTTTTTGTTAATCTTTTGCCCCAAATTTTTCTTTATTTATTTTGATTTGTCTGTTCAAATGTTTGTTTCCTTGGTCCACTATTTTTTTTTTAAATTTTTGGTATATTTTGCAGTGGCGGTATCAAAGGGGGGATAATCGGGTAATTACCCCCCCCCCCTAAGAATTTTTCGCTTATCAATTTTTATTGTTAAAAATTACCGGTATTCAATATTCCAAACAAATAATATAACCGGTAAATTTTTTCAACGCTTTAAAACGTTGGAAAATGATAGGGAGATTTCACGGAACTGGTGAGGTATATGAGAGCGGAAGCACCAGTTTATTTATCTTTTTTTTAATTACCCCCCCCCCCCTATACTAGTTGGCTGGAAACGCCCTTGACAGTACAGTACCAACCAACGTCGGTCGAAGGGTCAGAAGGTATTAAGGCGACATCTACTGTCTAAAACGTTGCACTACGTCAATAAAATCAGATAGATGGTCTTCATCTTGTCTTCCACATTCTTCAAAACGGTCCTTGAAGTTTTGCATTATATCTTTTGTATGCATTTGTCACATACTGTTGAAAATTTTGTAGATGTCAATGACCAATGCCGGTCGAAGGGTACCATATCGTAGCTACAGTACCCAAGAAGCAGTTTCGGCTCGTGGATGTTCGGCGACGGGGCAATAGAAGAAAATTTAACCGAAACAGCAACGAAATATTAGTGCGGCACGAGCGACATCTTTGTCTTAGTCCTCCGAAATCCACGAGCTGCCACTGCCAAGAAGTGAGAAGAACATGATTTCTTACTAAAGCAATCGTATACTTGGTTCTTGTTTGCGAAACACCTATAGTCTTTTACTGCAGCTAAGATCAGTAAATATTGTGTGTTTTTTGACTTCTATAAAACATACTGCTCGCTTTCTCTCCTCGCCATCTAATTTTCAACAAGTTCGGAGAATGTGAATTCGTCGTAGGAATAATATAACCGAGTAATGAATAAACAGAATTCTCCAATAATATTCAAATAACTTCTAGGAGCAACAAAGATGATAACATCTTTCGCTACAAACGAACGCGTAGGAATGCGCATACTTATTCATCATCAATGCCTCATAAAACAATCAATTCAAAGGCACATCATTCGCCAACTTGAATTTCCTCAACATCTCCGGCGAAATAAACCAGCTCTAACGTTTCGATTCAGCCGCTTGAATTATTAATAACGCCGCGCGTATTCTCCTCATTAAAGCATCGTGGTTATTATTATATTCACGACTTGATTGCCTCAATTTGCACACGCAATGCCGTAAAATGCCCACTTTACAATTTGTTTGGTGCGCCATTGTTTGTTTACGTTCCTGTTCTATTGGCGTCCAGTAAAAACAGAACCGAGGCGAAACAGGAGCACGCGAAGATTTACAGCCGAGGAAACAATTGATTTACGAGCTAATGGTGGCTTAGGAGGTGACGAATGGTTTATTCGCACCAATTTGGAACACAGAAGGTAGTTTTGTGATTATGATGATTGGTCATTATGTTTGCCTCAGGTTTTATGGTGATGGTAATAATTTGATTATGATGATTGGTCATTAAGTTTGCCTCAGGTTTTATGGTGATGGTAATAATTTAATAATGATGATCGATTGTTATGATTTTTTAAAAGGTCATGACAAAGTTTAGAATTATTTAAGGTACCATCATGGCAAAATGGCAAAGATAAACCGAGGTGACGAATGGTTTATTTGCACCAATTTGGAACACAGAAGGTAGTTTTGTGATTATGATGATTGGTCATTATGTTTGCCTCAGGTTTTATGATGATGGTGATAATTTGATTATGATAACTGGTCATTAAGTTTGCCTCAGGTTTTATGGTGATGGTAATAATTTGATGATGATGGTCGGTTGTTATGATTTTTAAAAAGGTGATGACGAAGTTTAGAATTATTTAAGGTACCATCATGGCAAAATGGCAAAGATAAACCGAGCATCATCAACTGAGAAAAAACAATCTCTCGAAGCAAGACCATTGATTTAAGTGGTAGTGACTACTGAGGTGGGCGAAATGACTCTTTTTTGTGAGTCGACTCATTGAAAAGAGTGGACTTCGGAAGTCTACTCCTGACTTAAGTAAAAGTATATGTAGAAAAAAGTGATAAAGTGATGACCAAAAATTCTAATTTACCTCGAAAGAGCAAAAAAAGGTCCTCACCTCTAAAATTTTATATTTTACCACGAAAACAAAATGATGAGCAAAAGAAAAACGGAAAATTTACGCAGGAGTCACTTGACTCCTTTCTAAAAGTCTACTCACTCATGAGTTGCTCATCTCTAGTACTGACCATAGCGTGATTTTTCTCTTCGCCAAACTTCTTGACCAAACATTCCGCTTTACCCCGAAAGAACAAAAAAAAGATCCTCACTTCAAAAATTTTATATTTTATCACGAAAACAAAATGATGAGCAAAAGAAAAACAAAAAATTTACGCAGAAGTCACTTGACTCCTTTCAAAAAGTCTACTCACTCATGAGTTGCTCATCTCTAGTACTGACCATAGCGTGATTTTTCTCTTCGCCAAACTTCTTGACCAAACATTCCGCTTTACCCCGAAAGAACAAAAAGAAGATCCTCACTTCAAAAATTTTATATTTTATCACGAAAACAAAATGATGAGCAAAAGAAAAACAAAAAATTTACGCAGAAGTCACTTGACTCCTTTCAAAAAGTCTACTCACTCATGAGTTGCTCATCTCTAGTACTGACCATAGCGTGATTTTTCTCTTCGCCAAACTTCTTGACCAAACATTCCGCTTTACCCCGAAAGAACAAAAAAAAGATCCTCACTTCAAAAATTTTATATTTTATCACGAAAACAAAATGATGAGCAAAAGAAAAACAAAAAATTTACGCAGAAGTCACTTGACTCCTTTCAAAAAGTCTACTCACTCATGAGTTGCTCATCTCTAGTACTGACCATAGCGTGATTTTTCTCTTCGCCAAACTTCTTGACCAAACATTCCGCTTTACCCCGAAAGAACAAAAAAAAGATCCTCACTTCAAAAATTTTATATTTTATCACGAAAACAAAATGATGAGCAAAAGAAAAACAAAAAATTTACGCAGAAGTCACTTGACTCCTTTCAAAAAGTCTACTCACTCATGAGTTGCTCATCTCTAGTACTGACCATAGCGTGATTTTTCTCTTCGCCAAACTTCTTGACCAAACATTCCGCTTTACCCCGAAAGAACAAAAAAAAAATCCTCACTTCAAAAATTTTATATTTTATCACGAAAACAAAATGATGAGCAAAAGAAAAACAAAAAATTTACGCAGAAGTCACTTGACTCCTTTCAAAAAGTCTACTCACTCATGAGTTGCTCATCTCTAGTACTGACCACAGCGTGATTTTTCTCTTCGCCAAACTTCTTGACCAAACATTCCGCTTTACCCCGAAAGAACAAAAAAAAAATCCTCACTTCAAAAATTTTATATTTTATCACGAAAACAAAATGATGAGCAAAAGAAAAACGGAAAATTTACACAGGAGTCACTTGACTCCTTTCTAAAAGTCTACTCACTCATGAGTTGTTCATCTTTAGTACTGACCACAGCGTGATTTTTCTCTTCGCCAAACTTCTTGACCAAACATTCCGATTTACCCCGAAAGAACAAAAAAAAGATCCTCACCTCAAAAATTTTTATCGTACGGCATGGAACGAATAAATGTGCGTTGACTCGTTTACAACTATTAAGCAATTTTAGCCGATGCGTGCCGTCCGTCCGATTCCGACAAGTGTGCACGTAGCTTTACACAACGCTTAAAAATACGAAGAGATCGCAATATTCAGTGTGGAAATAAATTAAGAAATCCGTTTTGCAACAAAAAATGCCACGTTGCTAGGGAATGCCAACATGAGCAATTGCAATTGTGCATCTAGTACGATTGCCGCGATAATTATCCACCCAGCGTGATCAGCATCATATTCAACATTTCATTGGCTCATGCCATCAACATTATGCGAGTTCATTGGTTAAAAAGTGAGGTCAATTTTTAGAATAATAGTAGTAGGTGGAAAAAAAAATAAAACACAAATTCTTGAAATTTTGACCATTTTCAAACCGCCATAACTCGACGTATTTTCAATCGATTTTGATGAATCTTTGAGGGCGAAAAACATTGAAGTGTCTTCTTTAAAGTCATGCATGCGAACTTAAGCGTAACCCCTTCCGCCCCCCTCTACGCCCCTGTGAAAAAAAAAAGTTTTTTTCTGGAAACCATGTCCAACTTTGACAATATCTACGGAGTAGAAATTTTGTCGACTCGATCCACCATAAAGGCATTAAAGTTGGATCAATTCCCTATGTAGGACTCAAAGAACAAGTTCCTACGATGATTTGGCACCAAGTTATGGGTGTTTGAAAAAAAAGTGCATTTTGATGTTTTTCGCAAATAACTCCAAATTTGATGATTATTTCGAGAAAAAATCCCATCTTGGCGCTACTTTAAGGGGGTAAACTCAGATTAGAATGATCCCTTTTCGAACCCTACAACCCCTCAACAAAAAAAAAACACGTTTTTGGGCAAAAAAACGTCTAACTTTGACAACGAGTTGGAAAAAAATGTGTTGACTCGATCCACCAAAAGGGCATTGAAATGTGTTCAATCACCTGTGCAAATAGAGCCAAAATGGGATTTTTTCCTGAAAGAATCATCAAATTTGGTTGAAAAATCACCGAGTTATGTGCATAAACCTCAAAATGCACTTTTTTTTAAACACCCATAACTTGGTGCTAAATCATCGTAGGTACTTCGTTCTTCGAGTCCTGCATAGGGAATTGATCAAATTTTAATGCCTTTATGGTGGATCGAGTGGACAAATTTTTTTTAACTCCGTAGACATTGTTAAAGTTGGACATGGTTTCCTTTTTTCACAGGGATGTTAGAGGGCTGCGGAAGGGATTACGCTTAAGTTCGCATGCATGACTTCAAAGAAGACACTTCAAAGTTTTTCGCCCACAAAGATTCATCAAAATCGATTGAAAATACGCCGAGTTACGGCGGTTTGAAAATGGTCGAAATTTCACGAATTTCAAGTGTTTCATTTTTTTCCACCAGGGTATTTTATAAGTAACAGCAGTAAGATGTTTTGCTTTTATTTGCCTTTTGGTGTTGGACGACATATGATGAATAAAATCAAAAGATTTTAGGATAATGATTACACCTTTCTTTAGAAAACACAATTTGTTTCTTCAACATTTCAAAATTTTATGTTTTTTTACGGGGGCAGCGGTGGCCTAGTAAGTAGCATTCCTGCGTATGGGCTTCGGGGTCATGGGTTTGAATCCCATCCGGGCAGTTACTTTTTGAAACGAAAAATGGCCGATCAGGATGGCCATGGATGTGTGTAGTACTTGTCCCATTTTCATTATACAGTGCGTTTTTTTATAGATGCACCATAGGGATTTACATGTTAAAAATTGTATGCCTGTTAATGGTTTTCCCATTGCGAATTTCAGTATAATTTTTGGTATGCTAGAAGTTTGCATAGTCTGTAACAACTTCTAATAGTTTTTATAATAAAAAAATCGTAAATTTTAAAGAAATTAAAGAAAATATGTGACTAGTTTTGTTTTTAAATATTATTTTAGTTTTATCAGTAGGCGTGTTTGTTGTCGATCACTTTGCGATGAATTATCCCGACCCGCCGATCCCAAATAAAACAACTGTTTTAAGGTTATAGTTAGGCAATTGCAAAATGATAGTTTAGAAGTATCATATGGAAACGTACGTAACTAGTAGAAGTTTTCAAGGTCATTTGAAAAACACTAAATTCCTTTATTCTATTACTTATTAATTTACCCTTGGACAATTATAATAATCATTAGTGTCTAAATGTCTAACGCGTCAAAGCCAAAAAACAGGCAATTTAAGAAATTGGGTATAATTTGGTATATGTTAAAGAAGGCAATGTAATTTTTACATTATTGAATAAAATGTTGAATTCACATAAATTTACACTTCGGTTCAAATCTATGAAATTAAATTGTGTTCCTTTTCCTTCGATGGAGCCAAGAAAAGGTATCGAAATGAATCAGTTTGCAGTTAAACCGAAATAGAGCAACATTCCCCATACGCGTTTTCCCTTTCATTCTTTTCATGTCGAACAATCGAGTTTCCACAATATCGCCCCTTGATACACGCACACGGGCGGAAATGACGGAGGGTTCGCCGCCGGCCAATCTGTCCAATGTCCCAGGTCATGTTTGTAAATTGCTCCCCCAATCCAGCCCCCCCCCCCCCTCCCCGGGCTTTTTATTTCCCATGCGTGTCCTATCCACCGTATATAGTGTCGATGTCATCCCTTGTCCCCGTCAATATTGGATGTTTTCGTGATTTGGTGCCTCTTCGCACCACCGCACCGCCGAAGACGTTCCGCTTTTATTCGCGTCTGTCAAATGGGACAAACGGGACTTTTTGTAATCCCGAGCCCGCCCACTCGATCGCGCCGGATTCCTTCCAAAGTTCCTCTCGTATCAAGTTCCAATAAAATCCCAGAAGTTCCGAATCGGGGATTCCGGCCAGGGAATTAGTCCCAACCCTTTTATGCTGCAAGATGACTCCGGGATATGACGGACAACAATGGCATATCTACTTTTACGACCACATCATTTCGCCATTTCAGATATCTAAACTGTAGTTTACTGAAGCAGTGGAATAATTAACGAGGCTTGACCTTGTTTTCATAAGGAGGAAGATTCCGTGACGTAATTAGTGGAACTAATTTTATGATGAGGAAAACTCATATTTAATTAATTAAGTAAATGAAGAATCGTGACAGTTTGAGACTTCACAATTAATTAAAAACCCGTAAGGCTCTAAGGCTTTAAAAATCTTTAAAAAGCTCCAATGCGCGATTATTATTAATTATGTAAATAAACAACCGCGAGGGTTTGTGACTTAAAAATTCAAAAGCTATAGATAATGGCAAAAATTTCTCAAAGACTTCTATGTTTACTAATGATCTTGAGACTCCAGCAGCTTTAATAAGCTTCGGCACACGTTGTCTACTATTAATTATGTAGATAATTTCCATTTCATTCATACCATAACTTATTACCCAATAAAATTTATTAATTCGACGCCACGTAGAGTTAAAATAGGCAATCACTGTATGCTTATACTGTTTACTTAATGACGGGAGCTTATCGCATCCTAACGACGGGAGCTTATCAGTTCAATCGTTCAAGTTGCTTTAACTCGATTTAAATCAATCTATCTACATATGTGTCCGTTTGACAGACGCGTTTCGGGACAGAAAAGAGTGAACTGTTTCAGACTTTCTTTTTGGCGTCGACTACAAGGTCATCTACCCCCAGTGGCGGCTCGTGGAACATGTTGATGGTAGAGCCACTTATACAATACATCCCCCCCTTTTTTTTGAAGAAACAAAGAACCATTTATCTTCATAGACCAATCGAATATTTTGACTAAAAAATCAAAATCATTGAGCAAAACAGCCTAAGATCTAAAATATCGGCCAAATAAATCAAAAATTTTTACAAATAAAAATGTAGACCAAAAAATTTAAAATACAAGCAAAAGAAAAATCAATTGCCATTTTCAGCAAATATAACTCTTTTTAACTTGAAATAAGTTCCAGAAATTCGAAAATAATAGCAAAAATAAAAAATTCGCACAATAAAATCAATAATCCAAGTTAAAAAAATCTAAAATATGGGACAAAAAAATAAAAAATTAACACCAAAAATCTAAAATTTGTACCCAAAAATCAAAGTGGTGGACCAAAAAATTTTTAACAAACGGATCGAAAATTTAATTCGAAATAAAGAAAATTTCGGCCAAAAGACCTAAAATTGAAACCAAAACAATCGAAAATACAAAATATAGGCCAAAAAGTAGGGCCTAAAAAAATGTCCATGTAGACAAAACATCGAAAACGGGCGTAAAGATAAAAATTGCAGCCAAAAAAAAATCGAAAATTTCTACAAACCAATCGAATATTTTGGTCAAAATAAAGAAAAATAAAAAGAATTGGAACAAAAAAAATCTAAAATATGGGCCAAAGAATCAAGAATCCTGATCTAAAAATAAAAAAACGCAGACAAAAAATTGAAAACTTGGGTAGAAGCAAAATAATTTGCCAAAAATAAGAAATTCGAAAATAATAGCCAAAAAATAAAAAAAACTCACGAAATGAAATCAATAATCCAAGTTAAAAAATCTAAAATATTGGATAAAAAAATAGACTAAAAATCTAAAATATCCGATACAAAATTTAGAACAAATATCTAAAATTCTGGCATAAAAATAGAAATGGTAGACCAAGAAAAACAAAATTTTAACAGACAAATAAAGAAAACTTTAGGGCAAAAGATAAAAGAAAAGAAAAATCTACAATGTTGGCCAAAAAGTCGAAAATTTGGACAAAATATCGAAAACTCGGGCCTAAAGATAATAAATGCAGACTAAACGAAAAATCAAAAATGCGGACCAAAAAATCGAAAATTTTGACAATAAAATCGAAAAGTGAGGTAGGATTAAATAAATGAAATAAAATGAAATGAAAAATAAAGAAAAATTTAGGCCAAGAGATTAAAAAAAAAAATAATAAAAATTTGTAATGTTGCCCAGAAAGTCGAAAATTTAGACATTGCATTTATAACTTAGTTAGTTTTAGTTTTAGTATTAGAATCGTTTTCGGAAATTATTTTGTAAAAATTGCACTGCCGTGTATATTAAATAAATAAAAAAAAATAAATAAAAATTCGGCAATAAATATAATAAATGCAGGCTAAAAAATCGAAAATTTCAACAAACAGAACTCGAAAATACCGGAAAAAATAAAAAAATCTCGCATATAAATCAATAATTCAGGTTATAAATATTTTAACAAAATCAAATCAAAAATTTGGAACTAGAATTAAAATTTCGGCCCGAAAAATCAAAAATGCGGATCAAAGTATAAAAATGTTTAACAATTAAATCGAAAATTTAGGTCAAAATTAAGAATATTTAGAGATCAAAAATTTATACCAAAAAGAAATCGAAAATATTCTGACCAAAAATATCGAAAATACAGGTCAAAAATTTAGAAATTAAAAATTAGTCGGGAAAAATAAAAAATTCGGTCCAAACAGTCGAAAATTTTACCAATTACATCGAAAATTTAGGTCAAAATAAATAATGTTTGAGCCAAATAATCAAAAGTTTAGACAAAAAAAAAATCGAATTTACAGGTCAAAAATCTAAAAATTAAAAGTTCGTCTGGAAAAATAAAAAATACGGACCAAACAAATCGAAAATTTTAACAATGAAACCGAAAAAGTATGTCAAAATAAAGAATATTTAGGTCAAAAGATCAAACATTTAGACCCAAAAGAATAGGAAATACAGGTCAAAAATCTAAAACATAAAAATTCGGCGGGAAAATCAAAAATGCGGGCCAAAAAGTCGAAAATTTAAACAATTAAATCTCAAATTTAGATCAAAATGAAGGATATTTAGGACAAAAGATAAAATATCGAAAATACAGATCAAAAATTTAATATTTAAAAATTCATATTTAGGACAGATAAAATATTGTGACCAAAAATATCGAAAATACAGATCAAAAATTTAAAAATTCGTCGGGAAAAATAAAAAATACGGACCAAATAGTCGAAAATTTAAACAATTAAATCTCAAATTTAGATCAAAATGAAGGATATTTAGAACAAAAGATAAAATATCGAAAATACAGATCAAAAATTTAAAATTTAAAAATTCATATTTAGGACAAATAAAATATTGTAACCAAACATATCGAAAGTACAGATCAAAAATTTAAAAATTCGTCGGGAAAAATAAAAAATACGGACCAAATAGTCAAAAATTTAAACAATTAAATCGAAAATTTAGGTCAAAATAAAGAATACTTACGCCAAGTGATCAAAAATGTAGACAAAAAAAAATCGAAAATACTGGCTTAATAATAAAAAATGTGGAATATTCTAGTAAGAATTAAATTAGTCTCAAAAATCACTTCAAAGTAATTTTCCAGACGTTTTTTAATAGCAAAACATTTTTTTTTTATTTTCACTGTAATTGTTCAAAAATGAGAAACAAATTTGAAAAAGAATTCAAATAAAACCAAGAAAACGAAATGTAGCCTGAATATATGAATATTCAACCTGTTCGTAACTCTGCAAAGTTAAGTCTTATTAGGTCTACTAACAAATAACTTATTGAAACAACTACTAAGTTATTTGTTAGTAGTCCTAATAAGACTTAACTTTGCAGAGTTACGAACGGGTTGAATATTCATATATTCAGGCTACATTTCGTTTTCTTGTATTTATCTAATGCTTTCTGCAACAAGTAAAGTTGTTTCTAATTTGTTCTAATAAAACCATTAACTTTGTTGGGATTACCTTTTGCGACGGCAGAGTTAATTAAAAAGTCTTGAAACTACAGGTACTGCCACGGCTCCTTGGCTCTATATAACGAGCCGCCCCTGTCTACCCCTACCGTTTGTGTGTTTGAGACTTAAAAATTAAAAAGCTATAGGATATAGAATCGTATTACTAACCAGAGGTCAAATGATAGATAGTGTCTACACCTAAAGTCTGTTCATTTCCAAGAAGCAGTGAGTGTAAACAACACCGGCTGGTTGTTCAGTGATGCGAGTTCTCGACCATTTTGTAAGTGGGTGACTAAAAACGTGCGACCTTGTGCAATCTCACCGTTCACGCCATTGTGTTTACACTTACTGCCTCTTGGATGTGAATAGACTATAGATACAGCATCTAACTTCTTAGCGACATCTATTATCAGTTGATATTAATCATTTATTAATCAAAAACCATGTCTATCACTTGCATCGCAGTGGATTAACACTACACTATCGATGTCTGATCCAAAATTATGTTTGAAACATTACCACACAATACTCGCTTGAAGTAAACAATTTAATTTTGAAGCAGAAGCATTAGCATAATTACCATAACAGCGTTTCAAAAATTCGATTTCAAAAATTTATAGATTCCACCGTAAATAATTAACATCATTCCGGCCAAACACATCTGCTCTAAAACATTCCTCGAAATGTATTCGTAAATAAGTAATGAACCTCCTTCTCCTTCTCCGACCGACTTCGCCTTCTCTTGCGATAACTACACCAATTTATACAAAATAAACGACATCGGAAAGGAAAATACTAATCAACATTGTTAAAAATTAATTGGCCATCTTTGTTATTGTTACGGCCATTATATTTAAAAAGATACGACTAATTATCCCACGGCTGTCCCCATAAAATCGGTGATTCAATGTTCATAATTTGGCTGCTCTTTTATTAATCCACGTGTCCCAAATTATACCGAGTTAATGGTGGGCTACGTGCGTTCAATGGCGTTCGAAATTCTTCATTAGCATAAAAATTCTTGTGAGTGTGGGTATGAAAATTAAGTGATATGTATGTAAAGATCAGAATTTACATGTAAATATTGTCGATGTATCGATTAACTATTCTTTGAAGCTGAAGGAAATTATTGAAACAAATTATTATTTTTTGTTGAAAGAAATATAATTTCAAATGTACAATACATAAAGTAACAAACCAAAATAATTTTTGTCCGCTTTCTTTACCAATCAGCATCGTAATGAATTTTTCGAAACATGTTATTAGTCTTTAAAAATTTTGAGCATATTTTTAAATGCAAAAATATGCAGAATTATAAGATCTTGAAAAAAGTACTTTTTTAAAAGACATTTTTGTTTCAAGATTGCGAGAAAATGCTGCTTATTTTATATTTTAGTAAGCTGATGTCATATTTTTAAGGCGTTGGATAATTTTGATCATTCTAGCTATAAAAGTGTCAAATTCTTTTAGCTTTGCGCAGGCAACGAGAAACATGTTTGCAACAATTATAGATGTTGGTGAAATCAAAAATGTTCCACATTACTACTATTTTTTTAACTTTCAAATAGGTTGGAAAATGTCGATCATTCAAAAGCCTTGACAGGCCAAAGTAGACAGTTAAAAATATTGAGAAACGTGAAATCTGGAAAATGCCAAATAAAACAGTAAATATGCAATATAATTTTTGAAAATTTGCAACTTTTAAAACCTTAGGTCAATTTGGAGCATTCAAATGCAAAACTATTGGAATAGGTTTTCATTAGATAAATGAAACAAAATTTCCAATGTTTAATGAGGGAGGTAATGGTCGTACTTGGAGAATGGTAAAGTTTCGAAGAAAAATCCGACCAAAAAAGACTATTAATAAGTCATCTATTTATCATGAACCGAGCTTTCGGAAATGTTTATCTACTTCTTCTCGTCTATTTTTCATAAAATCATTGTTATTCGAGATAAAAAAATATTTTTTTTTCACCTTTGGTTTATAATTATGAAACGATAATAGTTACAGCAAATTCATGTGAATAATAGTTGTAGAGAATGCTAAAATGAACAACTTATATAGAATAAGTTTTTTTCGAAATCTCTTTAGTTTTTGAGTAAACCCAGTTTTTCACATAAATTTGCTGTAACTATTATCGTTTCATAATTATAAACCAAAAATTTAAAAAAATTAATACATTTTTTTCTCGAATAGCAATGATTTTATGAAAAATATTTTCAAGCAAAAGATGTTCATTTCTTTGTTGTCTTTGATGTTTGTTTAAATTTTTTTGTGATATTTTTCATATTTAAGAAAATATTGGCAAAAAACAAAAAACAGTTAAGGTAAACGCCCACTTCCGGTGTACGAAATTTTACCAAAAGCTTTTCAGTTCTTCGGATTATCAAATAAGACGTATGTTCGAAGTTTCATATCAATTGCTCTATTAGTTTTTGAGATACAGCGCGCACAGACAGACAGACACACACACACACACACACACACAGACACAATTTTTTTTCCCAGAAATTGTTGAAATGGCATCTAGGGACCCCAAAACGGATATTTCCGTAAAAAAAAATTTTGAAAAAAAAATCACGATCACAATACTTTCTCGTACTTTGTAACGGAGAAAGTAAAAAACAAATAACTTATTGAAATAACTACTTTCCTGGCTAATTCCACGCCGGATATTAGGGGTGTTTACATTAACCGTTTTTTGTTAAGAGGATAGTTGCCATCGTTACTATGTGGTAACCTATTATTAAACTGAATTGAAAAATTCACAAATAATTCTTGAAAAAATATTATATAACGGAAAAAGACTGATTGCGAATATCGATTGTTATTATCAAGTAATTAAATCGTTATTTTTTTCATACATTGCTAAAGACCTAGAAAACGTTATTTTCGTTATTCCACGCCCGAAGTACACTTCCACCTCAATTGGTCTGTTAATAAACAGAACTCCAGTTATTGAGCACAAACTAACACGAACTTCGCTTTGTTATAGTTTGGGCTCCAGTTAGAGGTGATAGCGTCCTTTTTTCGAGGAGAACAACCAAACCGTTACAATGTTTCGATGATTCGTGAAATCCTCATCCGAGAGTTACGAGGAGAATTTGGTTTCAGCGAGATGGGGCAACTGCTAACACCCCGCGGGTGTCTAAACGAGTTAAGAAGATTATTCTCTGGGAAGTTAAAGAAATTGCGTGATCCGCACGTTCTTCTGACTTGACAATATTTTATAGTATTAAAATGCATTTCCTATAGTTTTTACACACGACCGATAACCATATATCAGCTAATTAAGAAAACATATCATGGTGATCGTTGCGACCGTTACTACGTGGTAATTCATTATAGAAACACAGAATAAAACACTTACTAAGTTTTTTACCACAATTTACATCATATAAATTGTGGTAAAAAACTTAGTAAGTGTTTCATTCAGTGTTTCTAAAAAAATGGTGATGTGGCCATCATGTTACTTTCTCCGACTTTATATTTACGTTTTCATGGGTTTATTTTCAATTGAAACCATATTTTAAATGTACATCGAGCGTTGCGTAAACTCGGATGAAACTGACGTTTAAAACGTCAAAATCATGAAAGATTGAAAAAATATACATCAAATTCAAAAACTCGATTTATTCAAAAACTAACGAGATTTAGAAAAAAACTTATTCTTTAGAAGTTGTTCATTTTGACATTCTCTTCAATTATTATTCACATAAATTTGCTGTAACTATTATCGTTTCATAATTATAAACCAAAAATTTAAAAAAAAATAATAAATAATTTTTTTCTCGAATAGCAATGATTTTATGAAAAATATTTTCAACCAAAAGATGTTCATTTCTTTGTTGTATTCGATGTTTGTTTAAATGTTTTTATGATATTTTTTATATTTAAGAAAATATTGGCAAAAAACAAAAAACAGTTAAGGTAAACACCCACTTCCGGTGTACGAAATTTTACCAAAAGCTTTTCAGTTCTTCAGATTATCAAATAAGACGTATGTTCAAAGTTTCATATCCATTGCTCTACACACACACACAGACACAAAAAAAAAATTCCATAAATTGTTGAAATGGCATCTAGGGACCCCAAAACGGATATTTCCGTAAAAAAATTTTTTGAAAAAAAAATCACGATCACAATACTTTCTCGTACTTCATAACGGAGAAAGTAAAAACATATATCCTCATTGGCAGACTCTGCATAAAATAAGTTTCGTTTTTTTTTTAAGTTTTAAAAGTTTTGTGTATTTAATATTAACTTTTCGATGGTGTATCAAAATTTGTTCCTACAAGACAAGCTGACTACCGTCCATTATATTATTTATTTCGTCTAGGTATGTGTTGGGTAACTGACGGTCACTCTGAATAGTTTGAACGAGTAATGAGTTTTGTTCTAATTATAGAGGAGAATGGGTTGGTCACCTAATTACCATAAATAACACATTATTATTCAATTTTTACGTGAGACCGCCCAGTTAACGTCGAGAGCTAATGCCACGTTACTGCTGCATTACCTCCAATGGGAAGGTAATCTGCGGGACACATGGTGCAGAAGGCAACAATAAAGTAACCGATTTTATATTTGCCAGCATTATCATCATCGGGTGGAGATGCAAGCCGAAATGCAAGGGGGGATCTCCCCCCTCGTGTTACAACACGGAGCAGCGTGCATTCCTCCACTGCGCCACATTTACGTACATTACAAGCCGGGGGCAATAACAACATTCGGTCGACGTTAATGCTAGACGTAACAGTGTAATTCAATAAACATAAACGGTTTACGGCCATGGAGCAGCCAGCAGTGGAACCTCACTCTCGTCTGCTGCATAAATAAATACGCGCATGCACTCACGGCCCAACGGCCCAACAACCACTGCCATTTTGATGGGCTCTTTGGCGTAATTAATGCACTACCCGAACCAACCCCTCGCCACCGTCCGTTTAATTAATTCCGATCACCTGTGCCGATCTTGGATCACCACTTGATGCACTTCTTTTTTATTGCTCATTAAATTACACAATGGAATTACGACCCACGTGTTAATTACGTTAAGCAACGAGCCCATTTGAATACTTCGGGCCGAATTCTAGCTGGTTCCCTTTGGGGCCGTCATTAAAAATTCATTGCTGAGCATCACGCTACCCATTCCGGCGGTAGGCGCACGCAGAACGGCAGTTAGCGGTAATTGATAATGGAATGTTGTTATGTGTGCATGGCCGTAATCTTCAGGAGCAGAACGCGGTTTTTGTTTTATCGATGCACTTGTCGAAATTTGTTGATTTCTGAAGGTCACCGAGGACTTTGGTGAAATTCTCTGAAGGAAGTGTTAGCAGGCTGTATACCTGAGCAAAAATGATAATAAAAAAAAAAAAAAAACTATAGTTTATGTGAACAAGACGCGAAATTTCTAAGACGAATATGTTTGGAATGATGAGAACAAATTCAAATTAAGGAATTTTTTATCAGAATTATTTTTTAAGTACGTTTTTCGGGCTCTTTAATCAGGATTATTTTTTCAAGACTTTTTTAATGCCCTTTTTTTTCAGGTCTTTGAAAAAGACCTGAAAAAAATTGTGAATATTTTACGCAGTGCCGTCTTTTGGGATGAATGGGCCCCTGGGCACAACATCATCTGGGGCCCCCTATAACGTTTTACTCACACATTCAGACTGTTCAATTCTCAGATTTACTTACAAAATTTTTGGAATAAACTGTATCCCTATGTATGTATGTATTAAAACATATGTTTAAAAAAAATCCAAACTCGGATTTTAAAATTTCTTTTAATATTTTTTGGAAATTATTTTTTCCGAGTTTAAAACCTAATTCGGTATAAGTAAAAATATTAAATAAATCAAAAAATATTATTAATTAACTAATAAATTGTTAACAATATTTATTTAACAATTACTATTATTGAAGGGAACTATCATTTTTTTTTCGAAAGGTATTTTAAATACCTTTACTAACAAAAAAAAATCAATAAATTCGGTTTAAAATTGATCGAGATATTAATTTATTAATCAGGGTAACCCTTCGGAATCATCAGAAAATTAGGATTTCTCAGTACACATGTGCATTTTTATGACAATTTTTTAAAACCGATTTCTAAAAAAAAAGAAGTTATTTAGGTATTAGTTTCATAAACAGAAATAAGAAATATCAATAAAATCAAAATCTGCTTTGATTGAAATTCTAGACACCATCACAGGGTATCGATCACGATCTTTTCAAAGCTAAGCATTGTCCGGCGCGTTCAGTATTTGGATGGGTGACCCAATGTAAAAAAAAATATTAAAAAAAATTGAAATGTATTAATGATAGAAATAATGTGTATAATAATAATGTTAACTGTTCGGACAAGTATCAAACTTGTCTGACCAACTTTTTTTGATAGAATTCTGATAGAAATTCTGGTAGAATCTGTCCAGAAACCATAACATAACTTCTGGCCAGATTCTGGCCACTGAAGCGTTTCATGAATGTAAGGTTTCTGTTGACACAAATATGGCCAGATTATAAACAATTACTGGCGCCTTTTCCTACCAGGGATACAATAAGAATAACTCAATTACATTTACAAAATATGTTTTATTATAAATTATTATACTCGTTTGCGACATTTCTTTGAACAAAAATCGTTTATTATTTCAGATATATCCAAGCTTTTCAAAATATCGTTCTCAATGCATAATAATGCAAGTGAATTCAAACGCGACTGGCTAATATTATTGCGCTGGTAGTTTTTCAAATTTTTGAGCCTTGAAAATGAGCGCTCCCCAGTCGCATTTGTCACCATCATACACAAGAATATTCTAAGTGCAATCTCGATATTGGGAAAAACTGATTTAATCTGATCCGAAATTATTTTTTGGTACAATAACGGGAGGCTGCAGCAATCTTCTTCACCTATATAATGTTTAAGTTGGATGCACTCATTTAGTAGATCGTCTTTGTCCAGATCTTTATTATAGATATTAACTAACACATTTTCTGGAAAGTTCTTCTGACTCGATTACCTTCAATTCTGTTAAAAATGCAAATAAATTGGCAATGTTATCATATGCATCACTTCGTTTTGCCAAATCGCTAATTAACAGATCTACCACTGGAATGTAAGTTTCAATTTTGAACCTTTCGGATGAATTCAATTCTACTTCTTCGGCCGCACCATCGTATCTTGTGCGAAGCACACTACGTTTTCGCTCTCGTTTGTTTATATCACTGTATACGAAGGTTGGACACATTGTCTTGGCTTTTAATTCGTATACGTTAAATTGGTCTCTTACTTCATGGAGATACATGCTCAATGCTTTGAGAACGTTGGCCGCTGTAAGAATGTTGACTTTCGCGGACTGTAAAGTTTGGCTTGTTTTGTTTACCCTTTCTAAGACGTCGTTCCATAAAGTGGTGAGAAACACTGTTTCTAAATGTGCCATCTTCTTGCTCAATCCGGTTGCTTCCAGTTTTGTACTTGCATCTTCTTGTTTTGATTCCAATGACAACATATCTAATGCTTCCTTAATATTGTCATAGCATTTGTATAATGCATTGACAGCATCAAAGCGTGACGACCATCTTGTGTCTGAAAGTCGTTTTACGACGTTTTTTTGTAACTTTGTTGTAAGGATATTCCACCTATAAGTTGATCCCGCAAAAAAAGAGTAAAGTCGCCTAATAAAATCAAAATACTTGATACTTTGCTGACAACAAGATGCAGCTTTAACTCCCACTAAATTTAAACTATGCGAAGCACATGGGACATAAAGAGCAAATTCATTAAACTCCCGAATCTTTGTTTGTAACCCGTTATAACGTCCAGACATATTAGCCGCGTTGTCATATGATTGTCCCCGACAATTTGATATGGGAATCTTTTTCTCGTTTAAAAAGTTAATAACCACGTCTGATAGGCTTTGGGCATCATGCGAAAAAATCGGGATAAACATCAGAAAACGTTCCACAGGTTGATGACCTCGCACATACCGTAGAGTAAATGTTAGCTGATCTGTGTGTGCAATATCGGGGGTGGAATCAACACTAATGGAATAATATTTTGATTCTTGAATTTCTTTTAGAATTACTCTTAAAACGTGGTGCCCCAACACTTCGATGAACTCTTCGCATGTGTTAGCCGATAAATATGACACTTTGCCACTTCCACAGTTCCCATACTGTTTTAAATGATTCTCCAAAAAAGGGTCAAATTCACTGACTAATTCAAGAACACCTAAATAGTTTCCGTTATTTGGCGATCCAATTACTTCATCATCTCCTCGGAAGGCCAGTCCACGAGATGCCAAGAAACGAACTACCGCTACAACGCGCGTCAAGACCTTCGTCCAATATTCTTCCTCAGCTTGAAATTGCTTGCGCAATAAGGAATCCACAGTAGAGATTTCCTTATGGCGCGAAAGATAGGATGCCATGCACTTGTGATGTTCTTTACTATTTTCGTGCTCTGCAATTAAATTGTTATGCTTCCAATCGTTGAAACCGACGGTAGCAAATGGAGAATCAAGACTGGACAATAAACGGCAGACGAAACAAAATACACATCCAGTTGATGGCGAATAAAGTAGCCAATCACGTGTCACAAATTCGCCGTTTCGTAGCTCCCTTCTAAATATCTTTATGGATACGTATCTAGTCACCTCTTTATATTTTCTTGCAGATTTTAAAAAATTGCCGTCGAGATTTTGGTATCTCAATGGGCCATTTTTGATCCAAGCATCTATTAAATTGATATTTTTTCTGTCCCATAAACCGGGATCTGTCTCATCGGCATTGAATTCTGTTTCGCACACGGGTTTGTCAATATTTTCAAATTGGCTGCTGCTGCTGCTAGACGCAACTAGTGCAACTAGGGGAATACCCGCACTTTCTCGCGCAAAACTTTCGTGTGTTCCTGTTGGTGATTCTTCGGTGAGATGGGTGTCATCTTTTTTTAACCACTGTGTTAGTTTGGGTAACTTATTAATTTTGTCTATCTCATTCGCTGCTCTCTTTCTCTTCTGTGCGCCACTCAACTCGACACGTTTCATTTTGTTCTAAGAAGAGTGACGAGAATCGATTTTTTTAAATATCAATAAAAATGTAATTTAGAGGGAATACTTACTAGTGTAGGGGTTGTGGGGGTACAGCCAGCACTCGGTACTAACTTGTATACAATAATACAAGTGATATTTTCCGCGATCGCACACACAACGATTAATTATTTAGAGTGGTTACAAAAAATGCGTGAAAATGTGTACGCTATCGCGATCTGGCAGACACTGCTAATCACTGCTTAAGAGATATGGGAAACGGGGCATAAGAAACGAGCTTTACGCCGCTAATATTGGATGGCGCCACCATAGAAATTCGATGGATTTCTGTAAATTATGTTGTTGCGAACACTAGACGGCGCTTTTCCGGTAAAATTTATCTACATGCCGTGTAATTCCCCGCTAGGATTCCCCGTGTTACTTGAAACGTAGAATGTCAAACAGTGTGGAAATCGAGGACGAATAAAACAATCATTTCTTGTGTTAGCCTCATAACACAATATGTACAAAATATATGTGTACATCACCCAATAAAACATTATTAGCAAGGTAAATATTGGTTAACAAAATCACTATGTTTTACTATTTATATTAAGTAGAATAAATATTATTCAACTTGCCCAACTAGTTTTGTTCACACGAACATTCTCGAAAGGAGAACGCACAAAACTTGTGGAATTATAATGTTTAATTAATATAAATTCTAAAACAAGTAAAACCAAGTGTTTTTGATTACCAATATTTAACTTATTTTAGTATAGTACGATGGGTTGGTGTTCGTTCACGCCGCTATTTATAGATGGCGCTTATCTATTCCAATTTATCAACATGCCTTGTAGCTTCCTGTTATTCCATGATGCCGCCTTTCAGCGTCAATGCAGTTTGCCGAAGAGTACGCGCAAAACAATATGCAATTTTATATGTTTTTAAATCGTGTTTTTACAACTGCGCGTATTTTTCAGCATACTACCTTGGTACCTTGGAGCATTGACGCTGCAAGGCGGTATGAACGCTCAAACGAAATCCACTGTTCGGCTCGCATCTATAAACGCGCAAAAATTGTATTCACAAAATTGTTAAGCTCTGCTCTTTCCTAATTACTGTCAGGTTATGAGTGTTTTACGACCGCAACGAATAAAACTTTTGCGTCATAGGAGCACACTTAAGATTTGGTCCAAGTACAAGTATGTACATTTGAATTATTACAACGCTTCTACTACTTCCGTTTATGAATTTATTAAAGTCGTGGTTTTTATCGCGATGGGGCCCCCGTTAGCGTTAGCAAGTGCCCACCGTGCCCATGCGGAAAGACGGCCCTGATTTTACGGCCCCCTTTCTATTCGGGCGGGCGGCTGTAAAGGGAGCGAGAAGAAGAGGATGACTTTTTAAGGTCTTTATTCTGACTTTTTGTAGGCTTTTTCAGTATTCTTCTGGCCTTTCTGTCAGGACTTTTTGTAGGACCTTATTTTAAGGAATTTTTTATCAGAATTATTTTTTAAGAACGTTTCATGACTTCTGTTAGGACTATTTTCTCGACTTTCGGGTCTTTTTTAGGACCTTTGTAAGCACTCTTTGTAGGATTTTTTTAGGACTTTTTTTTTGGACTCTTTTACAGGTTTTTCTCGGGACTTTTTATGGCTTTTTAACGAACTTTTCTTGAAGCCTATTTTCAGTACTTTTCTACTACTCTTTTTCAAGGACCGTTTTTCAGAATTTTTTTCGGGACTTTTTTCAAAGACCTTCTCTGACATTTCTTTGTCAGATCGATTTGTAAAATATAGCTATTATTACAACTAGGGAAATATGAATAGTATATTTCCCGAGGTTGGCTAGTTACATGTATAGACAACCAAGGGAAATGTATTCATATTTCCCGTCTTGTAATCAATAGTTTTTTTTCTGATTGAAAGAATATTGTTCCGTAAATGGGAAAATATTGGATTGTAAATTTTTGAATTTATCGGATTGGTAACGTTGCTAAGGGCCTTGTTTGTAAATATCATAGTTGACTGGTTTGATTTTTGCGTTGTTTCATAAATTGATGAAATGTCAAACTATGTGTTAACGCAAGCGACGAAAGACCGTGAATGTTTGGTTCCAGTCAAATCCAAAGCTGTAAAATCCATAAAGGATACCTTCCCAAGAAATCGAAGGTGTTGTCCCGAGAGCAATTAAAACAATTCTTGCGGGAAGCTCCTAATGACATTTTTTTGATGTTTATATTTTCTTAGGGAAATATGAGCACTTCATATTTCCCTAAGGAAATATAAGTGTGTTATGACATATCGTAACTAAGGCAATGCCACTCAATATCGTTTCAATCAGAAAAAAATGCCTTATATGTAAATAATATATAATTATCTTTGATTTTGACGATTAGGCTATTTTATGTAAATTGAAAGCACATCTAAGAAATAAATATAATTATTATTATTAGCTCGGGAGATTGTGACCTTTATATAAGAGCAGTACCGTTTTTCGTCTAGGCACATGAGTGTATGACCTAGAGTCCGTTAAACTTTACGATTATAATGTAAATAACGTTGAAAAAGGTCTAGACGTTGTGTGTATGTGCTGGAATTCTAATGACTACTGACTGTGATCGGCATCTAAACTTGACATATCGTATATATAAAGCATCTACATGACGCTGGGCTGTTTTTGAAAATAATTTCCAGAATAACACTGATACTATCATTTTTAGGAATACATGCAACACATTTTTTTAAGCATCGCTTTAAAAAATTGTGTTTCATTTATCCCTAAAAATGAAGTACCAGATAATAACGATCGCCACCATGCTGATCCTAACATTATTCATTTCAGTTTTTTGTTTTTACTTCAGACCTTTTTTTTCTTCGTTACGAAGTACGAGAAAGCATTGTGATCATGATTTTTTTTTCAAAAATTTTTTTACTGAAATATCCGTTTTAGATGTCATTTCAACAATTGCTGGATTTTTTTTGTGTCTGTGTGTGTGTGTGTGTGTGTGTGTGTGTGTGTGTGTGTGTGTATCTGTGTGTGTGCATGTGTGCTGTGCGTGTGTCTGTCTGTGCGCGCTGTATCTCGAAAACTAATGCAGCAATTGATATGAAACTTTGAACATACGTCTTATTTGATAATCTGAAGAACTGAAAAGCTTTTGGTAAAATTTCGTACACCGGAAGTGGGTGTTTACCTTAACTGTTTTTTGTTTTTTGCCAATATTTTCTTAAATATGAAAAATATCAAAACAAATTCAAACAAACATTGAAGACAACAAAGAAATGAATATATTTTGCTTGAAAACATTTTTCATAAAATCATTTTTATTCGAGAAAAAAATGTATTATTTTTTTTTTAATTTTTGGTTTATAATAATGAAATAGTTGCAGCAAATTTATGTTAATAATAATTGAAGAGAATGCTAAAATGAACAACTTATAAAGAATCAGTTTTTTCGAAATCCCTTTAGTTTTTGTGTAAACTGAGTTTTTGAATTTGAAGTATAATTTTTCCATCTTTCATAATTTTTTAAACATTTGGTTTGATTTAGTATTCCGCAATGCCTTCACAAAGTGCGACTGTGGCCAGTTAAATCATGAAGTTTAATTTTTATGCGTACTGTCTTAACCCATTAATGCTGACCATAGTCGTACTTCGCAAAAGCAAGAATTATCGAAGCCGAACGTTACCATCTTTGTGAGTAATTTTGATGTCAGCCTTTGATGCAAGGCTGCTGGTACAACTTTTATTTCTGCCTTCTGAATGATAAAGAAGAAATATATTACAGACGCAAAGTATATCATTTTCATTCTCAAAACAACCTTAAAGGACGATGGAACACATCAAACAGAATGACTGTGGAACAAAACCAAATCTAAAAAAAAAACGGTGGGATTCTATTGATGATCTAATATCTGCTAGTGCTTCAGCGAAGAAACCACAATATTTTAGTATAACCAAGCGACAGTACAACCCTTTGACTACTGGTACTCTGGAGCACATCAAACAGAATGACTGTTGAACAAAACCAAATCTAAGAAAAAAACCGGTATGATTATATTTATCATCTAATATCTGCTAGTGCTTCAACGAAGAAACCACAATATTTTAGTATAACCAAGCGACAGTATAACCCTTTGATGCAAAACATTGATGAGTACTGGTACTCTGGAGCACATTAAACAGAATGACTGTGGAACAAAACCAAATCTAAAAAAACGGTGGGATTATATTGATCATCTAATATTTGCTAGTGCTTCAGCGAAGAAACAACAATATTTTAGTATAATCAAGCGACAGCATACAGTGGCGGTTTCAAAAATTCTTAGGGGGGGTAATTACCCCATTACCCCCCCTAAGAATTTTTCGCTTAACAATTTTTATTGTTAAAAATTACCGATATTCCATATTCCAAGCAAATAATATAACCGGTAAATTTTTCCAACGCTTTAAAACGTTGGAAAAGGATAGGGAGATTTCATGGAACAGATGTATGAGAGCAGAAGCACCAGTTTATTTATCTTTTTTTTTTAATTACCCCCCCTAGACTAGTTGGTTGGAAACGCCCTTGACAGCATAACTTTGATGAAAAGCATTGATGACTACTGGTACTCTTTTTACTCCTGCCTTCTGAATGATGAATGATAAAGAAGAAATATATTACAGATGCAAAATTTACCTTAAAGCAGCTGAAGCGAGATTTGTTCACAGTACGTACAATGGCGATGGATTCGAAGGTGAAAAAGGTCAAACAGCAACACAGTAGAAAAATTAAACCAACGAATGCATATCTTGAGAAAAAAGATGGGATATTTGATCTTAGTTATTTTTTTCTTCAAGTCACAATGAGTATCATTGCTCATTTCCGAAGAGCACTAAATGTAGATATTAGAAAAAGAAAATAAAACTTCAATTGTTTTCAATCCGTTGACGTTAAAAGTTGATCGGATGGTTGTATTTGTAAAATTTTGCAAGTAAAGTGTTGTACTCATAAAATATAAATCATAATAATAATAATAATCGGCTTTATTGTCCAGAACAATACAGAACAAATAAAAAACAAACATTTGAACTTCAATTCTTTTAGTCTCTTTGAAGATAACTATGGGCCAGATGGTCGAATTTGGAAAATTTTGCAAAGAAATTGACAAAATCATTTTGTTTTCTATAAAATTAACCGAAATTAACATACTCGTAGCATACACAGGAAGATTTTAAATGAAAAAATAAAATAAAAATTGATCCAAATCGTCCAATTGTAAAATGAATGGTTTAAAAGAAGTATTTACATGTTTTTCTGCAAGCGTAATGTAAGAAATTAAGATTTTGAAAATTAGCCTTAAAATTCGTTAGGACGTTACATTTTTGAAAAATTAATAGCGCCAAAACGCGGTGGATAGTTTTGATAATACAATTACCAACATGTGGATAATTTTATGATTTATAAAAAACTCTCGAGAAATATTTTTGCGTGAGTAACAGAAAATCGTGAAAAATAACAATTTTTGAACGTAATCTTAAAATACATAATACGCTTTCTTTTTCAAAAATTCATAACGCTAAGACGTGTGGGAAAATTTTAATACTTATGGATTATAAAAAAGGCTCAAGAAATATTTTTGCGTGAGCAATGGAAGATGTTGAAAAATAACGATTTTTGAAGGAAAACCTGAAAAACATTCTACACTACTTTTTTTTCAAAAATATGTAAAAATATGTAAAATATGTAAAAATTGTATAACAAATTTATGAATTTAAACGTCAAAATGTAGAATTTCTGGTTTAAAAGAAGTGTTTACACATATGCAATGAAAAATGGTGAAAAATCGAGATTTTGAAAATTAGCCTTAAAATTCGTTAAGACGTTCCATTTTTGAATAAATCATAGTGCTGAAACGCGGTGGACAGTTTTGATAATTCAATTACAAAAATGTGGATAGTTTTATGATTTAAAAAATGGCTCGAGAAATATTTTTGCTTGAGCAATAGAAAATCGTGAAAAATAACCATTTTTGAAGGTAACCTTAAAATACACAGTACGCTTTCTTTTCCAAAAATTAATTTTTTAATACTTCAAATACCAAAATATGCACAATCTTATGGTTTATAAAAAAGGTTTGAGAAATATTTTTGCGTGAGCAATGGAAGATGTTAAAAAATAACGATTTTTTAAGGTAAACCTGAAATACATCCTACGCTTGCTTGTTTCAAAAATTCGTAATATCTAATATTGTACAATAGATTTATTAATTTAAACGCCAAAATGTAGAATTTATGGTTTAAAAGAAGTCTACACATTTTGGTGAAAATACTTCAAACACCAAAATTCCGAAGGTAAACCGGAAATACATTCTTCGCTTTCTTTTTTCAAAAATTCATATCTGAAATTGTGTAATAAATTTATTAATTTAAACGCTAAAATATAGAATTTTATGATTTAAAAGATGTATTTAAACAATTTTCCGCATGTGCAATGGTGAAAAAATCGAGATTTTAAAAATTTCGCTAAGACGTTAGATTTTTGAAAAATTCAGTGCTAAAACGTGGTCGACATCAAAATTGCCGACCACGTTTTTTTTTAACACTAAAATGAAGATTTTGAACATAAGTCTTAAAATTCGCTAAGACGTTACATTTTTGAAAAATTCATAGCGCCAAAACGCAATGGACAATTTTGATAATTTAAACACCAAAATATTGATAATTGATTGATGTGGTTTATAAAAAAGCCTAGAGAAATATTTTTGTGCGAGCAATATAAAATGGTGAAAAATAACGATTTTTGAAGGTAACTTTAAATTACATTGTCAAAAATTCCTACGTAAAGAATGAATTAATTTAAACATCAAAATGTAAAACATATGATTCAAAAGAAGTTTTACACATTTTAATTCATGTGCAATGAAAAATTAAGATTTTGAACATAAGCCTCAAAATTCGGTAAAAATCCGGTAAACCCCAAAACGCGGTTGACAATTTTGATAATTTAAACACTAAAATGTTGATAATCTTATGGTTATAAAAAAGAAATATTTTTACGCGAGCATTGGAAAATGGTGTAAAATAACGATTTTTGAAGGTAACATTACGTAAAAAATTAAATTCAAACGTCAAAGTGTAAAACGTATGATTCAAAAGAAGTTTCATACATTTTACATCACATGCAATGGAAAATAGTGAAGAATTAAGATTTTGAACATAAGCCTTAAAATTCTTTAATTTTTTGAAAAATTCGCTGTGGAAAAAATTGATAATTTAAACACCATAATGTGGATGACCTTATGGTAGCTTTTATAAGATGCTTAACTGAAAAGAACAGAACTTTAACCTCTTCACGCCCAGGTCGCCATGTGGCGACAAGCAAAAAAGAAGATATTTTACAAATAATATAAAAATTACCGCTTTAGCGTCATCTATTTTTTCATATTTTTTTGCAAAAATGAGTTTATGGCAGTAGAATAATATTTCGTAGAAAACCGTAACAACAACAAAAAAGTAATTTTTCAATAAACCCTGGATTATGCTATAACTCAATCAAAGTAGCATGGGCGCCAAGTGGTTAATACAACACTTAGTAAAACTTAGTAAAACGTCCCTTATTATTGTAATCCTGCCTTTCCACCACTTAAGCAAAATATTTAAACTCGAAAACTAAGAGCATGTGTATGTCAAATTTTCACGCATTAAGAACACTTTCATCTAATGATAAAAATCTTAGATTATACCTTCTCTCTCATTCAATCAACACGAAGCCAGAAGTAATCATGGCCTTTCCAATCTGCATCTCTTGTTATTTACATGATAACATTTAAACTTTTGTTAAAGTGTCGATGCGACTTCGGAACCAATTACCGTGGAATGCCGTTTTGCTGAAAATTGCGTTGATCTAATTTTAGGAGCAGTCGGAGGAGCCATCAGCTATGGGGATGTAATCAAATCTAAAGAAGAGGCCGTTACCAGGAATGCGAGCCATCAGACACAAGTGGCCGTCATTACTTATGCACCCTCGGTGTGGAGGAGCATTTCTTATCAAGTTTAGGGCCGATGCTACAACGTCCCGTCTGCATTTCATTTTCCCGTTTAAAAAAGTTAATTGTGTAATATATTAAACGTACGTTGGCGTTTACATTCTTCATCGAATACTTTCTTAATGTGCCTGTGTAAGTAATATGGAATTAACATACTTAAGAAAAAAATTCTTAACCAATTCATGTGGTTTAAAGAGTCAAATCTTGGTGGGTGCTTGCTAGTGGTCATGTTTGAACTATTCTAAGCAGTTCTTCGGTTAATTTTGTTAGGTATATTGCGCAATATGTAAAATAGAATGGCAAAGGTTAATAGCTAGCTGCGGCGGCTCGTTGATGTTCGGCGGTGACGCAACGGAAGAAAATTTAACCGAAAAAGCAACTGAATATTTGCTTCCTCTATTAGAGTAAGTAGTGCAGCACGAGCGGCATCTTTGTCTTTGCCTCACCTACGGAAATCCACGAGCCGCCGCTGATAGCTAGATGCTGAACAGGACAAAATAACAACATAGCAGGAGCAGTTCGCGAAATTTGGGTAAGAGCAATTTTGCTTCCCCAGAAGTTCACTGCGCGATGTCCTGTGACTAGTCTTATCTTGGTTTTAGTGAGGCCTGAAAGCTGTGCTCTGCCAGCGAGATTTGTTTGATAATGTCCGAATAGGACGAAACTAGTTACAATAAAGTGAAAAATTCGTGATACCAGCAAAGTGTTTAATGTCAACAAAGTAATGGCTTCAACAATCAATCATTTTGGATTGTCTTTGACCTGGTGCATATTTCCAGCAAAATTTCTTGCACTTTTTTGCAACCAGTCAAAGCTCCTTTCTTTGCAAGTTTTACCAAATTTGAATATCTGGCCCCATCAAGAGTAACAAGTATCAAATATGTCAATTAATCGATTTTAGAATATTTTTTTGCACGAAACCGCTGATCTTTAAAATTTCACTTAAGAAAATGAGCACATTCATGCCCCTGACCTAAATATTTCACACCGCTCGCCTAAACATTTAAGTGCATCAAAATGAAGACACTGCAATTTATTTGGCCGAGACGTAACTCGAGCAACCGAGCGGAGGCGGCCCGCCGGAACACATGTTGTTAAAACAAGGTGCCACGTGCAATGCCATAATTTACGACACTATAAAATTTTATTGTGAAACAATGAACCGCCACTAAAGACACAAAAATTTAAATTACGCTCGTATTACATCATTGTATCATATATTTTTAGTGGCTCGGAGGTGTTGCGGTGCCGCGCTGATTTATTGTTATTGCCGCTATCATTTCGTTTATGGCGGCTTTCAGCTTTTGTGGATAAGTGGAGTAGTCATGGACAAAAGTTGTAAAAGTATTAGTTGTAGTAATCAATTTTGCAATTTTGCAATTTTTAGACAGTGTGTTGAAAAGTTGACTAAATTTACATAGAGTAATACAACCTACAATAAGTTTTAATAATATCTTCAACACGTTTAGAAGTTGGTGGAATTAGACTCATGTGTTTGAAAAATAAATGCCTCCACTATGGATGTTAAAGCTTAAAGAAGATAAATGCTTAGTAAAAAAGGCTCAAGGTATCACTCGAACAAATTTTTCAAAAGAATTTAATGAATAATTGAAACATTTTTTTTTAATGCCACCACTGACATTTTCGTAAAGTTTAAATTTAAAAATTTTGCTGAAGGGGAGGGGGGAATTGCCACCATCGATCCCTCTTTGAATCCGCCAGTGCAAGGTATATCTACTGATATCAGATTTCAATAATCACTGGAGAGGGTACATCGTACAACAATGCCTTATTTCACGTGCGATTAGTTTAAGTTCAAGGCCTTTTGCTGGTCTGCAGGATGTGCCCCGTACAATTGCACATGTTCAAGGAGGGTGTCTTTTCAAGGCAATCAATAATCAACACATTTTATAGTGCTCGTCTCGATACATCTGAGAGTTTCGGAGCTCTCGGTTGGTGTTTAAAATCCAAGTCGGGCATGGATGTTGTACTTGTCCATACTTTGAACTTAATATACAGTGGATGATGGCTAATAGGCAAATATACAGAAGCTAGGCGCAAGCTGAACCAAAGAAAAAGGCTTTTATAGACTTAATTTTGCAGAGTTACAAATAGTAAGCCGAACAAATTTTTAAAAAAATCTTAATTTTGCAGAGTTACAGACAGCAAGCCGAATAAATTTCGTTTTTTCCTAACCCTTTCAGCCCTGGTGGTGGCAATTGCCACCGCAACATTTACATGTCTCTACTTACTATGACAATCCATATTTTTGCTGTTTATCACTAGATGTCACTTCAACAAAGCCTCACTAATTAATTCCTATACTAATTAATCAAATGAGTTAAAATTTGGTATGTATGGTCTTAAGAAACTCCCCATCAATAATAATTAACAAAAACATTTTTTTTTCAAATTTAAAAATCTAGGGCTGAAAAGGTTAATTTATAGAAAATTGTGTTTCATTTATCCCTAAAAAGAAGGTACCATATCGCAATCATCGTGTTTCCTATTTTGAAACTGCAAAAGTAATCCCAAGAATATCTCAACATTGCCCATTGGATACTTTCATCAGCACTTAGTGGATTTGTAATATTTTAAGTTTCCTAATTGCTTTCAAAGGCTGGAAGTTTTCTTCGCAGATTTCAAGATTCGAAGATTCATAGAAAATCTTCGAAGATTGTAGTTTTTTGGAATTTTTCTTCGTGATTTCCAATTTTGAAGATTCGAACTTTTGAAGATTTGAAGGTTCGAATCTTCAAAGATTCGAAGATTCATAGAAAATCTTCGAAGGTTGTAGTTTTTTTTTTAAATTTTTCTTCGTGATTTCCAATTTCGAGAGTTCGAACTTTCTAAGATTCGAAGGGTTGAATCTTCAAAGATCCGAAGATTTATAGAAAATCTTCGAAGATGGTGGTTTCTAAGTTTTGAAGATTCGAAGATTCAAAGCATCGAATACTGATTTGCCAGAATGTTAGTCTCAAGCTGAGCATCGAGCACAGGAAAGATGGTTCTTACATTTAGGGCAAATGTAGATAGCCCGGAAAATTTGATACCAAATGAAAGGTTAATATAGGTTTAAAATTAAAATTCGCTTGGTATGTTTCACGATTAAATTGATTTATTTTCAACTAGTCTCGATTAAGGTGAATGTTCCTGGAGTGTGTCTGAATAATTTTGATTGTTTTACCGATTGGTTCCGGAGATATTTGTTCGGAAACTTTGCCAGTTTTACATGGCGTAAAAGAGAAAGGAAGGTCAGATCGCACATTGATGGAGATGAACGAGTGAAAAATTGTTTAACCCATTAACGTCCATTTGAATATTTTTTTGCATGCAATTTGAAAAGGTTCTTATTCTATAAAATTTTGACGGGTTTGGTCAGCCAACAAAAATTTTATTTTTCTCATATTCTCAGCAGCTGAATCATCCGTTACCTATGTACCATAAGAGATTCACTTTTCTCTCATTTGGTATCAGCGATGAACACTTTTCGCGAATGATTTTTAGAAAGATCGTATTCCTCGTCATTCTTACTTTCTAGATTCTCATCCTCAAAATATTCTTCGTTCTTAAGTTCGTTCACTTCAGGTAGTAAGGCGGACATATCTGTTGCACACTGTCTGGAATAAAAGTATGCTCAAGCATCTTCCAAACTTTTGAACTGTTCCTTGCTCATTGCAATGGTTACTCGGTAAAACAGCAAAGATTGTAAACGTATTATTTTGAGGACACCTAAATTTAGCTTAAAATTTTAGCGAACATAATATAAATTTTAAATCTTCAGTAATAGCACAAAGAAAAAATACAATTAAAATAGGTTTGCCTGGAGCCCACACTGTGAACTATTCACTGAAAGAGTTATAACGTCTATACATTATTTTCAAAAGCTACAGAATATTTAAATGAAAGTGTCACCAAAATAAGAGAGTGTGCAATAATGGACGCAATAAATATTTTTAAAAATACTGTCGCTACACAGAACTTTCGACAAACTTTAGGTAACTTTAGACACGACACGAGAGTCATGCCGGCCGTCTTAGTCAGCTGACTAAATTAAAAATTCGAAAACTTCTAAACTTCACAACTTTTGATTCTTCAAAAAAAATCGAAAACTTCGAAACTTCGCGACTTAGATACTTCGACTCTTCGCATCTTCGAATCTTCGAAAAATTCGAAAACTTCGATATTCGCGAAGCTTCGAATTATTATGACCTCTATTGCTTTCCAAATCAAGTACGTAGTAAGTGTTCTAACCGGTTTTTCTTTTGTTGCAGGCGTAAAGTGGTGATAATTTAAGGCAAAAACTAGGCAAGATTACCACAGCTGCATGGCGTACCCACTGGAGTCAAGAATTTTCATCCTGAAAGAGTACATAAGGAGTTACGAATCCCCGGAAGGCATCTTCAAATTAAAAATCTGTACGATAAATTCAAGAAAACTGGGAACATCTCAAATGCAGTGATGGCTCGGGGGGTGACTCATGTTACGGCCGAGGTAGCAGATAGGTTTGATAGTCGGCTGGCGGCGACTGCATTACCACCTCTGCGACCTCAGCCGTACCAGAGTCACCCAGCAAGCCGTCACTGGTAAAATTCATTCCGAAGTGGCAGATCAACTCGCGAAAGACAAATTGACGGATATTAGTGCAGCAATACACAGAAGCCCCAGAGTATGATACAGCACGTACAGCTGTGAGGAAAATCTTACAAATGTTTCCGTACAAAATTGTGCTGGAATAAGTGCCAGGAGATTTCCCCAAGCGTGCTGTCACTGGTTAATGGAACATGTACCGCCTGGTAGGGCGGAGTTAAACGCCTGGCATTAGCTGGTTTAACCTGGATAAGTGCGTTAATGCACAAAATCTCCGTTTCTTGCAGACTGGCAATCTGCATAGACTACATGAGCCTCTGAAAGACGTATGGCGTGTTATGTCTTGGAAGAGACATTTTAATAATTAATTCCAACCAACAATCAATGGTTAAGCTGGGAAGGTAATTCTTTAATATTTTGACTGATGAGGAAAAGAAACGGACATGGTTTCAACAGGATAGTGACCATGTAGAATCGGTGTTATCAGGGCGCTTCAGTACCATGCCACTGTGGTCACCTTGGACTCCCGTTGCAACTTCATCAGACTTTCTTCTATGGGGATATCTACAGTCATCAGCTTACACAATCCATCCGAATATTTTGGATGAACTTCAGACCAGCATTCAACGAACTAGTTAAAAGCTTTCACTTGCAACGCTCCGGAGCTTATTCAGGAACATGATTAGAAGGGTGCATGTGTTTGAAGAAGTAAATGATGGCCATTTTCTACGTCTTCAACTGCATACCAACATTCAACGAACTGTGAAAAACATTTCACTTGCAACGGGAACATAATCAAAGGGTTAATATGAAGAAGTAAATGATGGCATAACATAACCTTTTGGTCACTCTGTAGTTAGTCGGTGGGTATTAGAATACCAAACGAGGAATTACATAAATAACATTAAATTTTACATAATTAATCTTCTCATTACTCTTATTTTGATCAATTTTTTAATATTTTATTTGCTTTGTATGTTTTTATTCACAGGAATATTTCTTTGAATTATTGTATGTAGTTTTATAAATTAATTGATATATTTTGTAAACACATTGAATATAATAAAGTATTGAACCATTGAGTTTTCTTCTATTTTAAATTTTTGAAATAGTTGACTTTTTTCGGTAATATTAAGTTTGGTTTGTTTGGTTGATGGATTGGCAATTCTCAATGTATTTTCGGTGTTTTACTTGTTAGTTGTACAATTGATACGATAGACATAAGCGTTCTTCAAGATACATACATGTTAATAAATTTATATTCCATCGCAAATTGGAAACAAACAAACTTCTAAGGAGAAGAAAAGGTGTTTGCCTAACTGGCCTTCGATCACGAGATCTTTCAGCCGTGTAGAATTACACCAAGCACTCACGACACAGTAACCATCTTAAATTTAATTGGCTCCGAAGATTTGTTGCTTTTTCTCGCGTTCTCCGAATACTTTCTCACTCTGCGTAACTTTATCCCCATACGTCTGGAGTGGTCTGTAATAAGTAGGTTTTTGGCAACTAGTTAAATAATATAAACGTTGTTAAATCGTTTTTGATTGAGAAAGTTGTCCATTATTCATCCGAATCATTTTCTCCACAGGTGACGTCCAATCAAATGATAGCAATTTCATTGCCCAACAAGTGACGTCAAATCAAATGATAGCGGTTTCATTGCCCAACAGTTTAGTTGTTACTATGGTTACGATTCGTTTTTTGTCAGCGAACTGCCGCAATTTCCAAATAGAAAAATTATTCGTTATAATTTAATACAAACAGAAAACTTTCTCACTCGTTTAATAATATACTATTATGTATTTGTGCGTGCGTGTTTAACTGAGCTCATTACTTCAGAGGATCACCTCCGTCAATTTGAAGCGCCATTAATTGTATCCTAATGGCGAATAGTAGCGGTCATCTATCCACCAGATCCGGGCCAAAGTTGCTTGACTCTCACAATCGCAGGTCCGGTGCTGAAGCTGAATGCGCCAACCACAGGCGTTTCACTTGTAAGGATTATACTGTCAGGTAGCGACAACATCAGTGGATCATCTAAATATTGGTTTAAGAAGTGTTTTTACATAAAGTCTATTCAACGTTTTTCCTCGTATAAATGTTATAAAAAAAAGTTATCGTATTTTCAATTTCTAATTTAACTCCAAAGTATCCATCGCTTTCCTCTCATATATTATCATTTTCTTCACCATCGAATTTTATGATTCTCGACTTCTATCTTATTGATTCTTTGTGTTTTCTTTCACCATTTAATATTTCTTGTCCATGCTATTCTGTTCTATAATTGCTTAGGAATTTATTGAAAAATTAGAAGATTTAAAACGTTAAGGTATTTTCAAGTCATTTTATTTTAGTTTATTTTATCTAATTGTTAGTTGACCTTAGCTACTTTTTATTTTGACGTGTCTCATACTGTCAATACAATGCACAAGTCCAATAAACTCTTATCTTATCTTATAATCTTGATAATCTTCGTCTGCATCGACTTCTTCAGAAACATCATTGTTTACCGTTCTCTCTTTACTGTCGCCTCCGTTAATAAAGTCATTTTTTATTGTCAGCAAATAAAATTTTATAACTTATACCTTATCTGCTTCGTACGCATGGACCTTTGTCATATTTAATTTTCTTCAGTCTTCGGCATTTCTCATCCTTCGTCGGCATCCAATTAAATATCTTCTTAATAGCTTTGTTACATTTTGTGTCTATGCTATCATCATCTTAGTCAGCATCGACATGTTATTAGTTCTTTGTGTTTTCTTACTCTATTTAACATTTTTTGTCCACGCTATCCACTTCGTCAGCATCGACTGTTATGTTATTGATTTTTTCTGCCTACATTCTCTTTTTGATATTTTTTGTTTATCTTCTGCGTTCTCATCAATTTCTACTTTTGGTCGTTCATTAGTATTGATTGTATTCATTTTTTGTTGTCAACAAATATTCCCTTTTCTTTCGAACATTAGCATTATCTGCCTCATACGCATCGATCTTCATCATACTGCTTTTTCATCCTTCTTCGGCATCCAATCAAATATGTTCTTTACATCTTTTCTCTCTTCCGGCCTCTTCTATGTTGTCATCTTCGTCAACATCGACTCCTATGTTAACAATTTCTTACTCTATTTAACATTTTTTGTCCATGCTATTCTTTTCATCAGCATCGACTGTTATGATATTATTTTTTGAGCCCTCTCTCTAGTTAATGTTTTTTTTTTTTAATTTATTTTCCTTGTTCACATCGACCTGTACTTTTTTCGGTTATTAGTATATTTTCTGCATCATTATATTCAATTTCTCCTCCACAATATCATTATCTACTCTCTCTTCCGTTAATAAATTCATTTTTTGTTGCCAACAAATATCCCATTTTCTTTTAAAATTACACATTATGCATTATCTGCTTCATACGATCTTTTTCTTCAGCCTTCGGCATTTTTCGTCCTTCTTTGGCATCCAATCAGTCTTCTTAACAGCATTGTTACCTACATCTTCCTCTTTATGAGTTTATCAAAGCACTACAAACCTTTAGTATTCAATATGTAGCCTTTGAAATAATCCTGAATATAAGATTAATCAGATTCTATAAATTTCTAAGAATACATCGCTTTCATTCACAAAAAAAAATACAATCCAATCAATATGTTTCCCACGCCAACCATACATCAAGAAATTGCTTTCTCATGAATCAAACGGATTAACATACGAAAAAAATGTACAACACGCGACCACCTGAATGATCAATTTTTTCGAAAACCAACGCACGGCCACCAAACAAACCATTAAGCCCACGACAGGAATACAAACAGGACCGCCGCCGTTTCGAGACATCGTTCAAGGTCAACGCCTAATGAGCTGCGAAGGCCGCGCATGCAATAAATCCGTAATGGCGCAATTTACAATTATTCAATTCGTTTAATAGATCGATAAATCATTCGGCACGAAGATGTATGTGGCTCGTTAAGTTTTATGGAGGATTTAGTGAAGTATTAAACTATCGATTAATTATAATGACTGTCGGGTAGAAAGAAATGTGGCAAATTATTTATTTATATAAGGTGATAATGTTGTGGTTTTAATTGTGGCATTTGAAGTTTATTAGATGGAAATACGTTTGAAGAGCTTTAAACACCGCCACCGCATCATTGCTTTGTGGTCATGTAAATGTGCATGATTGACCATTTGGAGTAAACATATTTGCATAGTAGTTCAAATTTCATAGAAAAGTAATATAACTTGCAGCTCAATGCTTTATTTATTTAAAATTATTAATAACATCGAAGACATCTGGACCTCACCCATTTCGACGGCCCTATTACCTGATATTAGATGAAATAAGTTTTGTATAAATACCACCACTTGTAAATTTTTTGTACATAAGGGTGAAAAATTGAAAAATAATTGAACATTTTGGGATAATTAGCTACTTTTTGGTCTCCTGCAGTTTCTCGAGAAAAGCCGTAGTCATCCGTGTAAACTAATTCAATCATTAAATTGCACAAAGAACGATTTTTGAATCTGTGGGATGAGGGAGGTTTCGGATAAAAAAAATTCAGACAAAAGATTGATATTTTTTCCCCAAAAATCTGAATCCGTCGAAAAAAATGGGGGTTGCTATTTAAAATTTTAAAGTCACCTTCACCCCTCGCGAAGGGGTAAGGGGGTGAGGGATGGTTTAGTATCCAAAGCATTCGTAACTTGTAACCAAGCAACTTTTGTACCAAACTTTTTTTTAACCTACCTCCGGGGAAATATTGACCCGTTGCCGGAGTTTCTGCGCACCCGGTATATTCAAAGTATTTAGATTCCAAAGTTGTCTTTAAAACGAAAAATGTTTAACATGGTGTATCGACATCGACATTGGTGTTTAGAAGAATACAATTTGAAATCCAAACCAAAGTTTTTTGGTATTAATTGGATTCAAAAGCTGACGCCTTAAAAAACGAAACACTTTTAACACATCGACATCGACATTGAGAAGAATACAGTTTAGATTCCAAAGCTGATACCCGTAAAAAAAAAAACAAAAGCTGACACCACGATAT
This sequence comes from Ocypus olens, assembly GCA_910593695.2. NCBI lineage: Eukaryota > Metazoa > Arthropoda > Insecta > Coleoptera > Staphylinidae > Ocypus > Ocypus olens. Next base: position 50,033,414 of record OU343052.1, on the reverse strand, counting down.
ATTGACATTATTTGGTGTTTAGATGAATACAATTAATTCTGCAAATCTGATGGCAAAAAAATTATAAATGCAAGACGTGATCCTTTATTTGAATTAACCATTTTATACGTTAGGCAAAAAAAAATATTTTCTTCAGAACAACTAAATATCAGGAATAAAGGAGAGTTTAATGACATGATTTCCGATGTCATCCATCATCACAACCTTTACATCATCGTAAAGTTGTAACGTTGCAATTTAAACGCATTAGACGTATAAATCTGTCAGGGATTATGACATAACATTTTTCTTGAAGCGATTGAATGCACACAACAGTAAACCAGCTGTAGTCACATGACCCATTTTCTTCGACTAAATGGTGTAATGTGTGCCGCACATGCCACCCACGTAGAAGATCTTTTTCCGTCCGATTAAACAATCAAAGCATTCGAGATTCTTTGCCGAGTCATCGCCTAAAATATTTGGTATCAAAGAAAATCTATTTTTTAACTTTAATTATGTAATGATGATCTCAAACTTAACAAAATTATAGAACAAAAATTATTGAAAATGCCAAAATAAACAACTTATAAAGAATAAGTATTTTTTTAAATACCTCTAGTTTTTGAAAATAGATTAATTTGCAAAATATCACAAAAGCTCGTTTTTAACCAAAAAATCGGAAAAATTCAGATGACCTTTTTTGATTTACTAGAAAACTAAATAATTAACGTGGTTTTTTTTTAATAATATTAAAGCCCAATTATTAACCAATAATACTGTTAAAGTTGGAAGTCTGTATTTAAGTCAGTTTTTGAAAAAAATCAATATAGTCTTCGATTTTTTAGCCTTAAAAATGGTTATTCTTGGATTCAATTTTGATTTTCTAGAAAACTAAATAATTAACGCAGTTTTATTTTCTATAATACCAAAGCCCAATTATTACCCAATAATACTGTTCAAGTTGGAAGTCTGCATTTAAGTCAGTTTTTGAAAAAATCAATATTTTCTTCGATTTTTTTAGCCTTAAAAATGGTCATTCTTGGGTTTAAATTTGATTTTCCAGAAAATTAAATAATTAACGTAGTTTTATTTTTTTATAATATTAAAGCCCAATTATTACCCAATAATACAGTTGAAGTTGGAAGTCTGCGTATAAGTCAGTTTTTGAAAAAATCAATATTTTCTTCGATTTTTTAGCCTTAAAAATGGCCATTCGTGGGTTTAATTTTTATTTTCTAGAAATCTAAATTATTAACGTAGTTTTATTTTTTTATAATATTAAAGCCCAATTATTACCCAATAATACTGTTCATGATGGAAGTCTGCATTTAAGTCAGTTTTTGAAAAAATCAACTATTTCTTCGATTTTTTAGCCTTAAAAATCGTCATTCTTGGGTTTAATTTTGATTTTCTAGAAAACTAAATAATTAACGTAGTTTTATTTTTTCATAATATTAAAGCTCAATTATTACCCAATAATACTGTTAATGTTGGAAGTCTGCATTTAAGTCAGTTTTTGAAAAAATCAATATTTTCTTCGATTTTTTAGCCTTAAAATTGGCCATTCGTGGGTTTAATTTTGATTTTCTAGAAATCTAAATATTTAACGAAGTTTTATTTTTTTATAATATTAAAGCCCAATTATTACCCAATAATACTGTTCATGATGGAAGTCTGCATTTAAGTCAGTTTTTGAAAAAATCAACAATTTCTTCGATTTTTTAGCCTTAAAAATCGTCATTCTTGGGTTTAATTTTGATTTTCTAGAAATCTAAATATTTAACGTAGTTTTATTTTTTTTATAATATTAAAGCCCAAATATTACCCAATAATACTGTTGAAGTTGGAAGTCTGCATTTAAGTCAGTTTTTGAAAAAATCAATATTTTCTTCGATTTTTCAGCATTAAAAATGGTCATTCTTGGGTTTAATTTCGATTTTCTAGAAAACTAAATAATTATCGTAGTTTTATTACTTTCTCCGTTTCGTACGAGTACGAGAAAGTATTGTGATCGTGAGTTCTATTTCAAATTTTTTTTTTCGGAAATATCCGTTTTGGGGTCCCCTTCTTTGTGTTCGCCGCACACTAGAGGTGGGTAACTCATGTGTTAGTCGACTCAAACAGTCAACTTTTAGAAATGAGTCGCGGTGACTCCAGTGTAAATTTGCAGCTCAATCTGAATCATGAAATTTTTCTTATCAAAATTTTTTTGGAAACTATTTTCTCACTTTTTCAACGGTCATGAGCCGAATCCCTATGTCATTTCACCCACCTCTACTTTACCCTGTTAAAAAATAAATTGTGTAAATTAACGATGGCTTAGTATAACAAGCTTTAAATTTTCAAGTGCTTACATTTATAACGATTTATTTCTTTCAAAAATTATACTTAATAAACTAATCTTAGATTTTAGTTTATACTTATATAGAGTTAGAATGTATTTTGAACTATCGCTCATTAAATTAACAGAGAGAGACAATACATTTATTAAGACACTTTTATTAAAAATGACCTCAACAGAGGTCTTTCAGCCTTCATTACATTGATTTTAACAAAATTAAATAAAACTGTTTTTTTGCGGCTCACGCGCAGGATACGATTTTCAATATTGGATCCACGGCCCAAAAATTTGCTCATTAATGTCGTAAACGTAAACCATAATCAAATATTCAGTTTTGTAATTAATAATGTGAATTAAATTATTTCAAAATATTTATTTAATTGGGCGGAAAGACCACCAGGTCGATAGCCCTTTGACATATGTCACTTTAAATTTATATTGTATCATTTTACACTAATGTATAAAATTCTGTAAATAAAGATATTGTAAATTATATTTATTTAAATATCCTTGAAAAACAAGAACTAACATTTTAAAGATAGGAAATTTACTTTTTACATATTTGATGTTGGAAGACACGAAACACAACCAGCTGGCTTATTTAATCAGGAACTAAACATTCCTTTAAAAATAGGTTAACCAGATTTTGACGTAGTAGGCGTTGCGTGTGTGAGAGAATTAATATAAACCGATTGGTCTAGACGCGGCGCGTAAAAATACACGACGGGTAAATAAATACACGAGCCTTGCAGCTTCAACGCGGGTTTTTTCAAAAACCGCGTTCTTTAGTTTCCCGGCGCCATCTATGACCGACTAGACCAAATTTTTGGCGGTGGTGCGGGAACATGGCCGGGACTCGCGCCATTGGTGGACACAACGGCGGCCATCTTGGATTACATAATTTACCGTTTCAGCGACGCCGGCGAGCAGCCAATGGCTGCACCCGACGCTCGGGGGCCATCGCGTTTTGGGACGGTTCGAGGAAACCGGGACGACACCCGGATTGGGCGAGGTGGGGGGCGACATGAAGCCATTTCGAGGGCGCTCCTCGGGGTAAGATGGTCGATGGGACGCCGGAGATAACCGCCCCGGGAGGAAAGTTTTAATTGTGGAACCATGCAAAAATGAGATAACTTCGGATGGTCGTAAATTAAAACGAGGTGCGTAGGGGGCGCCCATTCACGACTACGGATCGATTGCGGATCTAGTAGCTCAAATGGCCTCATAAACGGTTACTTTTATGTGTCGTAAACTTTTAAGAGACCATGAAATGACGCCACGGTTTCGGAAACAGGTTGTTGCTCGCGCCACTTGGAAAACAGAACGAAATAACGTACAATCGAGTGTTTGGAAGAGTCAACGACCATTTTTTTGGGTAATATGTTAAACATAACAGAATGTTCTAATCAACGTTTCAATCTTAAGTGTTCACTCTGCGAAATCAAAAAAATATATCGTAGGTGCATATCGCGCACATTTCAATATTTATCACACAAATTTAGAATTTTTTTACATATTAATTTATCCTTCATGTATACTTGACGACAAACGAGAATATATTTACATCATTTAAGATTATAATAAATAACAGTAACTTTAATAAATTATGTAGTTTTTTGCTTAAATAAGACTTGTTGATAAATAAATTAGAAGCAATCTCACTTGTTGCAGAAGCATGAAATATATTTAATAAAATGAAATATAACCTGAACATGGCCAGGGAAATAGTTGTTTCAATAAGTTATTTGTTTATAGTCTTAGTAAGACTTAATTTTGCTTTGCAGAGTTACGAACAGGTTGAATATTCATATATTCAGGCTATATTTCGTTTTATTAAATATAAACAAAAGACTTGTTGATTTTACAAAAAAGTTTCATAACATTCTAGATTTGTATGTGATTTATTTGTAATTTCTAGGTTAGATAGAGACTTTGTTTAAAAAAGTAAATTACGTCCTTTTCATAAAATCATATCTTTGAACGCATTTGATTAAACCTGGTTCTAATTGCGCTGTATATTTTGTTCATAATTTTTACATTTACTGTAAGTAAGTAAACTGATTTTTTTAAATAATTAATGATTATAATAATAATTTATTGGCTTGAATATACATAGCAACGATTTTCTACATTTTATTGATTGTACCTTGGATGTAAAATTGTTGCTTTGTTTTATTTTAAAATTCTCTTGAAAATACCATACTTGGCAAAAATGTTCAGACTCAACATTTTTTCATATTTAAAAAATACTAGCAATGCGTGTTAACAAAAATCAGAGGATAATGAATACAAACATTTTCAAGATAATGTGATAAGGCGAAACTAGTCGAGAATTTTAAACAAGATTAATATCTATTTTATATTACTATTCTTAACAATACGAAGTACCTTTCCTAATTATTTAACATTATCTTTAAAATTTTTGTATAATTATCCTTTACAATTTTTTTTATAATTTTAATGCTTTCCCATTTCTCGTTATAAAATAATTATTAAGTATAAGTATTGTATTGTAGTATTAAACTACTGTTTAGAGTCTGAACATGTTTGCCTAGTTTCGCATTTTTCAAGAGAATTTGAAAATACATGTATTGACACAATAAAGCAAAGCAACAATTTTGCATACAAGATACAGGAATTAAAATGTAGGAAATTGTTGGCAAAGTATCTTTAACTCAATAAACTACGAACTTTTGGCGCATCCTTCACTTGGTGAAACATAATTTAAGGGTAAGATACAATCTGTTCGTTATACCGTGATACATTTACGGTCAGATGGGCAGGCATTCCTACCCAGTGTGGGCTGTAATATTTGACCGATCGGCTCAGTGGCGTTCGTAATGTATGCATTTATTACCCAATAATTGCCCCTCCGTCCAATCGCTGTTAAGAGGATGGAGCCTATTTTGCCACGGCGCATTTATCACGGAATAACAAACAGACTGTACATTAGTAATTAAAGTTATTTGGTTTTACTTGTTATACAAATTCTATTTGCTCATTTATACAAATTCCCTAACAAGTTTAGATCATTATTTTCAAAAGGGTTTTAGGCGATTACTAAATTTAAAGAAATAGTTTTGCTATTAAGTCTAATTATTTTGGGGTAGATGCAATAAATCTCGAAATTTCGAACTCTCCGCTGTTCGTTGCATTTAATGCATCTCCCCGAAATAATTAGATGTACAAAACAGGCATATATTTGAGCCGCAATTTCTTTAAATTTAGTAATCGCCTAAAACCCCTTCGAAAATGATCTTTTGATCGAAACTAGTTATCGAATTTGTATAAATGTGCAAGTTGTAAAACAAGTAAAACCAAGTAATCAATTTATTTTTTAAATCCTTTTAAAAAAGCTCCGGCAAGGCCAAACAAGTCAAGAATTTTAAACAATTAGGCATTGTCTTTCTTTACTATTATAAAAATATATTTTAGATTAATATTCACATCACTTGTTGCAGAAGCATTAAATAAATTTAATAAAACGAAATGTAGCCTGAATATGTGAGATTTTTTTTTGCCCAAAAACGTATTTTTTTGTTCGGGGGATGAAGGGTTCGAAAAGGGATCATTCCAATTTGAGTTTACCCCCTTAAAATAGGGCGAAAATGAGATTTTTTCCCGAAAGAATCATCAAATTTGGTTGAAAAGTCGCTGAGTTATGTGCGAAAAACCTCAAAATGCACTTTTTTCAAATACCCATAACTTGGTGCCAAATAATCGTAGGAACTTCGTTCTTCGAGTCCTGCATAGGGAATTGATCAAATTTGAATGCCTTTCGAGCCGACAAAAATTTTCTAACTCCATAGACATCGTCATTTTTTTCACAGGGGCGCTAGAGGGGGGCGGAAGGGGTTACTCTTAAGGTCGCATGCATGGCTTTAAAGAAGACACTTTAAAGTTTTTCGCTCTGAAAGATTCATCAAAATTGATTGAAAATACGCCGAGTTATGGCGGTTTGAATATGGTCGAAATTTCACGAATTTCAAGTGTTTAATTTTTTTTCCTTCAGTATATTACAAACATCTTTATTAAAGAATTGTTACATACAATTAAATATACATACATATAATAACTTCTATTCTTTTTTGTCGCAATTCTTCATGGGCGGAAGTCTTTCAGCCAGCGTTAAAATATTTTCTTACAAATTTCCGAAAAAATACTGCACTTTCAATAATTAACAAAGAAAACGATTAAAATCCATGACAATGGCTTAAATTATATTTTTAGTTAATTTAAGCAAATTTAATGAAGTACGGGAAACTATTGTGAACGTGCACTTTTTTTCAAAAATATAATATTTATTTTATAATTTGAAACTATGCAGGTATTGCAAAACACAAATGGATGACATATCCGTTTTTACCTTTTTTTGGTTTATACAGGTGACATTGACATTTAATAGTAATGATTGGGCATTGAAGCCAAATTTACATGAATAAATTTTAGAAAAAAACCGCAATAGATTTTTTTTTGGTCTCAATTGTGCATTTGAAATATAATTTAAATTGAAAATAAACCGCGAACGTATAAATATAAATAACTATTATACCATTAAATCGGTTAAAGTAACATGACGGCCACATCACCATTTTTAGTTAATTTAATTCTAGATAACTAAACTTAAGTTAATGTTACTTTGTAACTAATCATTCGACTCGTAGACAAAGAATTAGAAACATATATTTTTATAATACATTTAATTATACAAATTAGCGTAACTTTAGAAAAGAGCTAAAATATTTCAATTAAAAATAGGAATGTGGTAGGAAAGTTAAAAGTAGAATATTTAGTTATCAAGGCTTAAAAAATATTATAATTTTTTTTTATTTATTTATTATCGAATTGGTTTCACCTGGAAACACTGGACATGGTTATAGGTGAGTTTATCATAAAATGACATGACTGGTAACAAAAGAGTGAGATAAAATACAGATGAGACGGGCCGGGCTTAGTCCCAAACTTACTGCGTTTGGGACTAACAACTTAAATTAACAGCATCAATGAGCGTCGATTACAAATGTAAATATTTTTGTTTGCCAACAACATATCAACTTACCGTAAAATTGCCTATAGGTTGTGTGTCATTGTTAAAAAGTTTTCTATTTTTTCACTTAGATAACAACAGTTTGAAATATGTATTTGGTTGTTATGTGAAAGGACTAATTAAAAGGTGAACACTATGTATTCTTGTTAAAAGCTTTTTAAGTATTCTCCATTTAATAATAACATTTGCAGCTTCAAGTTTTCAAATTTAATTTTATTATTTTCTTCAAGCGAGTTGTTCTGTAAAGTAATGTTATATCAATAGTATCGTGTGAGCAAGAAAATTTTGTTTCAGAATTGGCTGTGAGATAAATGAGGTATGTCGCATTTTATAACATCATGAGACTAGATTAGTTTAATTGAATCAGATTTAAAAAAATGAATTAATCTCGGACATGACTGCTATGTAGCTCTCTCTCAGGCATGGCCAACTCTGAAACAAAATTCTGTGGCTCACACCTTAGTATCATTTATAACAAGCAATTTTTTTTGTGTAATTCGGCGTGGCATTTTGTATCCTTTGTAAGACTTAATTTTCTGGATTTGCGAAAAAATTGCATATTTATACATTTTTCGTTTTTATTAAATGTATGTTTTGAAAATTATAATTCACCCTATTTCCATCCTTCTGTTGAACCAAAGTTGTAGATATTTGATAACATTAGTAAAAACTGATGGAGTATTATAATTATGTTTCTCACCTGATGACTACATAAAGTCAAGTTTACGATATATTGGCATGTGAGAGCATTTTTTCTCTCATGCTAGGTACATTAAAGAATTACTGATACTTTTTCAGAAATTGAATTGGGAAATTGTGAAAGTCAAAATAAGTACTTCCTTAATTTGCTTACTACCGGTTTCGGTTGTAAACCATCTTCAGGCAAAATTGTCAATAGGGCTTGTGTTTGTGAAATCATGGGTAATATTTAAATAGAAGATATTTGTATGGTGACGAAATAGTATTAAAAATTATTTTAGTTTATCAAAATCGACTAAATAAGATGAATTGAGCAAGTTGTTCAGTCTTCAACTGTGGAGAAAATTAAACTCTTTCTCAACAGGTTACTGGCCAATGAGACGACGAGATTTGACTTTTCTTCACGGATAGCATTACTATGACAATTTATTGTTTTCTCATTTAACATTTGTCATCCAATCTGTGTCTAAAGAATATCACAATTATTTCTTGATACTTTAATATGACTAGAAAAATTAGTGTAGAACTCGTGAGAACTGGTCATTTCCTCTAGGGTCAAATTCTCCTCTTGCCTTCGGCTCGAGACGTAAATGTCATCTCCAAGGAAATGGCCTCCTTTCTCACTCGTTGAAGAATTATACTTATATAGGCAAACGTGAGGAAAAGTGGCATGTTTGGTAATTATAAAGGGAGATCTGGGAAGAAGTGGAATGTAAATGCTGACAAAACTCTTCAATAAAGCACGAGAAGAAAAAATACCAAAAGAATGGGAATAAGGTGTTCTACTCCCAATCAATAACAAAGGAGGCAGAAGGGAATGCATAAACTTCAGAGGAATCACGATGCTATGTATTATAGCCAAAATATACGAAGGAATACTAGAGACAAGTCCAAAGAAGGAAACAGAACGCGCTTTGGAGTACTCGCAATGTGGATTTGATTAAATAACTGGTAGAAAAGCACAACATCGTGAAGACATTTATAGCTTTCACAGACTTGGAGAAAGTGTTCGACAGCATCTCAAGGAAGATAGTGTGGAATAGCATGAAAAGTAGAAAACTATAAAATACCATCAAAAGTATCGTGCTTAGAGCAAGAAACATGAAATCCGAGGAATATTCATGATTAAATAACTGATGAGAAAGCACAACAACGTGAATGCATTCACACCCTTCAAAGACTTGGAGAAAGAGTTCGAAAGCTTCCCAAGGAAGATAATGTGGAATAGCATGAAGAGTAGAAAACCATAAATTGCTATCAAAAGTATCTACCAGAATACAAGAACGTGGTTAAAACAGGAAATATGGAATCCGAAGAATTTTCAACTAAAGAAGGGGTGTGGCATGAAGTTCTTAGCCCAGCCTTGTTCAACTTGGCAATGGACGATATAATGAATTGCGTAAAAGGAAAGATTAATGAAGTGGGAATGAGGTGTAGAAACATGAAGGTAATAGAAGTAAGTGTAGAGAAATTTAAAGTAATGATGTTAGGCAAAGAAGACGTGGGTATAAATGCCGTAAGATAAAAAAAATCGTCAAAGCAAGTTATGAACATGAGCAGCACGTCTTTTCTTAGTTCTTAAAAAAATTCAAACTGTAAATTCGACTTTGTCAGTATCAATTATTATTTTCAAATTTTGGCATCTTGGAAAAGACATGCGGCTTTTTTTTCATGACCAGTTTTTTGCTATTTTTTTTTTCAATCTCACGGTATACAACTAATCGGGAAAGAGATTGACTAGGTACAAACATTCAAATGTCTGGGAGTTTTTATAGGTACAGAAGGACGAAAAAATCCTGAAAGGGATTGACTACAAACATTCAAATATTGAGTGTTGATTCAGAAAGACGGAAAATTTAACGCAGAAATAAATAACAGACTAGACAACGCTACTCAAGTGTATTATTCCATGAGTAACGCATTTGTACGGTAGAAAGAAAAATTTTGGAAGACAATAATCTCAGTATTGAAAAATCATTTCAAACATACGAACTAACAATCCGGACAAAAGGCAAGATACAAGTTATGGCAATGAAGTACTTACGAGGGGTAAAGAGGATTGCAAAAAGAGGCTGAATTTTAGAAATGAGAAGTATGAGGAAGAGGAAGAGAGGAGCTAGGAGTTGAATCGATCTTGAAAAGCATCAAAAGACAACAACTGAAATGGCTTGGACATATAACGAGGATGGTCTACGAAAAGAATTTGGCAAGTAACAATATACCACAGAAGAGAAAGAGGTACACCAAGGAAAACAAGGAAATAACAGAAAATTTGAGACAAATGGGGCTGACTTGGAGTTAAAGAAAAAGACTAGCAGGGTATTTAAAATTAGCTTCATATCCATACTAACATACGGAAGCGATAGCTGAGTACTAACGAAAAGTAAGAAATAGGCTATGAAAATGAGGTACTTACGTGTAGAGAGGATGGGCGTGGAAAATAAATAACGAAAAGAATCTGGGAAGTAAGAAAACATCACAAAAGAGAAAGGATAACACGGGAGAAGGAACTAACGGAGAACTTGAGACAAATGGGCCTGACTTGGACTGAGGGGAAAAGATTAGCAAAAAATAAAAAAGTATGGACTAAAGCAGTGAAGCAAAATTATACAATTTATATATTATAAATTTGTTAAAAGCATTAAAACTAATAATAAAGAATATTAATGTTTTAATATTTACAATTAGTGCTGACTTTTGCAGTTATTTTTGGCAATGGGTTTTAGTTGCCGTTGATTTTGCTATAGCCCGTTCTCTGGAATCTGGCGGCTGTGGTTGTAAAAGAGAGTCGGAGCTCGGTAAGTAGGGGACGTAATATTTTTTATCTCAAACCAATCTTTGTTGAGAAGTACTGGTGTAAAAGTGCGTATACCAATACGAGCGAAGGACAGTAATGAATGTATGGGATGCAATTAGACGAACCACCAATACCTTTTCTTTGAGGGTGCGTCCATCCTCAGGGTGGACCGACCGTTTTACGACCTCAGCCGCCAGATCCCAGCGAATAGACTATATATATATTTTCCCTATCACATTACTTAGGAAATAAAGACACTTGGTCTCGGTGAAAATATAAATTTCTGGGAAGTCTTGCAATGCCCCATAAAATCCTTCTTTAAAACTTGATTTCTTTGTGATTATTCCTATAGATAGCATCTTCCCGTAGCATGACTTTACATAGTGCTATTATCTATCATATTCATGCTTTCATTATCATGTTTTTTTTCTGAAACGCTCTAGTAGCTATAGATATGCATCTATTTCATAGCATTTTTATTTTATTTACTATCATAATTTAGAAAATCAAAAGTGCGAATAAAGCTTAGTATTAGCTAAATAGTTTGCAGAGTTAAAAAATAATATAGATATTTATGAACACTACTAAAACTCCTTCATGACTGTCTCGAATCTGATAGCCAGTTACCAAAAGATCGGGACCGGTATCCACAGAAGGAATCGGTTAGGACCGATGGGTCCCCATAAAACACTGGTGGTTTTACGGGCGCACACGACTCCTGACTATGGCTGTGTTTTACGACCGAAACCCTGACCTGCGCCAACCGTTTTATTCGCCGCGTTTATTGCGTTTTTATGGCCGTTATGGCGTAATTTGTAAATGTGGGACATTCTACTAATTTCGGATGGGTTTGATATTGCTTTACAACTTGCCACCGGCATGAATGGAGTGTGTTTTACGCTTTTATGTCGTGTTCGGTGGGTTACGCGCTCGTAAACTCGCGCTTTATGCGATTATTATTATCGAAAGTTAAAAATTCAACTCACCACTTTATGGAGACGCGGGAGAGACGGCCGGGACGCCCGAACGGATCCCGGATTCTCGTGGCCGACACGCAACTGGAATCAAAACAAAAATTATTTCTAAAGCTGGATTAAAATAGAACCTCGCGTGTCTGGACGCGATAAATTTAAAAGGGTTTCCTATCTAAAGCTTTCGGGAAATCTAAATTGGAAAATGGTACATGGTCATGATTGTCACGAAAGCAAAATAACTTTCTCTGACGTATCGAACGAAATGTTTGATTTCAAAACAGATTATCGAACTGTCAATATAAATAATAATATTATATCAAAGAATCCATTCACAACAATAGATTGATACATCACGTGATCTCTGGAAAGTAAAGAATATAGGATGGAAAAGAATCAATAAAAAAGCATCTTTTCTTTATTGAGAATCACCATGCTTGAAAAAATCACCTGCAGCTAATGCAGTTTTTAACCCTTTGAGTCGTAAGAATCATTGGAAGAACATAGTCAAAAAAACGCCAAACAACGCAATATCGCTTGTCTTTATACGAGCGGCGCGATATTAACGTCAATCGAAGCGATAGCGCTTGTTGTAACTTCGATTAGGTTAGATGACTGCACCGTCAGTTCGAAATGTAAAGTCCGATCAGGGATATTATGACACGTGAGCGAAGTGTCTCTCTTCTTAGTCGCCTAGAATTCATTGGTGCTACGTTTATCGACAAACAATATTTACATGAGAGATCGACCTCATCGATGCGGCTAATATTTCAACGGTTCTCGTTGCTTCGGTTGAGACTATGATCCACCATGATTCGCCCACCGATCTAGTCTTCGATCAAGCTTTATAATGGCCAGAAATGCCAGTTTAAGCAACGTTTGCCTACACTAGGATTTTTCGACACAAAATCTTAACAGCGCGATCGCGCTGCTTGGGACTCAAAGGGTTAAAACCCAATCTAAAGACCAAAATATAATACCCATTAATTAATAATTCTGATATTTACGTAATTAATTTGATAGCGTATTTCTATTTTATGTCATTACTTTGGCAATTAGAAACATACAGATACAAAAATAACAACTATTATATTTTGGTCTTAAGATTAGCAATAACTCATATCTCATATTTAAATGATTACTAATGAACCTGTTGAAAATTATTAATTTTTATAAGCCCATTCACCTCGACGGCACTCCTCCGACGACGTTAGAATGTCCCTTCCTGCGATATGAAAAACTTTCTTTCCGGCCAGAGGACCATTAATATTAAAATGAGGAGATTACTTCTAATAAATTTTGGAAGTTGAAGGCCAACGACCTCTCGGACGAGATACCTCCGAGGAGTAGGCCAAGTCCCACCCGGAGACGCGCCAATGGCGGAAAAAGAGCAGGACGCGCCGCGCACCAAAATAACGTGGGCTATTTTAAGTTTCTATAGTGTGTGGTTAGTTTCTACAAGAGCGAAAACATATAAGCCGTGGTATGAAAATGGAATAAATCTCGTAAAATTCTACATTTCATTCATGTTCTAATAATAGAAAATGAGAAATTTTGACTCATTATGTTTTAAGTATATACGGAGTAGGACAAAAATCGCTAGACCATTTAAAAATAGCTTTGTATGATTATAGTAGACTATATATCAAGGGAGAGAAATTGCGTGATTTTTCGAGATACAAATATAACGCACTGAGGGCAAAATAGCATTCTTTCCCGAGATATATAATAATATATTACTATTTTTTTCACAAACGGGATATTTTAAGAATAAAACGTTCGTTCCTAAAAGCCAACCTAGAAAAAACGTCTGTCAGGCGTGACTGTTAAAATAAATAATGGAACCTCGCAGGGAGAGAAGTAATCATTTCTCTCCCTAGGAAGAGAAGTAACCATTTCTCTCCCTAGGAAGAGAAGTAATCATTTCTTCCCCTAGGAAGAGAAGTAATCATTTCTTTCCCTAGGAAGAGAAGTAATCAATTCTCTCCCTAGGAAGAGAAGTAATCATTTCTCTTCCTGGGAAGAGAAGTAATTATTTCTCTCCCTAGGAAGAGAAGTAATCATTTCTTTCCCTAGGAAGAGAAGTAATCAGTTGTCTCTCTAGGGAGAGAAATGTTACTTCTCTCACGATTTCGAGGACTGAGAACTACTGAGCAAAGTGTTAAATAATCGAATTTTATCTAGAAAATCAAAGATCAATTGAGCTTACACACGAAATGTTACTTCTCTTACGATTTTGAGGGCTGAGAAATCGACTTTTTCTCCCGTTTGTGAAACAATAATTTTATTCAGGATCTTTTTAATAAAACGCTCTTTGTTGATATCACACACGTTTATTGAAACGTTCCTGAAACTAAAATGTATCACAAAGTAATGACTTCCAACATCAATCATCATAATTGTATTTTTTTTATTTGAGATTATGAAAACGTAATCCTTGGAAATTAATTATGGCTGAAAGATTTAGGTCGCTGGCCATTTCTATCCTCAGATGAGGGCAATAATAATAGATTATTTATCAAGAAAGAGAAATGCATAATTTTTCCAGAGGTGCAAATTTGTATCCCGATGGCGTAATCATTTCTCTCCCTTGGGCGGGAAATATTATTTCTCTCATGATTTCGACAGCTGAGAAATTCACGACTAAGCAATGTGTTAAATAATCGTATTTTATCTAGAAAATCAAAGATCAATTGAGCTTACACACGAAATGTTACTTCTCTTACGATTTTGACGGCTGAGAAATCGACTTTTTCTCCCGTTTGTGAAAAAATAATTTGATTCAAGATCTTTTTAATAAAACGCTCTTTGTTGATATCACACACGTTTATAGAAACGTTCCTAAATCTAAAATGTGTCACAAAGTAATCGCTTCCACCATCAACCATCATAATTGTATTTTTTTAAATTTGAGATTATGAAAACGTAATCCTTGGAAATTAATTATGGCTGAAAGATTTAGGTCACTGGCCATTTCTATCCTCAGATGAGGGCAATAATAGTGGATTATTTACCAAGGAAGAGAAATGTATAATTTTTCCAGAGGTCGATGGCGTAATCATTTCTCTCCCTTGGGCGAGAAATATTATTTCTCTCACGATTTCGACAGCTGAGAAATTCACGACTGAGCAATGTGTGAGAAAATCACAGATCAATTGCTTACACTCAAAATTTTGAGATCTGACGACCACCAAACAAACAATATCATATCATATCATATTTATTTTCACGTAAGCCACCATTTACATATATACATATACATACACACATATGCAGTGGATGTGGTCGTCATAAAGTTTAAATTAATACTTAATTTAATCCTGCAGTTTAACATTCTGGTGTTTTTGAGTGATTTACCTCATACTGGTAGACTACATTCGGGAAGATTTCACGTGTACGCCGAAGCATTGAAGAAGAAGAGCCTTCATTATAAACTCTAAGGTGGTCCTAGCAGCTGGAAATATTTCGAACCTCACTTCGGAGGATTAAAGGGAAGAAGAAGAAGAAGAATGTATATCCGTATAAGGTACAGCCAGTGCAGGAACTGAAGTCAATCAGATACGATTAACATATGCGATCCTGATCCAAGAATTATTGGCAAGGCAATAAGCGGTTTACCTCACTTCGGAGGATTTAAGGGAAGAAGAAGAAGAAGAAGAATGTATATCCGTATAAGGTACAGCTAGTGCAGGAACTGAACTCAGATACGATTAACATATGCGATCCTGATCCTGAAGAATTATTGACAAGGGAATAAGTGGTTTCATTCACAACTTCATTAAGGGCGACTATGCCCACTTTCACCAAACTTAATTTGTTAATAAACAAAACATGCTATTTGAGGATGCAGACAATCCAAAAATAATCTACCAACGTAATCTGCGCCTCATGAAACTAACAGTTCGTGGTGTAAATGCTGAAAGAATTCTTAAACCTTATGAAGGGATGAAGCAGAAGACATACTAACTTTGATATGCGAAAGGTGAAGACAAATGCTGGAGAATTTCGTGTATCCTGTCGATGCGCAACAGAGATACCTACAGTGGCAGCAAGAGTGTGTTACTGCCCCTACAGCTTGTCCGGCAATTGAACTCTTCAGGCAAATTGGCGAAAAGTGAAGACAAATGCTGGAGAATTTCGTGTATCCTCTCGATTACGCAACAGAGGAACGGTGGCAGCAAGATTGTCCTACTGCCCCTACAGCTTGTCCGGCAATTTTTTGGGAAGAAGGATAATTTAGCTCAATTGGCTGTCACCCCCACCTGAATTAACGGCTCTAGATTCTTCTTCCACTGGAGATATTTGAAAGATAGAGTACACCATAACAAGCTTCGGACCATTCCGCAACTGAAGGCCAATTCGTGAAGAAATTGAAGGAATGAGCCAAGAAACATTACGACGGGTGATGGTTTGCGCCTTAGAGAAACTGAGTTGTCAAGAGCAACAATTCAAGGTTAACAAATGAAATTGAAGGAGTAAGCCAAGAAACATTACGACGGGTGATGTTTTGCGCCTCAGAAAGACCGAGTTATCAAGAGCAACAATGAAGGCCAACAAGTGAAATTGAAGGAGAATGCCAAGAAACATTTACGCCCTAGAAAGAGCGAATTGTGAAGAGCAAATTTGTGATTATTTAAAGGTTGTAATTTTCAAAACTAAATCAAATCGCAAGCAATATTTATTATTTCCCCATCAGACGACTAACTACAGACCGGTTTCAGACTCTTAGTTCACATCAAAGAGATGGATTCATTATCTTTTTTTTATATTATCCATATTTATAGATTTCTCTTTATACTGGGATTTAAAAAAATATTTATTTTGGCATTCTCTACAATTTTTTAAAAATTTGAAAATAATTTCGAAATTATAGAAATGCCATTTTTCGAATTTTTTTATTGTTTTTTGAAAATCAAGGAGTTTATGAACAACATTTATCAACAAAAGATGTGCAGTTATTTTTTAAAGAGAATAATCTAAAAGGGTGGATGCCTTTTGATAGGTCAGTAATGTTGTGAATAAAAAGTGTTGCAGGAATGCAATAGAATATCGATAGAATGAATGGCGCCAAGAGTGGTAGTAAAGCTTCAAGAAAGGTGCCATGTTTGGGTAGTGATGCACTAGTGAAAGAGGTATGGTGGGTGATTCGGAGAGAATCAAGGTTGAGTGGGTGGATAGAAAAAAGTTTTATAGGATGGTCGAGAATAAAGGAGGAGATAGCGATAGGTAAGAAGATAGCAGTCTGGGAGAAGCATGTGACAGTCGCTAGGAATAATGCGTAGGCATCCTTCATGAGGATGTCTTAATTATTCCTGGAACCGAATGCTCTATCTGTTCACAGGAAATTACTGATGACTGAAAAAGTCGACTCTAGGAGTTGAAAAAGTGAAAATTATTTCAAAAAAACGTGATGAGCAAAATTCTTCAAGCTGCCTTAGAAAAAAGAGTCGACTGAAAAAAATCAACTCCGGGAGTTGAAAAACCAAAAGCATTTCAGGAAAAAGGTGATGACCAAAGTTTCCCACTTCAAAAAATTTGTAAGCTGCCTTAGAAAAGAGTCGACTCCGGGAGTTGAAAAATTAAAAGTATTTCAGGAAAAAGGTAATGACCATAGTTCCTCACTTCAAAAAATTTCATGACTTAGGGGAAGGTCCCTTTATAATTGTGCCAAACGTACCTGATGTTTGATTTTTTTTTGAGGAACTGAAATTACTTAGACATCTGCGCTTTTTTGCAAAATATTTATTAACCTTTGGTCTACAAACTAAAACATTTTTAGTTTTGGTTTTTCCAAAATGGCGGCTCCAGGAAACGTTGTTTAAAAAAAGCTCTTCTGCGGGAACCCTGGAGGTCGCAATTCGTCACCTAGAAGCATGAAACCAAATCGACCTTAAAACTTACACCCCAAAGAATAGAATAGAACAAAATCAAGAAAAAATTCAGTATAGAAACAAAATGGCGGCCACTTGAAAACAAAGTATCATTTTTCGCATGATTTTTCGACTTAGCCTGCTGTAAAAAATCGTTAATGATCGAAATTTTACAATTTAATAGGTCTATTCCATGGAGTATTTTGTTTCCTTTGAGGATTACCAAACGCGAACGGTTAAAAAGTTACAAGGTCCGCAGATTTGAAAAATCGTGTTTCGAGAAAAACGCGTTTAGAGCTTTGGGAATGGCTTTTGCTCGTACAATTTGAATTACTCGCCCAAGAAGATGTGAATTCATAAAATTTTCGGGTCGCTACACATGAATTTGAGGTCAGATTTGAATAATTCAAATAAGGCGGACGAAAAAAGTGAAATATTTATCAATTGTATTGAAACTTTGAATATAAGGGTTTTTGGGGTCGCTGAACACAAATTTGGGATCAGATTTGAAAAATTCAAAAAGGCGGATCCAATATGGCGGACCAAAAAAGTGAAATATTTATCAATTGTATTGAAACTTTGAATGCAAGGGTTTTTGGGGTCGCTGAACACAAATTTGGGATCAGATTTGAAAAATTCAAAAAGGCGGATCCAATATGGCGGCAAAAAAGTGATCTTAATCAATTTTTATGAAACTTTGAATGTAGGGGTTTTTGGGGCCGCTGACGTGCTTATGAAAACCGTATCAGTTGTATTGATTTTTTTTTAACAGAGGTCTGTTTGTCCTCCAAGGACGTCTACTGCCCTCTCGGCCACATTTTTTTCGGTGCCATTTCACTCCGAAAACACGATCGTTTTTTGAACAAGAACTACTCCGCTTTCACGGGGACATCACTAAATTTGTAGTTAGAGCATGCCGGCAACTTGAAAACTCAGCAGTAAACACTACTGCCATCTATAGGAAGAATGTGGACTACTAGAACTACCATCTGTGGGTACAGTGACTCGTTTCGGAGCTGATATTTCATCCAACGTTGTACAAGATTTTGATTCGCTAAAGAATAACAAACGCCAGCTAGATTTATTTATTTACATTCAAGAAAAGTTCAAGTCCCTCCCACAGTGGTGATCAGGGCATAGCATACTTCTCATGTCAATTAGCGTCGAGAAGAAATGATGATATGAAAAAGAGAAAGAAAAACACGCAAAGGCCATTAACCGGATTCATTTACGCAAAAGAGTAAATATTATAATTACCAACCTTGGTGCTTCTGCTTATACAAGTTGTAATTTACGACCGACGTTTTGTTGTTAATTTTGACTATTCTTCCACATTCCCCACGGATGAATGTAGGTCATACGCGAGTCTTCAAATTGATACAGGCGATAAATGTCGTATGCGTTTCTAAGTTATATATTTACGGAGTAAATGTATTGCATGCATTAAACTAGAATTACTTTTTGCAAACAAATCATTCAGATGAAACATTTTTTTTGGAAAATCATATCAGGTATATGTTACTTTCTGACTTAAATTAATTATTTATAAACGCACTGATAAGCGAACTAAAGAATATTTTTGAGAGCTATCGAGAAAATAGTACATTATATATCTAGGGAGAGAAATTCGTGATTTTTCTCGAGGTGCAAATTTGTATCCTGAGGGAAAAAGCCTGAGGGATACAACGCACCGAGGGAAAAATAACATTCTCTCCAGAGATAAATAAATTATTTTTTTCACAAACAAGATATTTTAAGAATAAAACGTTCGTTCCTCAAACCCAACCTACAAAAAAATCTGTCAGACGTGACAGTTAAAATAAATAATAGAACCTCACATGACCATTTCTCTCCCTAGGGAGAGAAATGTTCCTTCTTTCGCGATTTTGAGGGCTGAGAATTTGAAAAAAAAAGAATTTATAAAGGTTTTTTATTTTTTTTTCTAAAAATATTTACTTACAGGGATAGGCAAACATGACTTAAAGCAGGGGCGACTCGTTATATGGAGCCAAGGAGCCATGGCACTACCTGTAGTTTGAAGCTCATCAAGAACTTTCAATTACTTCTTAAAACATTTTGAGCAATAGAGCGATTTTTGAGACTAATTTAAACAATTTTCTTACTAGAATATTCTGCATTTTTTATTATTAAGCCTGTATTTACGATATTTTTTGATCTAACTATTTTTTATTTTGACCTAAATTTTCGATTTCATTGTTAAAATTTTCGATTTTTTATTTTTTATTAATTTTTAGAGTTTTGACCTGCTTTTTTCGATTTTTTGGTCTAATTTTTTTTATCTTTTGGCCTAAATATCCTTTATTTTGACCTAATTTTTTTATTTAATTGTCTCAATTTTCGATTTTTTTGTCCGAATTTTTAATTTTTAGATGTTTTGCCTGTATTTTCGATTTTTGTTTTTGATGTTTTCTATTCTTTATTTTGACCAAAATTTCGATTAAATCGTAAAATTTTTCGACTTTTTAGTCCGCATTTTTGATTTTTCGGATCGAATTTTTAATTTTGGTCCAAAATTTTTGATTTCTTAAATATTTTAACCTGAATTATTGATGCGAGAATTTTTTTGAGTTTTGTTTGCTGACATTTTCGATTTTTTGGTCCGCATTTATTATTATAATTATTTATTATGATTATCATTTTGTTTTGTTTGTTAACTTTTTTGTCCTGTTGGACCACCATTTTTATTTTTAGGCCCTAATTTTAGATTTTTGTACTAAATTTTAATTTTTAGATTTTTTTAACTTAAATTATTGATTTGATTGTGCGATTTTTTGTATTTTTTGGCTATTATTTTCAAATTTCTGGGCAGAAACTTATTTTTGGGGGCTGAAAGTGGTAAATTATTTTACTCCTAACGAAATTTTCGATTTTAGTTGTCTGCATTTTTTATCTTTACGACCGAGTTTTCGATGTTTTTTTCTAAATTTTCACCTTTTTATGCCATATCGTAGATTTTTACTTTATTGGCTTATGTTTGGTTTTTTGGATGAAATTTTTGTTTATGTTGACTTAAATTTTCGATTTGTTTGTAAAATTTTCGATTTGTTTGTAAAATTTTCGATTTGTTTGTTAAAAATTTTAATTTTTTGGTCCACCATTTAGATTTTTAGGTACCAATTTCAGATTTTTGGTCTTAATTTTTTATTGTACGGTTTTGTAATTTGTTTTGCTATTATTTTCGAATTTATTTTAAGCTAAAAAGTGTTATTTTTAATCCAAGATTTTTGATTATTGGTCGATATTTTAGATCTTTGGCTCTTTTGTTCCAAATTTTTTGGCCAAAATAATCGATTCCATTGTTGAAATTTAGGATTTCTTGGTTTGCATTTTTTATTTTTGGCCCGAGTTTTCAACCTTTTGGCCTAAATTTAGACAAAACGTCGAAAACTCGGGCCTGAAGCAGTGGCGGTTTCAAAGGGGGGGTAATCGGGTAATTACCCCCCCTAAGAATTTTTCGCTTAACAATTTTTATTGTTAAAAATTACCAATATTCCATATTCCAAACAAATAATATAACCGGTAAATTTTTTCAACGCTTTAAAATGTTGGAAAAGGACAGGGAGATTTCACTGAACAGGTGTATGAGAGCGGAAGTACCAGTTTATTTATCTTTTTTTTTTAATTACCCCCCCTAGACTAGTTGGTTGGAAACGCTCTTGGCCTGAAGATGAAAAATGCAGACTAAAATATCCAAAATATCAACAAACGAATCGAATATTTTTCCAAAAAAGCCAAAATTTGAAACAAAATAGCCGAAGATTTAAAATATCGGCCAAAAAATCAAAAATCCTGGTCTAAAAATAAAAATGCATGCCAAAAAATTGAAAATACAGGCAAAAGGAAAATAATTTTGAACGAACAAAACTCGAAAATTCTCGCATAAATGAATCATTGTTTATTTTGGCCGACATTTTTTATTAGTTTGTTACAATTTTCAATATTTCCGCATTTTCAGGCCCGTCGTTTTGGTCAATTTTTTTTGTCCTACATTTTAGATTTTTTAACCTGAATGATTGATTTTTAAGAGGATTTTTTTCATTTTTTTGGTCCAAGTTTTTGATTTTTTGTTCTTTGTTTTAGATTTTGCAACCTAAATTTTGGAATTTTTTGACCTGTATTTGCAAGAGTTTTTGTTTTAATTTCAGGTTATTGTGATGTATAAAGCATAAATAAATAATTGCAGATAATGTCTATTTCAGATTGAATGAATCTTGAATCTTAGACATTAGTACTTAGTAGACATAATAGCTTTTGATGGTCTCGGCCGCATGTGACGCGAGATCAAAGGTCAACTCGCATCACCATTCAAAACAATTCACTTGCCGCAATCTCGTCAAAACAATATTCGTAATGCTCGACCTCTTCGAGAACCATTCCAAGATATCAGTTTCGACACCCTTATCCGGTTAATTGTGACATAATCAGTCGGTCTGGTATTTATGCGCCGTTATCATTTCAGAGGAGGAATTTATCGCACCGACGGCCATTTACGGGGACCGGGCAATTTAAAAGTCCTGTTGTAAATTGCATTCCCCCATCTTGGAACCCACTGCCTTAGACAGGCACTTTGTTTGCCCACTTTCGTATACAATGGGTGCCGATGGCCTGCCCCTACCTACCATTTTGCGTCGCATTTTATGAAAGTAATAGGGTGGGGTTGGAACAATTAAGCTGATTGACGAAAAGATCTTTTGTATAAATTGGATGGCGCGAGATGTAAAAAATATGGTAAATGTAATTTATGCATATTTATTTTGTTATTCGGCGTAACTGTTCCAACGCCACCCTGTTATTTTCATAAATGTAATGCGATGCAAAATTGGTGGTAAGGACAAGTCAATAAGGAACCGTCACATGTAATTTTAAAAGAGACCAAAATTAGTCCAATTCTGTTATTCGGCGTAATTGTTCCAACCCCACTCTATTATTTTCATAAATGGAACGCGATACAAAACAGGTTCCCGATAGCCCTCATCGTCCAATTTTCTAGAGCCGCCGCTGCCTCTTGATACCAATCATTCTAGCATATGTTAAAATGGAAACAATTTTACTCCCAAATTCACTTCGAGTTGGATATTTTAATACACATATAGTTTTCCAAAGAAAAGAATACCCAATTGAATCCTGAAAGCGTATGGTCTTCCGAGAAGGGACGGCACGAAGGGTCCTCGCCCCTAATTTGCATACAAACGTAAGAAGTTTTTTTTTCCCTTCAAGAGGAAAACCGCACAATGGATCTCCGTATTTTTAAAACGGAAAAACATCGCTCTAATAAAGCAATACCGATTACGATTAAAGTAATGTTTACACATAAATTAATTACGATCTTTATGGGGCCGTAAAATTTTTACTGTTGTCTTAAAGTAGCGCCGTTAAGCCTCGATAATAATTAATTTTCATTGCGAAAGTGTGCCTCGTATCAAAAACGATTTAATTTAATTGGTCGCTTGTTTGTAAAACATTCGCGTGCAAAATTTTTTGCGCAATTAAATTTTAATCGTTATTTAAGTGTTAATTGCTCGTTATCTAATTTGATGGTGTTGCTTGCATTCCTACAAATCAGTAGTTAAATGGCAAAATATGCATCTATTGTACTTTTTCGCTCTAACTATTGATTAGTTACCTAATATGAAAAAGTTAGCTCGCTTTGCCATTTAAATAGAGCCTTCCCAAAATCTGGTGTCACACTGAAAGATGAGTACTTCATATTTCCCTAGGGATATATAAGTGTGTTATGACATATCGTAACTAAGGCAATATCACTCAATATTATTCCAATCAGAAAAAATGTAAATATAGACACATAATCGGTCGCGAAGTGATGATTTATCTGCGGTCACGCGTAGATTTGTTATCGCGTTCTCTCAGAATACTTTCTCACCCTGCGCAAAGTTTACCGCCAGGCGACGATGTTTGTTGAAATCTCGAATCAAAATGACCACCAAAATTATACTATCTCTTACTTTGTACGAAGAAAGTGAAAATAAAAAATAAACATTTATCTAGGAAATCCTATTTTCGAATGTAACAATCATTTAAAGTTTCCCCTCCACACAGACTGTGATAAAGAAGTTGCAACGGGTAAATAGACGACACATTTCAGCACTGCAGTAATAGGCGCGTATTCAAGGGGTATTGAACATTTTACTTTCTCCGTTACAAAGTTCGAAAAAGTACTGTGATTGTAAAAAAAATCTTCAAAAATGTTTTTGACGGAAATATCAGTTTTGAGGTCCTTAGAGACGACAGCAACGATTTCTGGAAGAAAAAACAAGTTTTGATGGGATTTGATTTTATAATGTTTAGCATATTTATTAGTGATGGGCAAGATCGAGTATCTCAAAGATCGATCAATCGGTGATCGATCAGTTGATGTATCGAGCCGCTCGATCTTTGCTCGATCTGCTCGAGCGGCTTGTGAAGATCGAGCGGCTCGTAAAGATCGAGCAGCTTTGATCGATCAAAAGATCGAGCGGCGTAAGAAGATCGAGTCGTGTCGATCGATCAAAAGATCGAGCGGCGTTGATCGATCAAAATATCGAGCGGCGTTGATCGATAAATGGATCGAGAGGCGTAAGAATATCGAGCAACGTTGATCGATCAAAAGATTGAGCGGATTGAAATGATCGAGCGGCTAGTCAAGATCGAGCAGCTGGTAAAGATCGAGCGGCTTGGAAAGATCAAGCACTCTTATTTTCAGGCGATCTGCTCGATCAAACAATATATATTAGTTGTTAACAAAAGCAAATAATTAAACACACACACAACCACAGCACACATAGCTACAGCACGAGGAAAGGCTCTGATATCAGAGCCACCCAACACAAAACAACCCTTTACGAAAAAACGGCGATATACATGTGTGGCAAAATCCTCAACAAATTACCAAAGGAAATCAAAACCTGCAATGGCCTCAAATTGTTTAAAACTAAACTAAAAAAATTTCTAATTGAAAAATGTTTTTATAATTTTAATGAATTCCTAACAAACTGAACCCAGTCGCTTAAACGCCAAACCAACATATACATTTAACATAAATGACACATATATTTATCTATTTCATACTTGTATTTATCATATATTTTATTGTATTATTTTACTAATATATTACTGTGCGATCTGCTCATCATGTTTTATACTGTATAACTATTATTATTTTAACTGTATAACTATTTTATAATCGAACCATTTAAGAACAACAATGTTCAAAACTGTTATATTATACATCAGTTTTGACTCATCTATATAATTGACGCTTGCATCCACTAATTTTATATACTTTACATTATGTATATTCTATGTATGGTGGCTCACGCAAATAAAGGATTATTATTATTATTATTATTAAAAACTTTTTAAGGGTCTCTTACAAAACTAATTAACGAATTTAACTAAGCCATTTGCTATTTTAATAAAAAAATAAAAACTACATTTAATTGTTAATGTTAATACAATTTGAATGTATTTATAAGAAGGTCATGAGATCAAAACTATCTATAATATATAATTAAAATATACTGAAGGAAAAAAATGAAAAAAATGAAACTTGAAATTCGTGAAATTTCGACCTTTTTCAAATCGCCATAACTCGGCGTATTTTCAATCGATTTTGATGAATCTTTAAGGGCGAAAAACTTTGAAGTGTCTTCTTTAAAGTCATGCATGCGAAATTTAACGTTAGTCCTTCCGCCTCCCTCTAGCGTCCCTGTGAAAAAAAAAAGTTTTTTTCTGGAAACCTTGTCCAACTTTGATGATGTCTACGGAGTTGGAAAAATTTTATCGACTCGATCCACCATTATCGAGCAGCGTTGATTGATCAAAAGATCGAGCGGCTTGATCATTTGCAAAGATCGAGTAGTCGATCTTTTTTGATCGATCTTACCCATCACTAATATTTATCAATTTATTCAAAAAAACTAGTAGGATTTCGAAAAAACTTGTTCTTTTTAAGTTGTTAATTATTTACACATTTCTGTTAAAACTTCGGATGTCAACAAAGTAACGAAAACAATTCTCTCCCATTTTGTTCCGAGAAAGTTACAAAAGTTCTGGCTGTTTGAACACAAAACGTCTAATATCAACGTGAGATGCAAAAACTATTCAAGCTCATCATAGAATTTTTTGACGTGTTGGCTGGAACTTTCAGATTTTTTGAAGAACCAAACAAATTTCTACCATTTCAAATAAAAACTACTCCTGCACATCATAGAATTATCTAACAATTTTTGACGTGCTATTTAGAATTTCTTAGACGAATCAATAACTTTCACAATTTTGATCCGTTAGAAGTTGAATTTTAAATATTCTAAAGAAATGTGGAATTTACGGAGCAATTTCTGCAAAAATGCATTTTTATTCATAAATTTTTGCATTCTTGCATTCTTGCGCAGCCATTGTTGTTACTACGAGTACATAGTTTGGAAATTTGTTTTTTGGCAAATCTTTCAAGATTAGCCTGTCTGAAATTCAAGTATTTGTCTAAAGAAATGAAGAATTTACGGAGCAATTTCTGAAGGCTTTTAATCATCAAAATTGGGATTCCAGCAAAGCCTTTTATGTTAGTGTAAAGTTCATAATTTACTTGAAACAGATGAAAATGCACATTATTCAACAATAATCTATTCGAATTTCAAGCATTTGTTCAATGTAATTAGAAATTTATAGAGTAATTTTTGGAGAGAATACATTTTTGGTCATCAAAATTTGCCATGGGGCCGCGGTGGCCTAGTGACTAGCGTTCCTGCTTCTGGGCCTCGTGGTCGTGGGTTCGAATCCCATCCGTGCGGTCACTTTTTCAGAACGAAGAAGTGGACCGTGCGGTTCCATGGATGTGTAGTGTATGTCCCATTCATTATTAAAATGAAATCTTCAAAAACTTATATACGTTAGTGGCCGAACAGCAAATCTCCTACGCCAATTCCCTTATAGTCATTTACTCTTCTTAACCCGCAATTCCATCAATATCCTTCCTTTAATCCGTTTTTGCCCAACGATGTTTTTTTTTCAAATTTTCATATTTTTTCTGTGTAGTTTCTTATCACAGAAGATTCAAACGACAAATGTGCGTCATCCTTTAGTGGTCTTAACGATCATAAATTCTGGGAAAACAAGCGACACAGAACGCTGGCGCACGTGAAAGTCTTTGAAAATAGATGTTCCACTGATGGAATAGTGGGCACAAATGGGTTACAAAAAAAATGCCATTGTTGTTACTACTAAGTTCTGATAATTTTCTATTGCCAATTTGAATAGAACATCATGCAAGTTTTTTTTAATTAACATTTCAAGCATTGATCTAAAGAAATGTAGAATTTATAGAGCAATTTCTGAATAAAGTGCATTTTTGGCCATTCAAATTTGGTTTCTATCGGAGCCATTTTTGTTCTACAAAGTTAATATTATTTTCTTCAGCCAATTTGAAAGTAACGATATTTAAGGTTAATCGGGATAAATTTCAAGCATTTGTCTAAAGAAATGTGAAATTTATAGAGAAAGTGCATTTTTGGTGATCACAATTTGCATTCTAGCACAGCCATTGTTGTTACTGCAAAGTTCGGTTAATTAGTCAATTTGAAAATAACGCCATTTAAGATTAATCTGTCTAAATTTCAAGATTTATCTAAAGAAATGTGAAATTCACGCAAAAATTTCTGCATTTTTGGCCATTAAAATTTGGTTTCTTCGATTTTGATGGTATAATAGTTATTTATATTTATACTCTCGTAGTTTATTTTCAATTTAAAGGATTTTCTAAATGCACATCGAGCGTTTTTTAGGATAGTCTATAAATCACGCCAGTGGCGGCTCGTGGCACATGTTGATGGTAGTGCCACTTACACAATATAAACATGGATTTTTGTTAAAGTTTGTCCAAGTATAAGGCGCGATACTCATGATTCACTTTTCGGGGAAGTACAAACATGTGCTGTAATCTGTTTTCGCGTTATCAGTTCGCAACGGCTAAAAGTTCTTGCTTAGTTTGAAACTACAGGTATAGCCCGTCCTCTGGAATCTGGCGGCTGTGGTCGTAAAAGAGGGTCGGAGCTCGTAATATTTTTTTTATCTCAAACCAATCTTTGTTGAGAAGTACTGGTGTAAAAGTGCGTATACCAATAGAAGCGAAGGACAGTAATAAATGTATGGAATGCAATTAGACGAACCAACAATACCTTTTCTTCGAGGGTGCGTCGATCCTCAGGGCGGACCGACCGTTTTACGACCTCGACCGCCAGATTCCACCGAATAGGCTATAGTGCCGTGGCTCCTTGGCTCTATATAACGAGCCGCCCCTGAGTCACGCTGTTAAAGGTATTAATTTATCTAAATTAAAAGCATGCATTGAAATAAATTTGGAATTTAGAAAGCAATTTATACAAAAAGCGCATTTTTGTCATCTAAATTTACCTTTTCATTCAAACATTTTTGTAACGGTTTTCACACGCTATTTAAGAAGAATATTGCAAATGTAGCAATTTCTGGAGTAACTGAATTTTTGGTCATTTGGAAATTAGAAATTAGAAATTTAACTTCGAGCGCAGCCATTTTTGTTGCAATGGATGATTTTCTTTCACTAATTGAAAAAACACATTTTATAAGAACAATCTTTTAAAATTTTTTTAAAATTTACAGAGCAATTTCTTGAGTAACCAAATTAATTTATTTTCCAGTGTAATTTCGAAGACACGTTGTTAAAAAATAATTTCTCAGTATTTTAAGCGTCTGTCGTTATTTCCAGAGCCATTTCTGGAATTAATATATCTCTTTTACCGCATCCATTTCGTCACTGCAAAGTTGAGATAATTTTATTTTGGAAGTAAATATGGATCATTCAAGATGGAACTGCTAAAATTCTAAGCACCTGTCGAAATACATGTACGAATTCCAGAAAATGGACATAAGCGATGTGTGAAAGAAATGAGATAAATTATTTAAAAAAAATAATTTAGTAAAGAGAACCAAAAAAAAAGAAATTTAGTAGAAATTTAGTAAAATATGAAGTGAAGAAATTGAATGTTGAATTGAATTGTGTTGCATCACCCCACATTCAATTTCTTCGAAACAAAAAAATATATATTCCGGGTATTGTCCAACATACTTCAAATTTTGAAAAACGTGAATTACCATTGCAACATTTTTTTATCTCTGTTGTCGTTTTGAAGATATTCAAATAAGCTAAAATTTTCTTTCTTCATTTTCACCCTTAACATTGCACCATTGCCGGTATATAAAAAAATACGTGAAGAAATTGAATGTTCAATTGAATTGTGTTGCGTCACCCCACATTCAATTTCTTCGAAACAAAAAAATATATATTCCGGGTATTTTCCAACATACTTCAAATTTTGAAAAACGTTAATTACCATTGCAACATTTTTTTATTTCTGTTATCGTTTTGAAAATATTCAAATAAGCTAAAATTTTCTTTTTTCATTTTCACCCTTAAAATTGCACCATTGCCGGTATACAAAAAAATACGTGAAGAAATTGAATGTTCAATTGAATTGTGTTGCATCACCCCACATTCAATTTCTTCGAAACAAAAAAATATATATTCTGGGTATTGTCCAACATACTTCAAATTTTGAAAAACGTTAATTACCATTGCAACATTTTTTTTATCTCTGTTATCGTTTTGAAGATATTCAAATAAGCTAAAATTTTCTTTTTTCATTTTCACCCTTAAAATTGCACCATTGCCGGTATACAAAAAAATACGTGAAGAAATTGAATGTTCAATTGAATTGTGTTGCATCACCCCACATTCAATTTCTTCGAAACAAAAAAATATATGTTCCGGGTATTTTCCAAAATACTTCAAATTTTGAAAAACGTGAATTACCATTGCAACATTTTTTTTATCTCTGTTATCGTTTTGAAAATATTCAAATAAGCTAAAATTTTCTTTTTTCATTTTCACCCTTAAAATTGCACCATTGCCGGTATACAAAAAAATACGTGAAGAAATTGAATGTTCAATTGAATTGTGTTGCATCACCCCACATTCAATTTCTTCGAAACAAAAAAATATATATTCTGGGTATTGTCCAACATACTTCAAATTTTGAAAAACGTTAATTACCATTGCAACATTTTTTTACTTCTGTTATCGTTTTGAAGATATTCAAATAAGCTAAAATTTTCTTTCTTCATTTTCACCCTTAAAATTGCACCATTGCCGGTATACAAAAAAATACGTGAAGAAATTGAATGTTCAATTGAATTGTGTTGCATCACCCCACATTCAATTTCTTCGAAACAAAAAAATATATATTCCGGGTATTTTCCAACATACTTCAAATTTTGAAAAACGTGAATCACCATTGCAACATTTTTTACTTTCTCCGTTACGAAGTACGAGAAAGTATTGTGATTTTTTTTCAATTTTTTTTTTTTTTTTTTTTGTGTCAGTGTGTGTGTGTCTGTCTGTGTGCACTGTATCTCAAAAACTAATAGAGCAATTGATATGAAACTTTTAACATACGTCTTATTTGATAATCCGAAAAACTGAAAAGCTTTTGGTAAAATTTCGTACACCGGAAGTGGGTGTTTACCTTAACTATTTTTTTGTTTTTTGCCAATATTTTCCTAAATATAAAAAATATCACAAAAATATTTAAACAAACATCGAAGACAACAAAGAAATGAGTAGCTTTTGCTTGAAAATATTTTTTATAAAATCATTGCTATTCGAGAAAAAAATTTATTAATTTTTTTAAAATTTTTGGTTTATAATTATGAAACGATAATAGTTACAGCAAATTTATGTGAATAATAATTGTAGAAAATTACAAAATGAACAATTTCTAAAGAATAAATTTTTTTCGAAATCCTTTTAGTTTTTGAGTAAACTGAGTTTTTGAATTTGAAGTATAATTTTTCCAACTTTTATAATTTTGACGTTTTAAACGTCAGTGTCATCCTCTCGATGTACATTTAAAATATGATTTAAATTGAAAATAAACCATGAAAGCGTAAATATAAATAATACCATCAAGTCGGAGAAAGTAACATGATGGACACATCACCATTTTTATTTTTTGTGTGTCAGTGTGTGTGTGTCTGTCTGTGTGCGCTGTATCTCAAAAACTAATAGAGCAATTGATATGAAACTTTTAACATACGTCTTATTTGATAATCCGAAAAACTGAAAAGCTTTTGGTAAAATTTCGTACACCGGAAGTGGGTGTTTACCTTAACTATTTTTTTGTTTTTTGCCAATATTTTCCTAAATATAAAAAATATCACAAAAATATTTAAACAAACATCGAAGACAACAAAGAAATGAGTAGCTTTTGCTTGAAAATATTTTTATAAAATCATTGCTATTCGAGAAAAAAATTTATTAATTTTTTTAAATTTTTGGTTTATAATTATGAAACGATAATAGTTACAGCAATTTTATGTGAATAATAATTGTAGAGAATGCCAAAATGAACAACTTCTAAAGAATAAGTTTTTTTAGAAATCTCGTTAGTTTTCGAGTAAACCTAGTTTTTGAATTTGAAGTATAATTTTTCCATCTTTCATGATTTTGACGTTTTAAACGTCAGTTTCATCCGAGTTTACGCAACGCTTGATGTACATTTAAAATATGATTTCAATTGAAAATAAACCCATGAAAACGTAAATATAAAGTCGGAGAAAGTAACATGATGGCCACATCACCATTTTTTATCTCTGTTATCGTTTTGAAGATATTCAAATAAGCTAAAATTTTCTTTTTTCATTTTCACCCTTAAAATTGCACTATTACCGGTATACAAAAAAATACGTTGGATTATTATTTTTTACTGCTCTAGAAGTGTATGTAATAAAATCGACAAGTAGCACAAAGGTAGGTTTACCTAACCTAAACGTAACGTAGATCATCTTGTAATTTTAAGCTGTTAAAAAACCATTGGGCGAATAAAGAAGTAGACCCGACAAAGGGGGTCCAAAAAGGTTAAGAAACACTGCTCTAGAACAAGAAACATTTTTTAGACGCGTTACGATTTTTCCATCAAGTCCTGCATATAAAAACGCAAATATCAAATTGCAAAACGAAAGCTCAGCCGGCGCAATTTATTTTGAATGCACACCGGGACGCATTTGCATTTATCGATCATACTCTCCATCTCTCTCTGTACCTGGACGTATTCGTAGACGGCCTGGAACTTAATCTCCCGGGTCTGCAATTTCAGACAATTAAGACGAGCAGATGCACCAAGGTAATCCCGATTTGATTTACCGCAAAGTAATGAATAATCAGGATTGCGATAATCGCATCTGATACCATGCCGAGTGGCCAGTTAAGATATTTTATTTCTAAGTGCGCCTCGGAGGTCCACATATTTTTCATGACCAGTTTGTACTTACGAACCATTGAGGTATAATTGGCCTGGTATTTGCACCAAGATATATGCTGAGAGTAATGAATTGGTTGGTGGTCATAAACACTTGATGGTTATTGGCATTCACCCTCAGAATTGTTTGTAATTTGCATTCATCCCTTATTATTTATTCTTATTTGCTCAAATAATGCTAATCACTTAGATACCAAAGTTGATCATGGCTTTAGATGATTCAATTGCGCGTGGGGACTCTCAAGTTCTAAATCTGCCACTGCATCTAGGAAAGCAAAGTATTTGCGTTGTTTCATAAATTGGTGAAATGTCAAACTATGTGTTAACGCAAGCGACGAAAGACCGTGAATGTTTGGTTCCCGTAAAATCCAAAGCTGTAATATCCATAAAGGATACCTTCCTAAGAAAGAGGTGTTGTCCCGAGAGCAATTAAAATAATTCTTGCGAGAAGCTCCTAATGACAATTGTTTGATGTCTATATTTTCCTTGGGAAATATAAGTGTGTTATGACATATCGTAACTAAGGCAATATCTCTCAATATTATTTCTATCAGAAAAAAAGTAAATAAAAAGGTCATGTGGTCCGATTTGTCGGTACAATAGTTATTTATAAGAAATAGGATGGAGGTGAGTGTTACTATGTGGTACTTCATTTTTATGGATAAAAGAAACAAAGTTTTCTGTTTCATACCACTGTAGACAGAGAGAAATTGTTTCATAATTTGTTTATCCGTATACATTGTTGTTTGTCATTATAAAAATCAAATGATTCAGAGAAATGTTCGCTGTAAATTTAAAATTATGATGGTAAAACATTTTGGCACATTTTTAATGATCACGTTACTTGGATCGTACAAGTACTCCTATCAACCTGTCAAAAGGAATTTGACTTAATTATCTGCTTAACTTACGTTACGCCATTTTTCTCAAGCACGTAATTTTTTGTTCCCACGAATAAACGTCTCGCTCCTTGAAATTTATGCCGTGCAGTTTTATTTTCGCACAATGACATTTTTCGGACATGACAATGCACCGGGACCACATTAATTTGTAATCTTGGAACAGGCCGGCATTCGCGCATGTTTAAGAGGCAAGAATCCGGTCGCGTTATGCGATACGCTGGAATTTTTGCCGCTAATAAATGGCGATAAATGTAGCCGTGGTCCTTGCGTGAAAGTAAAAAAACTGGACGTAGAGGAAAAATTTGCATTTACAAGAGGTATTACGTAATGGTTTAGGTATTAGATTACGAAATTCTAAATCTAAAAAATATATTAAACGGTGCAAACATTTTTAGTAGATAGATCCAGAATCCAGAGTACAACATTGAGTTATTGGGACAGATCAGGCAGTGGCGGCTAGTGAAACATATTGATGGTAGAGCCACTTATACAATATACCCCCCCCCCCGTTTTTGAAGAAAGAAAGAAATAACGATTTATCTTCCCAGACTAAAGTAACTGGCGAAAAAGTGTTAAAAATTCTTGCCGAGCTTGAAACTACATAGTGCCATGGCTCCTTGGCTCTACATAACGAGGTCAGGTATATTCAAGTAAGTGGATATTTAATGAGCCAGAGGGCACGCCTAGTTTACGCTATTTTTTTTACACCAACAAGCTATCTCAGAATCAACTATTTCGATTTTATCCCATATTTTTTTGAAGCAATCACAAGACATAAATATTACATTGTCAATTGTGGTTACGTTGTTAAATGACAGTTGTGGTTATGTTGTTTAATGTCAGTTGTGGCTTATCATATTTTATAAAAATTAATCAAGACCAAGTTCCTTCCGAAATATAGTATTTAGTTGACCATCCGAACTTCAACCAGGGGCGGCTCGTTATATAGAGCCAAGAAGCCATGGCACTAGCAAGAATTTTTGCTACTGATGTTAGGTACGGCCTTTAGCAATGTGATTATGATAAAATATTTCAAAAATGACTGCTCCGACCGAAAAAAAAATTGATTTTTTGTGACAGTCAGTTATGATTTCCTTTGATTTTAACCGAAATTTCACTTTTTCCCAATATTTGTTACAATAAAACTGATATTTTCGAGTTTTTAGTTGAATAACTCAAAATCAATCCGCAGAACGTTTTGATCTTCCGCAAAAATATTGAAGCCCTGATAACGATAAATGATTTTTTCTGCAGCCGTCCCGAAAATAAAACTTTCGGTATGATTTATTAAATCGAAAGTGCCTCTTTACATAAATCATACCGAAAGTAGTTATTTTCGGGACGATTTTGTTTTACTTTCGGAACGATTTCTTTACTTTCGGGACGCTTTTTGTTACTTTCGGGACGATTTTGCGTATAAATATAGGCGGCCTTGACAAAAACATGAACATCGCGGGATTCCAACATCCTACTCATCCCGTAAAATATCACTTTCGGAACTTGTTACGTAAATTACTATTAAGTGACAGATCATTGGGCTTTGCGAATGTTTTAATCGTTTGTTTTAATATTATAGTCTTAGCCTTTTATTTATTTTAGCTTTTCCAAATATTCGTTCCAAAAAATTTTCAGTTGAATAATTCAAAAACCATCTGCAGAATGCTTGAATATTTTGCATAAATATTGAAGCCTTGATATTGATAAGTGATTTTGAGTGACAGTTCATTGTGATTTGCTTTGATCTTAAACAAAATTCTTGTTTTTTTTCAAGATTTATTACAAAAAATAATATTTTCTGGTTTCTAATTGAATAACACAAAATCAATCTGCAGAATATTTTGATCTTCTACATACATTTTAAAGCCCTAATATTGGTAATTGATTTTAGATAACAGTTTATTGTGATTTGCTTTGATTTTAAACGAAATTTTTCCCAATATTTGTAACAAAAATTGATATTCTCGCGTTTTTAGTGAAATAACTCAAAAACCGTCTTCAGAATGTTTTGATACTTTGCATAAATATTAAAGTTCTAATATTAATTAGCAGGTAATTTTGAGTGACAGCCCGTTGTGATTTGTTTTGATATTAGCCGAAATTTCACTTTTTCCCAATATTTGTTCCAAAAAATAATATTTTTGAGGTTTTAGCTGATTAACTCAAAAGCCATCTTCAGAATATTTTGATGTTTTGCTTGAATATTTAAGTTCTGATATTGATAAGTAATTCTAAATGACAATCCGTTGTGATTTACTTCGATTTTGGCAGAATTTCATGTAGTCTCATATTTTGTATTTTAAAGGTGAAATGGGGATGTTTCGAGTGAGGTATCATAAATGTTTTTAACTTTTATGTTAGATAAGGGCGGCTCGTTATATATAAGCAGCCATGGCACTAGCAAGAATTTTAAATTAATTCTTAAAACACTTTTTTGACAATTACTTTGGTCTAGGAAGATAAATCGTTCTTTCTTTCTTTCTTCAAAAATTATATTGTATATGTGGCTCTACCATCAATACGTTCCACGAGCCGCCACTGACTTCAACTAATCCCTGCAAAGTCAAGAGATGCCTACATTAAGAAATACTACAAATTGATAGCTTCGACGAGGAACAAAAACTGTACGTTTAATCTGTATTTTGCTACCTCGGCAATGTCTAAGAGACGCCTTCATTAAGATAAGATAAGACAATAAATTAAAGGCTGGGATGCGGAACAAAACCTGCACTTTTATTCTGAATTTTGCTAACCCTGCTAAACAAATTAAAAGGTTATATATCAAGTGAAGTTTATCAACGTCAAGTTATTTTTTTTTTGTTTCCTAAGCAACTGTAACGTTTTTTAATTGATGGTCATACATATTCAGGGCTTATTCATAAAAAAATAATGGAAGATAAGTTGGTCTTTCTGCTTGATATTCCTACGCTTTAATTTTTGCAATTTTTTGAAGAATTGATTTTTTTTTAATTTTCAAAATAAATCCATAGATGAAATCCCTATTAAGAGAATTTCACAGAACTTTCATTTATTTAAACCCTTTCTGTCTTTCTTCTTTCTAATGTTAGATTTTAATTATTTAATAATACAAAGAAAACCAATATAAATACATATTCGTCAATATACAAAAATCATAAATTAACAAACTATACTCGTACATAACCTGTTTTTTTTTTAATTAAGGGTAAAATTCGTGTAATCTTACTATAAATTACTTCTTTTCCTCAACGAGCCAGACGTAGTAGCGTGGTTATTAAAATTCAAATTTATAGCACCAAAACGCGTGACCGAAAATCCCATATTTTTTTTAAACCTTATGATATATCTAATAAGTTACTCAGATAAAATAAAAAACTGGATGGAATAAATTACGAGTTGTAGATAATGTTCCGAAAATTGTTACCGATTCCTTATCAAATTTATGGGAGGTTTTTGCTACTTTTGGAAGGACGTGGTGTTCATATCAGGTTAATTATTAGTGAAAGAAAATATCTTTGCCCGATATGAACGTCGAGCAAAATGGTTTTAAGTCCGAAAATCTTTATAAAACGACTTTAGGTACTTAAAGAAGTACGGCAAACTTGCAAAACGATTTTTTTATGCTAGTAGCAGTGGTAATAGTTATTGTATTCGTTAGGCTTAGCATAACTGATCATCGATCATGAGATCATGTTTGAAATTTAGATAATTATCAAATATTATTCTTTGCCGATTTTTTTGTAAAAGAGGTTTTCTGCATAAAACATTCACAAGAATTTCGATCGCGAATGAAAGAGTTCACAATTTTGGTCATTTATTTGCCTGAGTTTTAGAATAAATCGATGAGGCTGATTATTGGACATCACGATATCCAAAGGAATTGAAATTTTTAAAGTGAAGAGCAAAAGAAAAAATTCTTCAACATCACGATTTAAAAAACAAAACAGTAACTGCCGTACGCGTGGGCGGAAAACAATTATACTTTCATCAATGATACACAAGTGGGCGGTGGTTATAAAAATTTAACTACTGATGCTCTAAAAGATCAAAAGATTTAAAATAAATAAACTGCCAAAGGATTTTAACCGTGAGAAATTTCAAAAGTTAAAGGTTGTAATTTTTCAAAAAATATTATTAGTCAATATTTGCAGGAGTACTTATTGTCAAATGTTAGAAAATTAATAAAGTCCTAAGATGACAACAAGTAAAAATGTTACTGTTATAAATGGTAAAACCAAAATCTATTAAACATAGTTGAATATGAAAATATGGCAAAATATGGCAAAAAATTGACACTATCGATCAGGGGCGGCTCGTTATATAGAGCCAAGGTGTACCAGCAAGAATTTTTGCCACTGATGTTAGGTACGCCCTTTAGCAATGTGATTTTGATAAAATATTTCAAAAATGACTGCTCCGTCCGAAAAAAAATTTAAGCCCTGATATTGATAAGTGATTTTGAGTGGCAGTTAGATTTTAACGAAACTTCACTTTTTTCCAATATCTGTTACAATAAAACTGATATTTTCGAGTTTTTAGTTGAATAACTCAAAATCAATCTGCAGAACGTTTTGATCTTCGGCAAAAATATTGAAGGCCCGATAACGATAAATGATTTTAAGTGACAGATCATTGGGCTTTGCTTTGATTTTAACCGACATTTCACTTTCACACAAAAACTAATATTTTTAAGTTTTTAGTTGAATAACTCTAAAACAGACTTCGGAATGCTTTGATCTTCTGTTTGAATATTATAGTCTTAGCCTTTTATTTATTTTAGCTTTTCCAAATATTCGTTCCAAAAAATTGACATTTTCGAGTTTTCAGTTGAATTGCAGAATGCTTCAATATTTTGCATAAATATTGAAGCCTTGAAGTAATTTTGAGTGACCGTTTATTGGGATTTGCATTGATTTTAAACAAAATTCTTATTTTATTTCAAGATTTATTACAAAAAATAACATTTTCTGGTTTCTAGTTGAATAACTCAAAATCAATCTGCAGAATATTTTGATCTTCTACATAAATTTTTAAGCGATAAGTGATTTTAGGTAAGAGTTTGCTTTAGCCGAAATTTTTCCCAATATTTGTTACAAAAATTGATATTTTCGCGTTTTTAGTGAAATAACTCAAAAACTATGTTCAGAATGTTTTGATATTTTGCATAAATTAAAGTTCTGATATTAGTAGGTAATGTTGAGTAACAGTCCGTTGTGATTTGTTTTTATTTTAAACGAATTTTCACTTTTTCTCAAGATTTAATATAAAAAATGAACATTTTTGAGTTTCTAGTTGAAAAAATCAATCTGCAGAATGTTTGATCTTCTGCATGGATATTAAAGCCCTGATATTGATGAGTTATTTTGAGTAACAGTTAATTGCGATTTGCTTCAATTTTAAGCAAATTTTCTCTAAATGTATTACAAAAAGTTGACATTTTCGACTTTTCCGTTGATTAACTCAAAAACCATCTGCAGAATGTTTTGATATTTTGAGTGAATATTATAGCCCTAATGTCGATGAGTGATTTAAAGTAACAGTTAATTATAATTTGCTTCGATTTTAAGCGAATTTTCTCAAAATTTATTACTAAAAATTGACATTTCGTACTTTTCTCTTGAATAACTCAAAAAATATCTGCAGAATGTTTCGATATTTTAAATGGATAATTTAGCTCTGATGTGATAAGTGATTTTGAGTAGCAATTAATTGCGATTTGCTTCGATTTTAACCGAATTTTCTCTAAATGTATTACAAAAAGTTGACATTTTCGACTTTTCCGTTGATCAACTTAAAAACCATCTGCAGAATGTTTTGATATTTTGAGTGAATATTATAGCCCTGATGTCGATAAGTGATTTTGAGTAAAGTTAATTGCGATTTGCTTCGATTTTAAGCAAATTTCCTCAAAATTTGTTACAAAAAAATGATATTTCTGACTTTTCTGTTGAATAACTCAAAAACCATCTTCAGAATGTTTTGATACTTTGCATAAATATTAAAGTTCTGATATTAGTAGGTAATGTTGAGTGACAGCTCGTTGTGATTTGTTTTGATTTTAGCCGAAATTTCACTTTTTCCCAATATTTGTTTCCCAATATTGAGTTTTTAGCTGATTAACTTAAAAGCCATCTTCAGAATATTTTGATGTTTTATAATAATAATAATATATATATTTACGGATAAACCAATTTTTACAGAAAATTACAAATTAAAACTAATATTACAACAATATATAAAAAATAAAAATAAAAATTTAAAAATAAAAATAAACAAAAAATGTATATACATACAGTTTTGCTTGAATATTAAAGTTCTGATATTGATAAGTAATTTTAAATGACAATCCGTTGTGATTTACTTCGATTTTAGCAGAATTTCATGTAGTCTCGTATTTTGTATTATAAATGTGAAATGGGGATGTTTCGAGTGAGGTATCATAAATGTTTCTAACTTTTATGTTAGATAAGGGCGGCTCGTTATATAGAGCCAAGCAGCCATGGCACTAGCAAGAATTTCAAATTAATTCTTAAAACAGTTTTTTGCCAATTACTTTGGTCTAGGAAGATAAATCGTTCTTTCTTTCATCAAAAAATATATTGTACATGTGGCTCTACCATCAATACGTTCCACGAGCCGCCACTGCTATCGATTAATAGCATTTTTAAAAAAGAAAAATATCGAAAATTAGCAGCTCAAAAAAGAAAGGAATAAATATGTCTAAAGCACTGGGTCCGAGTTTCACAGGTTTAATCTTAAATACTTTTCAATGTTACTGTTGCAATTTGTACATAGTTCAACAATAAACCTAAGTTTCCATAGCACCTGTGTTGTAATAATAATAATAATAATAATTCGTTTATTTGTACATCACCATATTTGGTATAACATCGTCAAATATGATAGAAGCACAATACGTTCACACAATTTTTACAAAATAAGGTAATTTAAAAAAGAAAATACAAATATAATATAATATTACATAATCACAAGAAGTTTTAATAATAATAACTACAAAGATATTAAAGTAAAACTGACGCTTCCGACTCACAATTGCATTTTACGGTTCATTTAAGACCTTCAAGGTTGCGTCAGTCGTCTCTTTGGGACCACACGACGGTTTTACTTGACCTTCCATGAAAATATTTACAATAAACCCTTTCCCTCTTATTGTAAGAACTACCAAACTTTAAGCCACAAAAAATGTTGCGGTTGACTTTCAATTACGATTGAGTAGGGAATATATTTAAATGCCGGGAATGCCAAATCCTTAAAATAATATTCTCTTTGCATAATAAATGAGTGTAATACGAACAACTAACAATTATTTGTTGTATGAGTTAATAATTTGACGTACGAATTGATAACTTGCAGTATGAATTAATAATTTGTTGTACGAGTTAATATAATTTGTCGTACGAATTAATAACTTGGGGTACGACTAATAATTTATCGTACGAGTTAATAATTTGGCGTGGGACTTAAAAATTGTTTGCTGTACAACTTAATTATTTATCATACGCCTTAATCATTTGTCGTACGACTTAATTTGTCAAACAACGCGAACATAGCTTCGAAATTGTTGCGATCAAAGCAACATTTGATCCTGAAATTACTAGTTCAAAATAGTGGTTTTCATGTCTCTCACTCATTATTGCATTAACATTGAACGAAGATAATGGTTGCGACCGTTACTAGGTGGTAGTCCAATTTCAGGTAATTTGAAATGAAACAACTACCGCGCAGATCAGTGGAGACAACGCAAGGCCCGCTGTCAAAATTTATGCGGCCAACTGAGCGTCCTGAGTGTATACGAACCGACTCGTTGAAGTTTTAATAAATTGGTTAAAGAAATGCAATCACAGTAATTGCAGTGCTTTTCTCTTAAGAGTTGAGTGTGTTAATAACTTGTTCCGTACATTATTGACGTTAAAATGGCAATGAAATTAATAATAAAAAATAAATTAATAAGTTATCTTTTTATTAGATACAAATTCACTTTCTTGTCCACCTGCTTCGCAGCGGCGGCTCGTCGATGTTCAGCGGTGAGGCAACTGAAGAAAATTTGGTCGAAAAAGCAACGTAATATTTGCTTCCTCTATAAGAGTAAGTAGTGCAGCAGGAGCGACATCTTTGTCTTTGCCTCACCTACGAAAAATAATCAGAAGCGACTTTGGGCCCCCAGATACAATAATGAGGAGTACTACTGGCTTAGACCTTTGCAGATCTTTATTAAGTATTGACACATACAACACTGCAAAGTCTAAATTATAGTTGTGTAGGAATTTTGTTTACAGTACAGAAGCACATTATGTTTCATTTCAAATTACCAATTAATATTAACAAAAGTTTTCCAGGAATAACATTTAGATTTCTAGTCATGTAGGTATTCAAACTCTGAACTGTTGGGATTGAAATTTCCGATAAGAGACCGCCCGGGTCCGCCATTAGATTTTTTAATTAAGGAAACTCCGTCCCGGCAACGTTCGCAACATGTGTACGAATTTATATAAAATGTCCCCGGGGGTAATTCTAAACAATAACCATGGAACGGGTGTTCTCGAATATTATACTCTTTATTTGTTCCGTAGAGGTTGTAAACTGGCGTCCGCATTAAAAATTCTCACGTTCTAAGTTAATGAAAATTGCCCGGGCTTTAGGATTTCAAGGGATGCAAATTGGACATCGGATTTTGGGTTCGTTTTTTTTTCTCTTTCGACAATGATGCCGAGGGTGTATTTACGGTCTCACGCAGCGTGACCACTTCCTTTAAAAGGTGCTCGCATATAACCCTTTCGAATTCACTTTTGCTTTTCGGAATTTCCTTTCGGGGAACGTTCGAGGTCGGTATTATTTATGGCGCAAATAAAAATGGGGTAACCGAAGAAGAAATATGTGGCTATCCGCCCGAGGGGCAGGTGCTCCTTGTGGAATTGAAAGACTTGTAAATTATTTTCGTGACGTTCTTCGGGGAAACGTTGCGCAATTGACAGCAAGGGGTTGTTGCGTACACAAAAAGAAACAAATGGATGGACTAACTTTTTTTCAGGGAAGCAGGTACGGTTTTATGGCAGATTGGCCTTCAAAATTTTAATAGTTTTAGTGTGGCACATATAATGTAGAAA
Source organism: Ocypus olens (assembly GCA_910593695.2). NCBI lineage: Eukaryota > Metazoa > Arthropoda > Insecta > Coleoptera > Staphylinidae > Ocypus > Ocypus olens. The sequence continues at coordinate 49,991,341 of OU343052.1, read as the reverse complement.
CTTCAGGGTATGTAAAACTTATTAAAACACAGTTGAAAAAAAGTCACCACTGTTTAATAATTGTTTCACCACGCACACTACATCAGTGTTTTGTTAAGTTATTAAACAGTACATGACTCTTTGATTACGAGATCCACATGTAAGATATCATTAAATTATGCCCTTGTTCTGTGTGGAGAGCTTTGGACAGAGGAGTCTTTTAAACGTGGAGGTCATACCTCGCTGAATCTGAATGACTTGAGTAACAAGATGTGTTACACATAATTAAACACAAATTTAGATTAAATTACATAGCTGTCAAAATCGTCAAATACTAGGTTTTAGAAGCGATTTACCGCAAATTTACAGCTTACTTGTTCTAAAATTATACAATCTCTAAAAATCTGAAACTCTAACGAGGTCAATAGAATCGATATAAATTGACAGTAATGACCATCTTTGCGTGCCAATAGAAAATTCACCATTGACATTTCCGTACGGCACATTGGAATAAATTGTTGCGGCTCGTGGGCAAACCCAATACTCCTTAACAGGCTTCATCGTTAGTTCGTGTTACTTTGTAGGTAATGGCATTCCTAAAGCTCCAGTCTAGCTCGACGCCGACGACGACTGTTTTCCATAAATTCAACAACAAAGCAGTAATTGAGTGTGCATGTCGCTGCGTGGAGGCTAATGCCGATCGATATTATTAAACTAGGCGAACTAGGCGGGACCAGACTGGACGTAAATTAGTCTGCATGCATTCATTATTTACTGAGATGTAAATTATGTCAAGAACGAGTCATTGGGAGGCAATCTGTTAGAAATGGTCTAAATAGTTCAATTATAATGCAAGAGTTAAGTCTTATGTGGTTAATAAAACAATCCATTCCAATAATGATAATTGTTTATTCTATTTCATTAGATACTGATATTATTAATACGATTAACAGTTGTGCCAGCAATCTTATCTTCTAATGATTAATTTGCAAAAAAGTCTTTTACTTATGATATTGGAGATGTTCACTTTGTGACATCTTAAAGATTTTGAAATAAAACACTTTTAAAACTATACACCATTATATTAACCAGTGACGGTTCGCGGGGTTTTTTCTGGTACGGCCGGAACAAGAGGTGGTAATACAGATAGGTAGGGTCAGTTGCAGAGACCAGAAAAAACCCCGCGAACCGTCACTGCTATTAACCCTTTGGGTCTCAGGGGTCGTTGCAAGCATATGGTAAAAAAAATGCCAAACAGCGCAATTATCGATTGCGAAGAGACCCGACAAGAAATCTCAACAGCGCTGCTTGGAATTCAAATGGTTAAAGACAACACTTGAAATTCGTGAAATTTCGACCATTTTCAAACCGCCATTACTCGGTGTATATTCAATCGATTTTGATGAATCTTTGAGGGCGAAAAACTTTGAAGTGTATTCTTTAAAGTCATGCATGCGAACTTACGCGTAACCCCTTCCTCCCCTCTCTAGCACCCTTGTGAAAAAAAAATGTTTTTTCAGAAACCATGTCCATCTTTGAAGATGTCTATGGAGTTGGAAACATTTTGTCGACTCGATCCACTATAAAGGCATTAAAATTTGATCAATTCCCCATGCAGGACTCGAAGAACGAAGTTCCTACGACGATTCGGCACAAAGTTATGGGTGTTTGAAATAAAAGTGACTTTTGAGGTTTTTCGCACATAACTCAGCGACTTATCAACCAAATTTGATGATTCTTTCGGGAAAAAATCTCATTTTGGCCCTACTTTACGGGGGTAAACTCAAATTGAAATGATCCCTTTTCCAACCCTTCAACCCCCGAACAAAACAAAACTCGTTTTTGGGCAAAAAAAAACGTCCAACTTTGGCAACGTGTACCGAGTTGGATAAAATGTGTCGACTCGATCCACCAAAAAGGCATTGAAATGTGTTCAATTACCTGTGCAGGACTCAAAAACGAAGTTCCTACGGCGATTTGGCACAAAGTTATGGGTGTTTGAAAAAAAGCGAAATTTAGAAACGCGTAAAAAAAATTGAGGCAAATAGAAAAATAAATCTCATATTTCCGTTCGATTTGTAAAACAATGCCTCGTATTCGAGTACCGATCGGTACGATGACATTCGAATGCTCATATAAATTACCTCAATACTATGGTATGTTTCGAATCATTCATCCGAGCCGAGTACCGATTACTCGAATGAATCATTCGAATATTGACTCAAATGCTCATTTGAAAGATTACTCAAATGTTCATTCGAATGCTTATTATATAAAAATAAGTTCGCAAAATAATCGATTGATAATCGAATGAATCGATCGTCAGTCGAATGATCCCGTCACTAGTCGAATCTCAGATACGGAATAATTTTTTTTTCTGAAATTCGGGGTAGTTGGATGAGATAATCCATACAGCCATAAAAGCATAATTTATTGGCTCATACTGGCTGGATACCGTTGAAGAATATTGGTAAATGATGTAAATAATCGAATGATATAATAGAATTGTGGTGCTTTGAAACATTGTAGCAGTAAGTAAACTAAACTTTGATACCATTACCAATACACGATTACAATATTTGGAAATGGAAGATTAACTTGTTTGTAATGAGCGTGTTTTGCAACCACGATGAATCGCCCTTTTGTTCTTCTCCGGAGACGGTGGCATCAAAGTGCATCGTTATTGATTTATATGGCATTTTCACTGTCAATGAACGACCTTCAGCCACAGTAAACAGCGGCTAACGGGCGCGTGTCGTTGCCGCGCCATAAAATCATGTTTTATGTTCGCGTTACATCATGTCGTGTCGTGACCCACTTCTCTTCCTCTTCCTCTTCCCCGGCCAGACACAGACATAAACTTAAAAGAGGGCGAACCCGCAAAACGTGCAGGTCCAGCGGAATCGCAAATCGCAAAAACCCACCCACGCTCCGCGCCAGTTAATTATGCCGATGGCAGAACTGCATCCGACGTTGTTGTTTAAATTTTGAAATCATCAGTATCGCTAGGTATAAATCTAAAGTGGCTCCCATGCATCCCGCGCCATGATGATACGATGGTCGTTTGATCCCGAGCTGTAGTCCTGATTGGACTGTCTGGATGCGCACGCATCGCATCAATACTGCATGCACCCGACGACGCCATCCTGCACCGCTCAAGGCCCTTGCACGTTCAGACTGGTTTGCGGCCGAAAAAAAATTAAGAAATCACGCCGTGCGTGGAGGGCGACCGAACTTTTTTAATTCCCCTTAATCCCTGTTTTGATTCGATCGGCGAGAGTAAAGCCCTCATCATCCTCGCTGAAACCATAACCGCTCCTTATTTTCTGTAATACGTGTCCTCGAGATTACGTTCGATTATGCCAGAAACCGGTTTCGAGGCGAGCACACATACACACACACGAATACCGCGCAGAAAATGCAATCACCTGCTCTCCCACGAAATTGAAAGCCGAGTTTGATATGAATTCGAAAGAAAAAAAAACGAGGAAAGCGCAGCTTGAGTTACGACCCCCGGTTTGATAACGGGCCAAAAGCGGGGAAAACGAGAGGAGTTGTTTTCGTTGAAGCCGGTCCAAGTTGATGTCAGCAAAACAATTCAGTTAGATTCGCTAATGCAATATGTTAGTTGGATAATCTAGAATGTTTAAGAATTTATTCCTATAAACATTATAAAGGGTGCCTCAAAATGACCCGACATTTTAAATTGCGCGCCATTTTTTTTGTGACAACTGGCATTAGGAAGTATTGAGGTTTTGTCATGAATAATTACACGATCGAGTAACGCCTGGAAATTGTGAAAATTCATTACAGAAATGGTGAAAATTTTGCAGAGACGGTTCGAAAAGTCCGCACGTCTTTTGGTCATCATAACGCACCATCTCGTAACAGTGTGGTGCATTTAATAAAAAAAATTGAGGTTAGTGGTTCAATTCTAACCGCGAAAAGCAGTGGCCGTCCTCGTACCGGTCGGTCGATTGAAAACATAGCCGCAGTGAGTGTTGACGAAAGTCCTTCCACCTCGATTCGAATTGGACGTTTCAAGGTGCTCTATGCAGCGAATTTTGACTAAAGATTTGCATTTGCATGCTTACAAGATCCAATTGACACAAAACCTGCAACCAGCAAACCATGCGCAGAGCCATACATTCGCCAATTGGATAGTGGAGCATCAAAAAATCGATGGTGATTTTTCGAAGAAAAACATCTTCAGCGATGAGGCGCATTTTCAACTTAATGGCTACGTGAATAAACAAAACTGTCGAATTTGGGGGACCGAAAATCCACAAGTGATCCAACAGCTTCCCATGCATCCATCCACCACGAGTCACTGTTTGGTGAGGATTTTGGGCTGGAGGAGTGATTGGGCCGTACTTTTTCGAGAATACCGTCAATGGTGTTCGTTATCGTGACATGATAACCAACTTTTTATGGAATGAATTGAACGGCATGGACTAGGAAGACATTGTCTTTCAATAAGATGGTGCAACCTGCCACACTGCGAACGATACAATGCAGTTATTGCAAACAAAGTTTCATGGTCGTGTTATTTCGTGCCGCGGCGATGTGAATTGGCCACCAAGATCGTGTGACTTGACGCCACTAGATTTCTTTTTTGGAGTTTTCTGAAAGGAAAGTGTATGCCAATGATCCACAGACCATTCTGCAGCTCAAGGAAGAGATTAGACGCACCATTAATGAAATTAGTCCGTAATTATGCCAAAATGTCATAGAAAATTTTGTCAAACGAATGACGTTTATTAAACTTTAAGATTCTGTGGCTTAGAGATCCTTTAATGAAAAGTAAAATTCAAACAATAATTGCCGGTATAGAGTCTGCTTCTAGAATTAGGTTCCCATGTTGAAGGTACATTTCTCATTTTTCTCACCATTGAATACATAACCTTTTCTGGCTGAATGTTTAAAACCAAAGCTAAAAAATGGTGATGTGGCCATCATGTTACTTTCTCCGACTTGATGGTATCATTTATATTTACTGTTTCATTTTCAAATTAAATCATATTTTAAATGTACATCGAGCGTTTTGTAGACTCGAATGAAAGTAACGTTTAAAACGTCAGAATTATGAAAGATGATAACAACAAATCATACTTCTAATTCAAATAATCTTAAATTAGTTTAGTCGAAAACTAAAAAAAAAAACTTTTAATAGATTCTTGAAAAAAGTCCCAAAAATAAGTCTTGATAAATCCTGAAAAAGTCCCGAAAACGATTCCTGAAAAAAAACCTAAAAGAGACCTGGTTATAAAGTTCTAAAGATAAATAAAATAAATCAGTCCTGAAAAAACCTGATTAAAAAGTCCTAATAAAAAGTCCAGAAACAGAGTCCGAAAAAAGTGCACTGACAAAGAAATACCTTGAAAAACAGATCCTTGAAAAAGATCCGAAAAAGATCCAGAAAACAGAGTCGACACAAAAAGTTCCCAGAAAATGACCTGAAAAAAAGGCCTGTAGAAAAATACTGAAAATAGGCTTCAAAATAGTTTGAAAAAAGGACTTAACAAGTCCTGAAAGAAGGGTCCCAAAAAAAAGACCTGATAAAAAGGCCAGTAGAAAAGTACTGAAAAAAAAGTCTGTAAAATAGTCCAGAAAAAAAGTAAAAAAAGTCCTGCAAAGAGTCCTTACAAAGGTCCTAAAAAAGAACCGAAAAAAGTCGAGAAGATAGTCCTAACAGAAGTCATGAAAAAAGCCTTAGAAAAGTTCTGAAAATAAAGTTTTGAAAAAGTTCGTTGTCCTGCAAAAAAAAATTCCGAAAAGAGTATTTCAAAAGACCCCAAACAAAAACTTTTTAAAACAAAGTCTTAAAAAAAGAGACCTGGAAAAAATTTGCGAAAGAAAAGTCCCGAAACAAAGGTCCTGAAAAAAACGTCGTTAAAAATAGTCCTAAAAATAAGGTCTTGAAAAAAGTTTTGGAAAAACTCGTAACAAGAGCTTTGAAAAAATTGTCCTGCAAACAATACCCAAAAAGAGTCTTCCAATGGCCCCAAACAAGAACTTTTTAAAATAAAGTCTTAAAAAAAGAGTACTGGAAAAAAATCTGCAAAAAAAAGTCCTGAAGCAAAGGTCCTGAAAACACGTCGTTAAAAATAGTCCAAAAAATAAAAGCCGTAGAAAAGACCTGAAAATTGCAATAAAAAAGACGTGAAAAAAATAATCCTGATAAAAAAGGTCCTGAACAAAAAGTTTTTAAAATAAAGTCTTGAAAAGAGTCCTCGAAAAAAACTCTGAAAAGAAGTCCTGAAAATATAATCTTGAAGAAAAGTCCTGCAAAATAAGTCCCAGAAAAAAGTTCTTAAAAAAGACCTGAAAGAAGAAATGAAAAAATCCTGAAAATAAGGTCTTACAAAAAATGCATCTAAAATCAATAGTAAAAAAAGAGTCCTAAAAAAGTCACGAAAAAAGCCTTAGAAAAGTCGTCGAAAAAGGCCTCAGTAAAGAGTTCTGAAAAAAGACGTTTTGAAAACATTGTCCTGCAAAGAAAAACAAAAAGAGTCTTCCAAAGGCCCCAAACAAGAACTTTTTAAAATAAAGTCTTAAAAAAAGAGTACTGGAAAAAATCTGCAAAATAAAAGTCCTGAAACAAAGGTCCTGAAAAAACGTCGTTAAAAATAGTTCTAAAAAAAAAAAGTTTTGAAAAAATTGCAATGCAAAAAAAAAACAAAAAGAGTCGTGTAGAAAGCCTTAGAAAAAAATGGTGATGTGGCCATCATGTTACTTTCTCCGACTTTATATTTACGTTCTCATGGGTTTATTTTCAATTGAAATCATATTTTAAATGTACATCGAGCGTTGCACAAACTCGTATGAAATTGACGTTTAAAATGTCAAAATCATGAAAGATGGAAAAATTATACTTCAAATCCAAAAACTCGGTTTACTCAAAAACTAACGAGATTTCGAAAAAAACTTGTTCTTTAAAAGTTGTTCATTTTGGCATTTTCTACAATTATTATTCACATAAATTTGCTGTAACTATTATCGTTTCATAATTATAAACCAAAAATTTAATTTAATAATTTTTTTTCTCGAATAGCAATGATTTTATGAAAAATATTTTCAAGCAAAAGATGTTCATTTCTTTGTTGTCTTCGATGTTTGTTTAAATATTTTTGTGATATTTTTTATATTTAAGAAAATATTGGCAAAAAACAAAAAACAGTTAAGGTAAACACCCACTTCCGGTGTACAAAATTTGACCAAAAGCTTTTTAGTTCTTCAGATTATCAAATAAGACGTAGGTTCGAAGTTTCATATAAATTGCTGTATTAGTTTTTGAGATACAGCGCACACAGACAGACACACACACACACACACACACACACACACACGCACAGACACACACACACACACACACACAGACACAACATTTTTTTTTCCAGAAATTGTTGAAATGGCATCTAGGGACCCCAAAACGGATATTTCCGTAAAAAAAATTTTTGACAAAAAAATCACGATCACAATACTTTCTCGTACTTCGTAACGGAGAAAGTAAAAAAACTTGCTCTTCCATGGCCTTGTCGCGAAGCTTGATAATATGTGACAAAAAAATCTAATGGTGATGACGTTGCGTCTGCAATAATTTGAATCCATTATCATTCTTAATATAATCAATTGCATTTCTTGAAGTGGTATTTTAATTATATAATTTTCGAGCAGGATCACGATCGCATCCACATCCAATTAGGCAAGTTTTCCTTCGCCTCCGTGCGAAAACTTAATCGGCTCCGAGAGTAACGCGTCTGGCTTAATTGAATGAAATTCGCGTCTGGCGGGAATTTAATAATTTCCCGAGGTAAACAGATGCAGATTACTGTGAGCAGGAACGTGTTTTTAATTTGAAATGTACGGCGGAGACATATTTCCATCCGCGAACAAACATTTGCCAGCTGTAAAACCGTGCGCGCCCGGTCTTTCACTGAACAAGCAGACCAAATCTAATTACAGAAACCGACCGTTTTCCGAGAGACGGAATAACCGCCTCAAATAGAAATGTACTTATTCTCTCCTCTTGTTCTCTTTTTTTAAGTTGCAATTACTTCGAGTCATGTTCCCAAAGTAAAATTAAAACTTGTTCCTTGTGAGGATATTTGAAAAGTCTCCAACGGTGGAACTCGGCTTTGAAAGAGTTATTCATCTGCGTAAGCTTATTTTAGATTTTTACTTTCGTTTACTTCATAATAAAGAGTCTGCTTCTAGATTCCAAAAGTTGGGCTCCGATTCCCAAACATTTCTCTAGTGAGAATTTACTTATGAAATCCATCTAAGTTTAAACTCATACCCTCATGAACTTACATATCAGAAAATCAGTTGTGATCGAATGTCCAATGTTAAGAAAATTTTCCAATCATCTGCACTACCCGTATTCCCTGAATTTCAAAAAAATTAAAAACAATTATGATGTAATGGTCATAATTATTTATTTATAGAATGTCTTTAAGGGCAGGGAATTCGTACGCTTCTTGAAACTTCATATTGTTCTCCTAAAGTTGATCTTGTAAACAGTTAAGAAACCAAAAATTATAAATAAAATTAAATTGTTTATGTCTTGAACTATGTGTTATTGTAAAAAAAAACAAATTCTTATTTTTTCTTGTCATTAATCAGCGTAAAATTGTTTTATAGTAACTTATTTTGAGTTTGATGCATAGATAATTCAATTTAAAGTGACCATACTAAAACTCATCATTATTGATTGCCAATTACTCAACTTCAATAAGAAGTTAGATTTCTTAAAATTGCTTAAAAGTTGTATGCGCGCGACGAAATTTAGTTCAACGCATTCCTCACGAGTAGCGCTCATCCCCTTCTCTCCAATCAGGTGGATGCTGATAACGATTCAAGGGGGCGTGATTATAGTTCTCGCCTTTGTGTGAGCCACGCATCGTATTTAGCAAAAAAATGGAAAGGGTAGATACGTGATTTTTCCGAGCCCGCCTCCAGTTTTGTTATCTCTTTAATATGACTTCTCATAGTCGCTCGTCACATCTGAATACCGTGATCTTAAAAGCGATATTTTTCTCAGAAAATTTATTCTTATTCGGTATGTTGGTGGAATTTCCGATTTCATTTCCCGTACCCATTGGCGATTTTTTAAACAATAATATTAACATTTCGTATACATAAAATAGAAACTACCTTACTTATTGCAGAGAGTATTAAATAAAATCAACGCGTCTGCAGATGGCTATTTACTTAATTTTTACATACTTTTGAGTTCAGTTTTATAATTTAAAGTTTTCAAATTCAATTTAGTTTCATTTTTCAAGTTAGTCCTGTGGGTAGAAATAAGGGATCTTAAACCAATGTTATTTCACTAGTAGTACTAGTAATAACATGCAAATTTCTTTTGTATCATTCAATATCCGGCGTGGCATCAGCCAGGGAAGTAGTTGTTTCAATAAGTTATTTGTTTATAGTCTTAGTAAGACTTAATTTTGCTTGCAGAGTTACGAACAGGTTGAATTTCGTATACATTTGTCGCCTACAAAAACATGCATTTAAGAGTTATCTTTAACTCCGGCAAACAATTATTTTACATAGAGGCTATAATTTGATGAATAGATCTTTGCGTGTACGTCATAGATAGCCAAACCTTAGTTTCGACAAAATTTTCATGCGTTTACTCCCTCTACGATACGTTAACTAAGGCGCAATAATGTGTGAACGTATGTCGTCCAAAGCGAGAACCTCCGTTTTCGGTAATGACGCACACGCAAATATCCATTGGTCAAACTATATCTGTGATCCAATGAGTGGAATACATTACCATAAGGATTTCAAAAATCTGATCATCAGTTATGGTAAAAATACTGAAAAACAATTGAAGGTCATATTTCCGTTTACCACCTTACCTGCATGTATTCGATAATTGTAATCCATTGGTGAAAGAATTTGCAAAATCTGATCATCCGGATAGTAGTTATTAAGAAAACCGAAAAACGATCAATCCGTCGAATTTTGTATTTTGTTTTTATCTATAACGATTTGATAAGGGCAACACTATTCCTGAAGAATTTAAAAAATCTGATCATTCATGCAAGAATTATCCTCAAAAATCTGAAAAACAATCGAATTTCTGGTTTTCAGCTTATTAATATATTTTCCTGCAGCCGTCCCGAAAATAAAACTTTCGGTACGATTTATTAAATCGAAAGTACCACTTTACATAAATCGTTCCGAAAGTTGTTATTTTCGGTACGATTTTGTTTCACTTTCGGAACGATTTCTATACTTTCGGGACGCATTTTGTTACTTTCGGGACGATTTTGCGTATATATCTAGGCGGCCTTGACAAAAACATGAACTTCGTATTTAATTATGACAGCGCTTGTCATATAACATTCGGGTGTGTTTTAGGTTTTTTAACATAAAAAAACGGCTGCAGAAAAAATATTGTACGTAACTCGTTCAAAAAGTGATTTTACGGGATTCGCAGGATTCCAGGACGGGCCGTAGGCTCATCTACTCATCCCGTAAAATATCACTTTCGGAACTTGTTACGTAAATTACTATTTCGATACGATTTTTCGATCGATTGATGAAAATTTCTTCATAATCTGAACATCCGTTTTAGACCGAACATTGAAAAACCGGTGAAAATTGATTGCAGATTTCTCGTTATTCACTGAAAGTGTCTCTACAGTGTCCTACAGAAAGTTGGACACAAAGAAATACGATGTTTTATTATGAAATTTAATTTTTGTAAAATATTTCTGCACTATTTTAAACCCAAAAATGGTGATGTGGCCATCATGTTACTTTCTCCGACTTGTTGGAATCATTTATATTAACGTTTTCATTTTATTTTCAATTGAAATCATATTTTAAATGTACATCGAGCGTTGCGTAAACTCGGATGAAACTGACGTTTAAAACGTCAAAATTATGAAAGATGGAAAAATTATACTTTAAATTCAAAAACTCAGTTTACTCAAAAACTAAAGGGATTTAGAAAAAACTTATTCTCTATAAGTTATTCATTTTAGCATTCTCTACAATTATTATTAACATAAATTTGCTGTAACTGTTATCGTTTCATAATTATAAACCAAAAATTAAAAATGGTGATGTGGTCATCATGTTACTTTCTCCGATCTTGATTGCATAACAGTTATTCATATTTATCCTACCATGGTTTATTTTCATTTTAGATCAGATTATATTGACGTTTAAAACGTCAAAGTTATGAAAGATAAAAATAACAAATTATAGTTCCAATTCAAATAATCTTAAATAAGTTTATTAGAAAACTAAAAAAAAATTCTAATAAATTCTTGAAAAAAGTCCTAAAAACAAATCTTGACAAATCCTGAAGAAAGTCCGGAAAAAGATACCAGAAAAAGCCCTGAAAGAGTTCTGGTTATAAAGTTCTAAAGAGAATACCCGAAAAAAGTCCTGAAAAAAATCTGACAAAAAAGTCCTGACAAAAAGTTCAGAAAAAGAGTCCAGAAAAAAGTGCTCTTACAAAGAAATGTCTTGAAAAACGGGTTCTTGAAAAAGACCTGAAAAAGTCTCGAAAACTGAGTGGTCACAAACATTTTTTTGAAAAAATGATGTGGCCATCATGTTACTTTCTCCGACTTGATGGCATCATTTATATTTAAGCTTCCATGGTTTATTTTCAATTTAAATCATATTTCAAGTGTGCATCGAACGTTTCGTAGACTCGGATAAAACTGACGTTTAAAACGTCAAAATTATGAAAGATGGAAAAATGTACTTCAAATTGAAAAACTCAGTTTACTCAAAAACTAAAGAGATTTCGAAAAAAAATTATTCTTCATAAATTGTTCATTTTGGCATTCTCTACAATTATTATTAACATAAATTTGCTGTAACTATTAGCATTTCATAATTGTATACCAAAAATGAAAAAAAAAAAAAAAATTTCTCGATTAACAATGATTTTATGAAAAATGTTTTCAAACAAAATATTCGCATTTCTTTATTGTCTTCAATATTTGTTTAAATGTTTTTGTGATATTTTTCATATTTAACAAAATATTGGCAAAAAACAAAAAACAGTTAAGGTAAACACCCACTTCCGGTGTACTAAATTTTACCGAAAGCTTTTCAGTTCTCCGGATTATCAAATAAAACTTATGTTCAAAGTTTCATATCAATTGGTCAATTAGTTTTTGAGATACAGCGCGCACAGACACACACACACACACCAGAACTTTATAACCAGAACTCTTTCAGGGCTTTTTCTGGTATCTTTTTCCGGACTTTCTTCAGGATTTGTTAAGATTTGTTTTTAGGACTATTTTCAAGAATTTATTAGAATTTTTTTTTAGTTTTCTAATAAACTTATTTAAGATTATTTGAATTGGAACTATAATTTGTTATTTTTATCTTTCATAACTTTGACGTTTTAAACGTCAATATAATCTGATCTAAAATGAAAATAAACCATGGTAGGATAAATATGAATAACTGTTATGCAATCAAGATCGGAGAAAGTAACATAATGACCACATCACCATTTTTTCAACATGCATTCCTATTAAAATGTATGCCTGTTTGCTTGTGCGCGCTGTATCTCAAAAACTACTGCATGAATTAACATGCTTTGAGCATTTTTTTTAGTATTTGAAGTAAATTTGTCATTTTCATCTTTCATAATTTTGACGTTTTAAACGTCAGTTTCATCCGAGTTTACGCAACGCTCGATGTACATTTAAAATATGATTTCAATTGAAAATAAACCATAGAATGTAAAAATAAACCATGATACCAACAAATCGGAGAAAGTAACATGATGGCCACATCACCATTTTTTTTTCCAGAAATTGTGGAAATGACATCTAGGAACCCCAAAACGGATATTTCCGTAAAAAAATTTTTTGAAAAAAAAATCACGATCACAATACTTTCTCGTACTTCGTAACGGAGAAAGTAAAAAGCAATCACCGAAGGGAAATTACCTCCTTGCGTATACTTGGTATTATAAAAAAAATCACGACTTTGTCATTAACACGGCGCGGCATCTACGTGTTGGCTCAATTGGTTTCACTTTCACCGGCCCTTCGGACGGCGTGACATCAACGTGGTGGCACACTAGTTTAGTATATTCGGATGGCATGTCGCCTGGAGGAAATCTTAAATGCTAAATATGTGGCATACGATATGCAGCCGTTCCAGAAACCATTTGATGCTCTTGGGCTCGCATTTTCTTTATGTCATGCATAAAACGGAATAAATTTGGGCCCCATGACCCAAAATTTTGCACTCTATGCCCGGGCTTAACGTTTTAAAGATATGCAAAACTATTCTTCAGGAAAGTTATTTAGAACCGACAGAAGTTATAATCTTTTTTTTAAGGGAGGGCGTGGATGGAACTGCGGTGTTAAGTAGCGTCAATGATTAGGGAATTTTGGCGTCGGCTACAAGGCCATCTGCCACCACCATTGTTTCAATAAATTCCAAATTAAATGAATAAATGAATAATGAAAGACAATGGTCCCGAGCAAATATTCCGCGGCCCTGAAATCTTTCGCCCGGGCTGGGATTCGAACCCACACGGCACGCGGTGCAACCGATACCAGCGCTTGTCAGTACCCACTACACCAAAATATTTTCTTCACTTTTTTCGAGAGTTCGGCTTTGTTGTTTGCAAAGTCTGTTGCTAATGAAATTGTGGAGTCGCTGTGTCAACAGTATTGATGATGTAGGAGATATAGTGAGAGAGACGAAGAAATGGTTTCCTCGAGTAGGAAATAATATAATAAATGTTCAAGAAGAGGACCCTCCTGTCGAAAGGTCGTACGAGACTTTAAAGTCTGAAATTATCAAACGCACATCTGTTTCGGAAAAGAAGCGTTTACAGCAAGTACTTCCTCGCGAAGTGTTGGGAGACCAGACTTCTTCCCAATTGTTGCGAAAACTCCAACAACTTCTGGGAGAAACGTCTGTAGATGATAAATTCATTAATTCTATTTATGTCGTCTTCATGGAGATGACTCCTAATCTTCCAGACGCTATTTTTATTCTATTTGTTTCTCAGCAGCCTTCTGATTCCTATTTTTTTTTTCATGTTCTTCGGTCTTCTTCTTGAACATACTTTTTGATCGAGGAAACCAGTTCTTTGGATCACACAACTGGTCCATTTCTTCCTCTCTCTTACTATATCTCCTACATCAGAGGTCGCCAAAGTGGTCTATACAGACCCCCAGGGGTCTATTTAACAAAAGTAGGGGTCGATTTAAGCCTGGGGGTCTAATGGGGGTCAATCCCAATCGGAGGGTCGATTGGGGGTCGAAGGAAAAACAATTGTAAAAAAATTTAAAAAATGTAAGAAGATATATAAACCTCAATTTTCATATTTTCCGCTAGTGAACATCAAACCTTTTTTAGTGGAAAGGTTTTATTTGGAGAAAATGTATGAATATTTATATTTGGATCCCGCGTTTGGAAAAAAATATTAAACTATTTTAGGTCATCGTCATTTATGTCTTTATGTATAATTTTTTTTAACGAATGTCATTATTACAGGAAATACAAGCCATAAATATTAATCATTCCTTTCACAGTCCCAAAATAGTCAATACACACATTTTTTACACCAGTGGATAGGCTATCAAGATTTGTTCAGAAGTTATAGCCAAAAGACAAAAATATGGCTGATTTTCGATGGGCTAGTTCACACAGAAAATACTTTTGTAAGGGTCGCTGGAGTTTTTGAAAAATTATATAGGGGTCGATGATCAAAAAAGTTTGGCGACCCCTGTCCTACACCATCAACACTGCTGACACGCCGACTCCACAAAATCATTGACATTGTCAAAACAATTATAACGGTTTAGACAAATTATTACAATATTTTTGGTCGTAGGTAGTTCTAATTTCCTAACATTCTATCGGTTTTATATAACTTTTCCAAACATGATTGCATATCTTTAACAAGAAGGGTAGTTTAATCGAAAGTTGTTTTACTCTTAAATAGTTTAACGCCCATGGCTTGTTAAATATTTTGACTTCCTTTACCGGGCCACTCACAAAATTCCTACGGGTCGCAGGTTGAGTAACTGCTTTGGATGAAATACAATTGTGTCAGTTTCACACGTTCATCCCAAACCTAGAGAATATTCCAAATCCTGTCATTTGTTCAAGAGTTATCTTCAAGAAACCGAAAAACAATTCAAGGTCGAATTTTTGTTTTTCAGCTTAGAAATATATTTTAGATAAGTGCAATTCAGTGATGAAATCATTTTTCAAATCTGGTCTTCCGTTTAAGAGTTACCTCCAAATCCTGCGAAAAACAATTTGACATAAAGGCGTTTCTTTCCCGCCAGAGTACACATTCACACTTCCAATTCAGCTATTTTTATGGGTAGCATCCCAGACCGGAGATCTGGAGGTTGCAGGTTCGATACCTGGTCGAGGCAGGTTCACACTTTTGATTCAGCTATATACGGAGAATCTTCGTTTAATATTTATTTCATTATGTTAATACTCCGTAATTCGGGAAATCATCGAATATAAAGGCGTTTGTTGGCCCTAGATAATTCCTTGTTTTAATCCTTGTAATTACCATTGATAAGAAGCATCAGAATGGAAATAATACGAACATAACAAAATTGGGTCAAAGCCAACAACTCCTGCAGATTAAGGATTACATCTATTGATGGGTTACGTGGATGTTACATCAAAAGGAATTTATGTGTCACTCACCACATTTTCTAATCTAAACAAATATTCCAATTTCGGGCATGATCCCTTTATAAATAACAATAACCAGTGATTCCGGTGCTAATAATCCTCGGAGGTTATTTCTGGCCCCGGCCTTAATCCGCTCACGTACAAGCGAACAGGGCCTGAGGGGGGAGGAGAGAGGCATCGATTTCCATCCGTTTTTCAGCGTAGACCGTTGCGGTTTTCCGTTTAAATATTTACAGGTCCTGGTGCTCATTCGATTAGAGCGAGATGAAGATAGGATAGCATACGCGGCGAGATATGCCGGCATGAATACGATCAGAATTCCAATTTGGCGGGGCATTTCCTGTGTGTACAGTGCCGTGTGTTTGGAATTTCTCGTATATGTTTTATCTGGATATTGGACAAATACCGTCCTGATTGTATTTGGTTGGAGGCGACACGTGGGTCTTACACGCCATCGACACGTAATAACTTCGAAGGGGGCAAAATGAAAATTCTACTGCGGTTTCGAGAACAATGCGATGCTTCAGAATTTAGTCAAATGTTTAACTATAACCATAACCTTCATTGATCTTTGTCAGGTTTGGTTATTAACTTTGTGATTATAAACAGGAAACTGACGATTCATCGAAAAGAAACAAAAATAAATAGAAGGAAGATGATTTGTATATTTCTTTTTTTTTATGAGAATGATACAGGGAATTGGGCATTCTGCCACGACTGATTTTTGTAGATATACCTTACATACATATAAAGGGACACTGTATAGTCAGAACCGCGATAATATGGCATGTAAGAGTAGTGTCTCTCTCCACAGTCACCTAGAATTAATTAGTGCGGGGTTTATCAGCTAACAATATTTACATGTTTGGTCGACTTTATTGATGCGGCTAATTTCGTTGCTAGGCTCCAGTGTTGCCAAGTCGGCGGAAAATCCGCTAGATCTGGCGGATTTTGAATTCTAATTGCGAAATAATTTTTGATTTAGCGGCTGGCGGATTTTCTAACGGAATTGTGTTGGATTGTTGAGAAAACTAGCGTAATTTAAAAAATCAAATTTAAACTTTATTTTCGAAACATATATTTTACAAGAGAAAAAGCAGAAACTTAAAACATTAATTTAAAAAAAAATCACAAAACACATTTCAGAAAATTAAAGTTAGTTTTAAAGGTAGATGTTCTGTGAATATTCTAAAATATTTGGGGAACTCTTATCATATCAGAACTTATTTTCTATTCCATTTTTGTTTTATTTAAGTGTTCAACAACTTAAAAATTTCAAAAATTCATCACTTCCAGAAAAAGTGACATTTTCAAAAATTTAGTTTTATTATAAAAGTCAGTTTTAAAGGAAGATACATTTGTTATTTATCCATGTTTCTGAACGTATCTTTTGCATATTTACAGTTGTTCTACACCCTGTATGATTAAGTTGTTTTTTATATCTGTTATCACTCATTTTTTTAAATTTATTTATTGAAACCACTTATTTATATTATGTATATTGACCTATGTAAACCCATTATTACTAACACACGAAAGAAATTAAATTAAATAAATGTTTTGTAAATATATTTTTAAAAAATTAGATTTTTTCAAAAATACATCTCACGCAATAATTGACACATTTTCAAAAATCTAAGTTGATTCTAAAGGCAGATGTTTTGTGAATTTACTTACTAACATTTTTGAGAAATTCTATCATATCAGTATTTTTTTTTTGTTCGACAACTTAAAAAGTTAATTTTCAAAAATTCACAACACATGGAAAAAGTGCCAAATTTTCAAATATTAAAGTTAGTTTTAAAGAGAGATGTTTTGTGAATATAATTAAAAGAATAGATTTTTTTATTCGTCTTCAACAACTCGAAAAATAAATTTCAAAAATTCATAACACGCAATTTCAAAACTTAAAGTGAATTTTAAAGGTAAATGTATTATGACTGCATTGGACTTTTAAAGGAATTCAATCATATCGGTATTTTTTTTTTTATTTTTTCATTTTCAAATATTCGACAAACTTATTACTTTCTCCGTTACGAACGAGAAAGTATTGTGATCGTGATTTTTTTTTCAAAATTTTTTTTTACGGAAATATCCGTTTCGGGGTCCCTAGATGCCATTTCAACAATTTCTGGAATTTTTTTTGTGTGTGTCTGTGTGTGCGTGTGTGTCTGTCTGTGTGTGTATGTGTCTGTGTGTGTGTGTGTGTGTGTGTGTGTGTGCGTGTGTGTCTGTCTGTGTGTGCATGTGTCTGTCTGTGTGCGCTGTATCTTAAAAACTAATAGAGAAATTGATATGAAACTTTGAACATACGTCTTATTTAATAATCTGAAGAACTGAAAAGCTTTTGGTAAAATTTCGTACACCGGAAGTGGGTGTTTACCTTAACTGTTTTTTGTTTTTTGCCAATATTTTCTTAAATATGAAAAATATCACAAAAATATTTAAACAAACATTGAAGAAAACAAAGAAATGCACATCTTTTGCTTGAAAATATTTTTCATAAAATCATTGCTATTCGAGAAAAAAATTATTATTAATTTTTCAATTTTTGGTTTATAATTATGAAACAATAATAGTTAAAGCAAATTTATATGAATAATAATTGTAGAGAATGCCAAAACGAACAACTTCTAAAGAATAAGTTTTTTTCGAAATCTCGTTAGTTTTTGAGTAAACCGAGTTTTTTAATTTGAAGTATAATTTTTCCATAATTCATAATTTTGACGTTTTAAACATCAGTTTCATCCGACTTTGCGCAACGCTCTATATACATTTAAAATATGATTTAAATAGAAAATAAACCATGAAAACGTAAATATAAATGATACCATCAATTCGGAGAAAGTAACATGATGGCCACATCACCATTTTTTTTTTAATTATAACTAACGCAAAAATTGACATATTTTCAAAAATTAAAGACAATTATTCTTAAGGCTGTAGTTTTGTGAATGTACTAAAATTTTTAATAAATTTTATCATATCCGTATTTTTTTTGTTCGAGAACTTAAAGCCCAAAAATGAACACATTTTCAAAAATCAAAGTTAGTTTTAAAGGTAGTCAGTCGTTCTGTCGATTTATTAAAATATTTGAGGAACTCAATTTTTGTTTTATTTAAGTATTCGACAACATAAAATATTAATTTTCAAAAATTCGTAAGCCGCGCAGAAATAGACTCATTTTCAAAAATAAAAATTCTTTCTTACGGTAAATACATACATTATGATGGCATCGGTGTTTTTAAAGAATTAAATCATATCGATATTATTTAATTTTTCTATTTTTTCTTTGTTCAAATATTCGACCACTTAAAAAAATAATTTTTAAAAATTTATAACTCCTGCAGAAATTGACACATTTTCAAAAATCAAAGATTATGTTCAAGATAGATATCTCGTGAATATATTAAACATTTTGAGCAATTTCATCATATAAGCATTCAGATTTCGATTGTTCGCTTGTTCAACAACTTAAAACATTAATTTTCAAAAATTCATAACTCACGAAGAAATTGGCAGACTTGGTTGGTTTTAAAGATAAATGTTTTGTAAAGATATTAAAATTTTGAAGGAATTAATATTATATCAGTATTTATTTTTTAGATTTTTTTGTTTAAGCCAAAATATTAATTTTCACAAATTCTGACTGATTTTTAAAAATTAAAGTTAATTTTAAAGGTAAATGTATTATGATTGCATCAGAGTTTTTAGGGAATTCAATTATATCGATAAAATTTTCTTTTTCTAGTTTTTCCTTGTTCAAATATTCGTCCACTTAAAAAATTTATAACCGAAATTTTCAAAAATCAAAGTTTATGTTAAAGGTGGATCTTGTGAATGTTGACGAATTCCATCATATAAGTATTTATTTTCTCTAGATTTGTTCAATTGTTCGACAACTTACAAAAAATAATTTTCAGAAATCATAACTCGGGGAGAAATTGGCGAATATTCAAAAATTTAAGTTGGTTTTAAAGGTAGAAGTTTTGTCAAGATTTTAAAATCTTTGTGGAGTTCTATTATATCACTATTTATTTTTTTTAGGTTTTTTTTTTGTTTAAGCCAAAATATTAGTTTTCACAAATTCATAACTCGCGCAAAAATTGACTCATTTTCAAAAATCAAGGTTAATTTTAGAAGTAAATATATTATGATTGCATCAGAGTTTTTAAGGAATTCAATCATATCGATATATTTTTTTTTTAGATTTTCCTTGTTTAAATATTTGACCACTTAAAAATTCGTTTTTAAAAGTTTATGACTCAAGCAAAAATTGACACATTTCAAAAATCAAAGTTTATATTAAAGGTAATTCCATCATATAAGTATTTTTTTTTTTTTACATTTGGTCAATTGTTCGACAACTCAAAAATTCATTAGAAATTGGAAAATTTCAAAAAATCAAGTTAGTTTTAAACGTAAAGGTTTTAGGTAGATGTTTTGTAGAGATTTTAAAATTTTTGTGGAATTCTATACTCTACCTACTGATAGATTAGACTTTTTTGATATCTTCAGTGACCAACACTAAAAAATGAAAACTACCAACACGGATATGAGAAAAATGTAATTTTCTGTCACTCAAGATGACAAAAAAGTCCAATCTATGAGTAGACGGAGGATATAATATCACTATTTATTTTTTACTTTCTCCGTTACGAAGTACGAGAAAGTATTGTGATCGTGATTTTTTTTTCAAATTTTTTACGGAAATATCCGTTTTGGGGTCCCTAGATGCCATTTCAACAATTTTTGGAAAAAAAAAAATTGTGTCTGTGTGTGTATGTGTGTGAGTGTGTCTGTGTGTGTGTGTGTGTGTGTGTGTGTGTGTGTCTGTGTGTGTGTCTGTGTGTGTTGTGTGTGTCTGTCTGTGTGCGCTGTATCTCAAAAACTAATAGAGCAATTGATATGAAACTTTGAACATCCATCTTATTTGATAATCTGAAGAACTGAAAAGCTTTTGGTAAAATTTCGTACACCGGAAGTGGGCGTTTACCTTAACTATTTTTTGTTTTTTGCCAATATTTTCTTAAATATGAAAAATATCACAATAACATTCAAACAAACTTTGAAGACAACAAAGAAATGAACAGATTTTGCTTGAAAACATTTTTCAAAAAATCATTTTTATTCGAGAAAAAAATTTATTATTATTTTTTTAATTTTTGGTTTATAATTATAAAACGATAATAGTTACAGAAAAATTATGTGAATAATAATTATACAGAATGCCAAAATGAACAACTTCTAAAGAATAAGTTTTTTTCAAAATCTCGTTAGTTCTTGAGTAAACCGAGTTTTTGAATTTGAAGTATAATTTTTACATCTTTCATGATTTTCACGTTTTAAACGTCAGTTTCATCCGAGTTTACGCAACGCTCGATGTACATTTAAAATATGATTTCAATTGAAAATAAACCCATGAAAACGTAAATATAAAGTCGGAGAAAGTAACATGATGACCACATCACCATTTTTTAGATTTTTTTTTGTAAAATATTCCTTTTCGAAAATTTATTTATATTTCTTTGGATTTGTTCATTGTTCTACCTAGTATTCAACCCTAATTCGTACGCAAAACTTTAAAATTAATTGCTGAACAGTATGTTAAAATAAGAGATAGATTTATTTCGTACTTTATATTTTCATATTTTCTGGCGGAATTCTAATGGAATTAGGTTGGCTATCTGGCGGAAATATTATTTGATCAGATGGCAACGCTGCTAGGCTCCACCGCTTCAGTCTTCGATCTAGCTTTATTATTACCAGACATGTTACTTTAAGTCACTCTCGGCTTTAAGTCCATGGACCCCATTTTTCATTTAGAAAACTTGACCACCCGGATGGGATTCAAAGCCACGACCCCTAGGTTTACAGGCAGGAATGCTATCCACTAGGATACCGCGGTCCTGGTTTATTAAAAGAAACAAAAATTATTTTTTCCCTTTTTTTATCAACTTAAAAGCGAAGGCAAACCTGTTCTTCATTTAATAGTATAATAACAAGGTTAATCTTCAATTACTAACCGAAATATCATGTCGATTAGTTTTTCAAACCAGCATTACGAATTAGAAGAACGACAAAGATAGAATAATTGTAAAAACTAAACAAAAATTCAAATTTTTTTTTTTTTATAAAACTTATAAAAAATGAATTTACATTAGAAATTTGTAAGATTATATGAGTATTTTCTGTCTTATTCCCGCAGTTGATTTCGTGTAGTCTTAGATACTAGGAAGCCCAATCTGGTTTCAAAAACGGCCTCCGAAAGGCAAACGCACTGGTTATTTCCCCCCTTATCTCTCCACCAGGACGTTAACGTTTATTTACGACGCAAACAGATTCATAAAGTAGCCCCGGACGAAATTTTGCGCAAAATTACCCTTCACACATACGACTCGCGAATGCGGCCCTGACACTTTTTATTTTTTACGATTGACGCCATTAAGATTTTTTGCTCCGTGCGCAACAACGCGCGCCTCGGATTTCGGAAATAATAATAAACCGGCGGAACGTATAAAAGCGTTCCACTCGGCAGCCGAATAGTGGAGCATCTAAATTTATATTAAAAAAGTTGGAAAAACAAATATCCCCCCGGAGCGGAGGAGCAGACGGCACGTATCACCTTTTCAATTCCCCGTGCTTCCGAGTAATCTAAAAATATGCGCTGGAAATCATCATGAAAAATGGTAAAAGCTTTCCGCCATCCATCGATGCTGCTCCTGCTGCTTCTCATCCAGAAATGCAAATAGGAAATCAGTCTGGTGCAGTCCCTCCTTACGCGAGAGATGCACGTTTGTTTCGGCGAATTCGTGGGGAGAGTTTGCTAGGGTGCGAACTACTCAGAAGGGTTAATTAACTTAAGGCTTTATTGATGGTGTCTAGAGAAAGTGAGGGGAGGGAATAAAAGAGTGCGAAGGGTATCAATAAAAATTGTGGAACAGATGTTACCATAATTTTTAACATTATGCTAACGCGTTAATAATTGAATTATGAAGTACAACTTGTTTTAATTTGAAGTTTTTTTTTTTAAACTTCACTAGCTTTAAAAAAAAATTAAGATGATTCCTTTGTTGGTTTGAGAATGTACACCCACTCCATTAGCCATCCTACAGAAAGAACATATGTACACCCACTCCATTAGCCATCCTACAAAAAGAACATATGTACACCCACTCCATTAGCCATCCTAAAGAAAGAACATATGTACAACCAGCTAGCCTAACATTTGTTCATACTTAGACAGTCCAACATTCAAAGGCACTAACTGTTGATACACAGTGGGCCAAAACTTTTTTTTTATTTGAGTTTTAATTATTGGAAGTACTGATAAAGTTCCTAATCCACTGATTCACAACATTGATAACGTTGAAGGAGTGAATGTACAACAACTAACCATGTTGAAGGAGCGAATATACAATACCTACAATAGCATCCAAAAAAACGACTGTGGAACTTTTGGAGAGAACATTATCCCACAACTGTACAAACTCCACTCGTGGATTTCCGAGTGATATCTCTAATTAAATTCTAAACTTCGTCCGTTTTCCCGGCACGTTGGTGTTTTTTTTTTGCGTTTCCAGAGAGATTAATTCGACTTTAATTAACTTCTCGGGGGTTACTTTTTCCACGATTCCGCGGTTTAAGTGTCGCAATTGCCGCCGAGGAAGTTCGCGCCGGAGCCGCCCCTAAATTATTCTCGTCGGTCTCCCAAGTTTTCCACGTAACGAGGGCGTTAATATTTCCCGTCTGGCCTCGCTTAAGGCGCGAGGAAAAAGGGCTTCCCCGCCGTCTGGAGATGAGGGGCCGATCGTGTCACTGCCCGGTGGTAATTCCGGGATGGATGGTTTATTTATATGGTTTGGGGGAGAGTGCGGTTATCGATGATTGGCTGTTAAATAATTTTTGTCGTCTTCGCCCTTAAGGGGAATCTCCATACCCACGGTTTCGAATGAAAAGTAATACCGGCACATCTCGGACACTATAGGTCATATTAAAAAAAGAAAAATTGCAATGAATTCAGAAAATTCATGAGCTTACCGATAGTTTAGTACTTTTTGTAATTTGTTAAATTTCAAAAATACCCAAATAATTACGCATATTTTTGGGCGATAAAGGAGCCGCGCTACGTGATTTATGTGACAGGCTCGCTCCGTTCGTATGAGTCAAGTGCCCTTGCCCTCTCGGCTTTCATAAACAAACACAGCTAGATAATTCAGTAAATGTATTTCAAATAGTTCCGAGCAGTTCTATTCTATAACATTATTTTCATTTCAGTTGAGAGGTATTTGTGCGAAAACACTTTCGGGCGAAATAAATTGTGTAAAAATTCCACAAATAATTTCATTGAACTCTTCAGAACAATTTGGAACACATTAGAAATATGGAGCACCGCTTCCGTGAAGTCTTTTTTGCAATTTGATTTCAAAAGTACCTAAATAATGGGGCATATTTCTGGGCGATACAGGAGCCGCGCTACGTGATTTATGTGACTGGCTCAGTCTATTCGTGTGAGTTTTATAAACAACAGTTAGATAATTTAGCAATGTAATCGTATTATTTATATTATAGCCCAGTGAAATTATACCATAAAAAGGCGATCGAGTGAAATAAATCCCGGAAATTTGATATTTTTCGGCAAAGTTGTTCGTTGGTGTCTGCTGTAGTACAACATACTAAAAGTTCCGGAAATACTGATTGACAGCATCTAAATTTGGCACAATCTGCAAAAGGCGACTAAAAACAAAATGTGCTCCTCTAGTATCAAATCTACTTTATAAGGAGCCATTTTCAAATGAAGCCACGGTCTACGGACAAATAAATGAAAAAATGGTGATGTGGCCATCATGTTACTTTCTCCGACTTGATGGTATCATAGCCATTTATATTTACGTTTTCATGGATTATTTTCCATTGAAATCATATTTTAAATCTATATCGAGCGTTGTGTAAACTCGGATGAAACTGACGTTTAAAACTTCAAAATTATGAGAGATGGAAAAATTATACTTCTAATTAAAAAACTCACTTTGCTCAAAAACTAAAAAAAAAACTTATTCTTTATAAGTTGTTCATTTTAGCATTCTCTACAATTATTATTAACATAAATTTGCTGTAACTATTCTCGTTTTATAATTATAAACCAAAAATAAAAAATAAAAAAAAAAATTTCTCGAATAAAAATGATTTTATGAAAAATGTTTTCAAGGAAACGATGTTCATTTCTTTGTTGTCTTCAATGTTTGTTTAATTGTTTTTGTGATATTTTTAATATTTAAGAAAATATTGGCAAAAAACAAAAAACAGTTAAGGTAAACACCCACCCGGTGTACGAAATTTTACCAAAAGCTTTTCAGTTCTTCAGATTATCAAATAAGACGTATGTTCAAAGTTTCATATCAATTGTTTAATTATTTTTTGAGATACAGCGCGCACAGCAGACACACACACACACATAGACACAAAAAAAAATCCGGAAATTGTTGAAATGGCATCTAGGGGCCCCAAAACGCATATTTCCGTAAAAAAAATTTGAAAAAAATCATGTCACAATACTTTCTCATACTTCGTAACGGAGAAAGTAAAAAGTGCCTTACGAAAGTACGAAGACATGACAAAAACTTTGGTGACACCGTGCGGCTTTTTTGTGGATGAGACGTATGGTTTTTTTGGTAGCATCTCCAGATGGGTGATAGAAAATGGTCGCGGCATTATCGAGGTGAAGTGCCCAAAATCGATAGAAAAAATAACAACAGCAAAAGCAGCAATCGAAAAAAAAAATTCTTTTTGGATACGGATTTGAAATTAAAACGTAATCACAATTATTACTATCAAATCCAGGGCCAGATGCATATTGCAAAAGTCAACTTTTCTCATTTTGTCATATGGACGAAACAAGACCTGTCGATTGAGAGAGTTACCAGAGACGACGACAATTTTTGGGAAACAAAATGATTGAAATATTAATATATTTTTATGAAAATATTTTATTAAAAGAAATCATTGATCCACGGACATGTAGTAATATGCCTATCAGGGAGCACTAAAAAACCTACGACAGAAGTCGCCTTCAAGGAAGCAACTACACCAAGATCGCCGATCCACCAAAGCTGCTGATCCGCTGATGTGAAGTCACCGTCCGGTAATTTATCCGAGTTCTTGCCGTGCATACCGGTGCTTGCCCTTCCGAACTTTGTCTGAACTATAGTGACGCATCTGTGATTTCTTTTGTGACTCTTCCGTATTTATTTTTCTTGTGACCTTTTTAGTGTAAATGTTTTCCGATTGAACATGTTATTATGTCATTTGTGTCCAGTATATTGAACTTTGTGTAAATAACTGCGAAAAGGATTTCGCGCCAATCTGACTTTATCTGCCTCTCAACCCTCTCTCCTTTTGCGTATTGATAACATAAATATCGAATTCCATTGCATTGTACTAAATGAACACGCCTTTTTTAGCATTTTCAAAATTCAGTCACGAAATGAAAATATTGGCACACGTAACATTGATGTTTACTGAAACGGTAATTTTTTTTATGACTCAAATAATGCAACAAACCCACTATTATTATTGTAAAGGTTAAAAATGAGATATGAACATCATGTTATTTTCTGATAAATATTTTCAAACAAAAGATTTCTTTTATTGTCTTTAATATTTGTTTACATGTTTTTGTAATATTTTGCATATTCACAAAAAAACGATAAAAAAAGAAAGGTTAGGTAAACACCCACTTCCGGTGTACGAATTTTTACCAAAAGGTTGTAATTGTCAAGTAAAGCACGTGTTCGATGTTGCTTGTTGTTGTAATTTTTGAACTAATTTCACGATCACAATACTTTCCCGTACCTCGTAACGGAGAAAATACAAATTATAATTTTGTCGGAAATAAAATTTCGCCACCAAAATATTTCTTGAAAGTCGATCAGATCAGTATGTGTTCCCGACTGTCGGCTCAGAAACTCGAGTATCGAATTTCTTGTTATGTTTGTTTGTATTATGTAGATAATTTCGAGTCCACGTGGACTGGAAAGATGCATGTCGCGGCGTCAATCGCCAATCGGAGACGACGGAGTGCGATAAATTACAAGTTGAAAAATTACGACGACGTTTCATTTATCTATCCTCTTTCTTTGCACATAAAAATGTATTCGGATCGTTTCACGTTTGTGTTTATTTGACCAAGGCAAGAAGTATGTTAACGCCCATTTCACGTTGAATACAAACCCAAGCGGGAGTTTAGCCTACACTTTGTTTAATTATTTTCTTATAAATACTAATTTTTAGGAAAAAAATCTTAAACTTCCGGGAATTTCCTGACTGCACTAAACACGTTTCCGTTTTTTGTTTTCCTCTAGAAACCACAGTAGTCGAGAAAAAACTGTAAAACTTTTACATTATAAGTCCCATATAAAGCGGTGCCAGCTACTGAGCCAGAAACACACCAAAGAGGTCTACCGATTCCCCTTAAGAATTTTTCTTATGGAAGGAGTATACATGGGATTGCGTGACGCTATCTATCAAGTCGTACATATTTGATTATTTTTTAAATAAATCGTAAATAAATTTGCATATTGTAATTTAAAAAATTCAAAAAAAAAACTGCCAGAATTAGCTTCAAATTTCCCAGATCCATCCAGAAATATTGCATTTTTATCATACTAAAAATGATCGACATACCCCCACTGGAAACAAAAGTTGAACACTCGAAACTTGATTTTTAGAAAAACGAAATTTGCATGTTGTGATTTAAAAAATTTGAAAAAAATAGTGACTGCCAGAATTAGCTTCAAATTTCCCAAATGCATCCAGGAATATTGTATTTTTAACATACTAGAAAATGATCGACGTACCCCCACTGGAAACAAAATGTGAACACTCGAAACTTGATTTTTAGAAAAACGAAATTTGCATCTTGTAATTTAAAAAAAATCCAAAAAAATAGTGACTGCCAGAACTAGCTTCAAACTTCTCAAGTCCTTCGAGAAATATTGTATTTTTAACATGCTGGAAAATTATCGATATACCCCCTCTGGAAACAAAATGTCAGCACTCGAAACTTGAGTTTAGAAAAACAGAATTTGCATCTTGTGAATTCTAAAAAGAATAGTGACTGCCATAATAAACTTCAAAACTTCTCAGATCCATCCAGAAATATAGTATTTTTAACAAACTCGAAAATAATCGACATACCCCGACTGGAAACAAAATGTCAGCAGATTATTAGAACAATATAATTCGCATTTTGCGATTTAGGAAATTCTAAAAAAAATAGTGATTGCCAGAATTAGCTTTAAACTTCTCAAATCCATTAGAAATATTGTATTTTTGACAAACTGGAAAATGACAAAATTTCAGCCATCGAAACTTGATTTTTAGAAAAAACAGAATTTGCATCTTGTGATTAAAAAAATTCCAAAAAAATAGTGACTGCCATAATTAGGTTCAAAATTTCTCAAATCCATCCAGAAATATAGTATTTTTAACATACTGGAAAATAATCGACATACCCCGACTGGTAACAAAATGTCAGCAGTCGAAACTTGAGTTTTAGAAAAATATAATTTGCATTTTGCGATTCAAAAAATTCTAAAAAAATAGTGATTGCCAGAATTAGCTTTAAACTTCTCAAATTCATCCAGAAATCTGTATTTTTGATAAACTAAAAAAATGATCGACGTACCTCCACTGGAAACAAAGTGTCAGCACTTGAAACTTGAGTTTTAGAAGAACAGAATTTGCATCTTGTGAATTCTAAAAAATAAATACTGCCATAATTAGCTTCAAAACTTCTCAAATCCATCCAAAAAATATAATACTTTTAATACACTGGAAAATAATCGATATACCCCGACTGGAAACAAAATGTCAGCACTCGAAACTTGATTTTTAGAAAAATATTGTTTGCATTTTGTGATTTAAAAAGCTCTGAAAAAATAGTGATTGCCAGAATTAGCCGCAAACTTCTCAAATCCATCTAGAAATATTGTGTTTTTGACAAACTGGAAAATGATCGACATATCTCCGCTGGAAACAAAATGTGTCAGCCTTCGAAATTTGATTTTTAGAAAAAACAGAATTTGCATCTTGTGATTTAAAAAAATCCAAAAAAATAGTGACTGCCAGAATTAGCTTCAAATTTCCCAAATACATCCAGAAATATTGTATTTTTGACATACTGTAAAATGATCGACGTACCCCCACTGAAAACAAAATGTCAGCACTCAAAACTTGATTTTTAGAAAAATTTAATTTGCGTTTTGTGATTTAAAAAAATCTAAAAAATAGTGATTGCCAGAATTAGCTTCAAACTTCTTAAATCCATCCAGAAATATTGTATTTTTGACATTTCTGGAAAATGCTCGACATATCTCACAGTATTGTTTACGGTAATCAAATCAGACAGAGGCCTACCTAATTATTTTATTTATGTACTCCATAGCAGTGGCGGCTCGTGGATGTTCGGCGGCGAAACACCAACGAAATATTTGCTTCCTCTATAAGAGTAAGTAGTGCAGAACGAGCAACATCTTTGTCTTGAAATCCACGAGCCGCCGCTGCTTGATAGTACATGAGCAAAAATTCTTATTCCGTAATGAACTAATTTTACTCATCACGTATGGCGCGGAAAATACGACAAGTGTCTTCGTCGTCGCGCTCACGAAATGAAACAGACTTTATTTGGCTCCAAATGCACATTGCGTGTAAAATACTATTTAATTAAAAATTCTTGCCAAGATCGAAACTAGAGGTAGTGCCATGGCTCCTTGGCTCTACATGACGAGCCGCCCCTGATTTAAAGCAATTACTTTGCAAAATATCTCACATTGTTATGATATCGATCGTGGGCAAAAGAGATGGGCGAAAATACTCTTTTTGTGAGTCGGCTCATCGTAAAAAATCGAAAAAAAGGTCCTCACTTTTTAAGAGATACCCATCTCTAGTCGACAATTAACACAATTTTTAGATTTACGTCCTTAAATTAATTTTACCGTAGAGACCGAAATTAGCATGAAGGTACAAAATTTAGACCATTCCATTACTAAAATTAACAATAAACTAATCTTTGTAATGTGAAATCTGTATTTTCCTTGGAATTTTTACAGAAACTTCAAGTTCTGTCATCAAAATTAGGTTTGGAGCTCTGCCATCATTGTTGCAGGGTAATTCGGATAAGTTTCTTCGAGCAACTATAAAGATTATTTATTCAAGATGAATCTGTCAAAATGTAACATCTGACAAAATAAATATGGGTCTTCTAGAAGAATTTCTCTAAAAACTTCATGTTTCATCATCAAAACTAGATTTTGTGCTCTGCCCTTTCTTTGAACAATTAAAAAGATACTTTATTCAGGATGGGTCTGTCAATATTTAAAGCACCTGACGAAATAGATGTGGGATTTCCAGAAGAATTTCTACAAAAACTTCATGTTTTGTTACTACAGTTAGATTTGGAACTCTACATTTTTTGTTGCTGGGTAATTCTTCTTTGACGAATTATAAAGACTCTTTATTGAAGATAAGTCTGTTAAAATTTACTTATTCAGGATGGATCTGTCAAAATTTTCGGCATCTGACGAAATAGATGTGGGATTTCCAGTGAAATTTCTACAAAAACTTTATATTTTGTCATCAGATTTGGAGCTCTACATTTTTTGCTTTTAGCTAATTGAGATCATCTTCTTTGATATCTGATAAAATAGATCTGGGTTTTACAGAGAAAAAAATTCTGTTTCTTTATAAAAATTAAATTTCGTAGCTGCCTAGTTCAAATAATTTTCTTTAAAAATTATAAACTTACTTTATTCAGGATGAGTCTAACAAAAATTTAAACATCTGACAAAATAAATGTGTGATTTCCAGACAGGTTTCTACAAAAACATTTTTCGTCATCAAAATTAGATTTGGAGCACTGCCATTTTAATTGCTGGATAACTCGGATAATTTTCTTTGGCCCATTGTTAACATACTTTATTCAGGATAAGTCTGCCGAAATTTTAGACATCTGACGAAATAGATGTGAATCTGTCAAAATTTTAGTCATCCCACAAAATAACTATAGGAATTCTGGAAGAATTTTTATAAAAACATAGATTTCGAGCTTTGCCATTTACGTTGCTGCATAGTTCAGATAATTTTCTTTGGACAATTATAAAGACACAGGATGGGTCTGCCAAAATTTAAGGCATCTGATAAAACAAATGTGCCATTTCCAGAGGAATTTCTACAAAAACTTAATTTTTCTTCATCAAAATTTGATTTTTGCACTGCCATTTTCGTTGCTGGTTAATTCGGATAATTTTCTTTAACCAATTATAAAGACTCTTTATTCAAGATGAGTCTGTCAACATTTTAGACATCTGACAAAATAAATATGGGATTTCCAGAGGAGTTGCTATGAAAACTTCATGTTCCGTCATCAAAATTAGATTTAGAGCTCTTCCATTTTCATTGCTGTTGGTTAAAAACAAAAATCATGGTAGTATCAGAAAAAAACGAAAATATATATTAAAGTAGCAAGTAGCCAGCTGTCAATTTCTAAGAGTCATCAGAATAATTACAACGAATCTTGTAGAAGTTATTTCAAACATTTAAAGAAAAATTACTTCAAATATTCTATTGGGCCTTTCGAAGATGTCTTCACTATATAGATTTTTGCGTGATTTTATTGTTTTGTATACTTTTGATACTTTCGAACATTTTCGTACATTCATGCAATAATTTTATTCTTTCTGATCTAATTTTGGTTGAATTCAATTATCACTAATTGCAGTAATATTGCATCGTGGCCTCCAAAACCGCGCACCCATTCTCGATTAAGATAATTACTACGTTTCCATGGGTATTGAATCCGTTTTGAAAACTCGAATCTGTTTGAATATTGAGGCGTTTCCATGATTAGAATTGACCTCGTATCGAAATACATTTCAATACTCTCGCTAGAGGGCGCGTTTAAGCGAATCTCGAAAAAATACAAACATAACCTTATCGCGTTGTTTACACCGTGTTTAGTTCATAACATAATACAAATTTTTAGATTATAACGCGAAATAAGCAAAATCAGCATGTGCCACTTGCATAGCTAGAGTCTTCGCATGATCGTATTGAATATTCGACACTCGTGCGTTTCCATGCACTAGTTTTGAATCCAAAACTCGATACGATCCCAGAAATTTACCGTATCGACCTTGAAATTCAATACGGTTTCAATACGTTTTGAAGAGTGTTTCCATGCGGTATTCAAACTGAATCGAGTTTTCAAAACGGTTTCAATACCGCATGGAAACGTAGTAAATGCTTCCTTTATTACTTGGATCAAGGCAAATTAACATATCCTCTTTAAGTGAAGACAAAAACGCCGTACGCTAATGCGAAAGTTTCCAGAGATAATTACACTTAAGCAGCGTCCACGCATTACAAGAAAAGTGGTTCGTCGGGACAGGCTCATATTTTTACAATTTAAACGCCTTTAATATGGGACTTTGTATCGAAGCCGACGACGATATTCAGACCAACTGGTAGCATCACTCCAGATTAAAATGCAAATCACGTTCTTTTTACGTACAACTGGTTGCCGGGCAATTTTCCACTAAATCATTTGTAGTCTGTCGAGTGGATCTCATTGATTTCATACGGGACGTCTGTTCGGGAATATGCATAAAACTTGCAGACTCTATCGTCTCCGGATGGCTCTCGGAAGCTGAACGGATCCGCGATTCCGTTTTATATTTTAGAGCCCGGATCCGATTGTGACACATTGCACACGGACGGAGAGAGGAGACGATCCGGAACGATCCCATTAATTCCGTCGAGTTTTCTTCTAATGGTGCATAACGGAATCCGGGCGCAATCAAATACCCGATCGGGTCCAATTATTCAGAAAATTGGATAGTTTGGAAATAGAAATTTATCACCGCTTTATGTTTCTATTACTCGAATCTAAAATTAATTTGGACTACTGCATACGTGTGGCACAGCTGCTTTGCAAAGACTTTTTGTGAAATTTGCTGTCTGAAAAATTAAATTAGTGCAATGTACTATAATGATTATTATAGACACGCAATAGGCCATGATATTTTTGCATTAGTTTCCTTCGGGTTGTCAATCATTTCGTCAGCTCAAAATACCAAAAATAATTTTTTTTCCGAGAAAAAAATAATTTTGGGCTCAAGGCGCATCGACAGCTGAGAAGAAAGATTGCATTAAAAAATGCTTTGTAGAATTTAAGAGACAGGTCGAACTTCACTAACGAAGGTATCTTTGAAAGGCTCGATAGAATATTAGAAGCATTTTTCTTCAAATGTTATTTAATCAAAAAATAATCTAACTCATACAATAAACGTCCAAACCTTGCAATATTCTTCAGGAATAAATATAATGAATAATAGTAAGTACTATCGCTATAAACCACCAACATAGTTAATCTCTCTTTTTCACTCGTAATTTGTTTCGTGTTGATTTGATGTTTGATATCTGATTAAAATTAAAGTTGGTATTTCTGACATTGACATAAGAGTCAAATTTACTTTATTTTCGACATAAGTTTAGTTACATACATTCACACGGTCAAAAGCTCTTACAATAAATAAAGACCATGACAATACAAGCAGATATAAGGAGCTTTAGAGTGACGGTAGCGATACTATGAAGTAACAAGCTCAGTTACACTTTTTTAACACGACCGAAGGGTCTCCTGACCGATTGCCAATTAGGCAAAATACTGCATGCAAATTTCAAAATGTCTTACCGAACAGGAATGAAAAATCTAAATTGCAAATTAGAATTTGGTGATGACAACTCCACCTTCAATTTGCATTACTAATTTCAGTAATCAATAATGGCGCGACCAATTACTATGGAAAAAATAAATGTGCGGAATTAGCAATTCAAAATCTACTATTTTAAACTGTTTTTTTTTTTATGTTTTCTGCATTCAAATTACACCGAATTATCTTGAAGTGTGCGGTTTTGGGTTATGCGAGCCATTACATGAACCCTGAATGCTGCTGAATGGGAAAAAACTAAAATTATGGTTTTTGCGATTGGGTTAGGCCATATTTGTTATGCAATTTTTTACGGGGCTTCATTATCATTAAATATAACGATATTTCGTAAACACGTAATGCAAGAAAAAATTATGGAACAAATAATACGTCCTTAAAAGAAAAAAAAAACGAACCCAGGGGTTCAAGGGGGGGGGGGGATGTGTGTATGGGTAGTACAAAAATGTTTGACAAAATATCTTCTGCCATCCCTAAAAGTTTCAGTTTTCCGACTTAAAAGAAAAAAAGAAAAACGAACCCAGGGGGTGCAAATGGAGCGTAGAGTTAGTTCCAAAAATTTTGAAAAAAATTCTTCTGCCATCCCTCAAAATTTCAGCTTATCGACTTTAAATGAAAAAAATACGTCCTTAAAAGAAGAAAAACGAACCCAAAGGGTGCAAACGGAGCGTAGGGGTAGTTTAAAAAATGTTGCCTAAATATCTTCTACCATCCTTGAAAATTTCAGCTTTTCGACTTTAAATGAAAAAAAATACGTCCTTAAAAGAAGAAAAACGAACCCAGAGGGTGCAAATGGAGCGTATGGGTGGTTCCAAAATGTTTGAAAAAATTTCCAATGAAAGCCAGACATCGCTTTTGTCATCCCTGAAAGTTTCAGCTTTTCTACTTGAAAAGAAAAAAAATACGTCCTTAAAAGAAGAAAACCGAACCACCCCCTGGGTTGGTGGCGTTGGTTAGCGCGTAGGGGTGGTTCCAAAAATTTGGAAAAAATTCCCAATGAAAGCCTTCTGCCATCCCTGAAGGTATCAGCTTTTCTACTTAAAAAGAAATAAATACGTCCTTAAAAGAAGAATTTTTTTTTGCCCGGTTTTTAAAAAATCATATCTCGGAAACGGGGCAAAAATTCAAAAAAGTGGCCCGACAAATTTTATATATTTTCTTTAAGATTATTTTAAGACATACCGGGATCATCCAGCTCCGGCGGTTACGGAGGAGATAATTTTTTTTCGAAACGTGCAAAAATCGAAAATCTGCGTTTGAAACATCACCCCCCCCCCCCCCAAAAACTAACAAAATTTTACCGAATAAGGCCCCGATAAGGGGTGAGATTTAACCCTACCCCTCCGTTTTAAGGGTGAGTTTCAAAATGCTCCTCATATTTTTGAGCGAATTTTTGTTCTTACAAAAACTACGCAGGATGTCAAAATCGGTCGTTTTTTAAATCCTGCGCCTTAAAAATCAACCATTACATTTTTTTTAACTGCGAAACTTTTATACGCGTTCTTGGATTTTGTTTACCCGAATTTTGTCTGCGCGTTTTATATTTTTTCTGCGAAGTTTTCATTCAAGTGCTGAAAAAAATCAAACTGAAATTTTAAAAAATCCATATCTCCGTTAAAAATTGTTGTATTTACAAAAACTAAATTAATTTTGAATAAACGATTATTCGGCCATTAAAGATATTGTATTAAGGAATTTTTTCTACGGGTTTTATATTTGTTACTGCGATGTTTTCATTCAAGTGCACAAAAAATTAAAATGAAAATCTTAAAAAAGCCATATCCCTATTAAAATTTTTTGAATTTGCAAAAACCAAATTGATTTTGAATTACCTATACTTCGACCATTGAGGATGATTTTTTATGAAATTTTGTCTGCGCGTTTTATATGTTTTCTGCGATGTTTTCATTCAAGTGCTCAAGAAATAAAACTAAAATTTTCAAAAATTTATATCTCCATTAAAAATGGTTGAATTAACAAAAACTGAATTGATTTTGAATAAGCGATACTTCTACCACTGAGAATATTGTTTTGAGGAATTTTTCAACGCGTTTTATATTTTTTTCTGCGATGTTTTCATTCAAATGCTCAAAAAATTGAAACGAAAATCTTCAAAAATCCATATCTCTATTGAAAATTTTTGAATTTGCAAAAACCAAATTGATTTTGAATGACCTATACTTCGGCCATTGAGGATGATTTTTAATGAAATTTTGTCTGCGCGTTTTATATTTTTTCTGCGATGTTTTCATTCAAGTGCTCAAAAAATAAAACTAAAATTTTCAAAAATTTATATCTTCATCAAAAATTGTTGAATTAACAAAAACCAAATTAATTTTGAATAAACGATTCTTCGACCATTGAGGATATTGTTTTAAGGAATTCTTTCTACGCTTTTTATATTTTTTTCTGCGATGTTTTCATTCAAGTGCTCACAAAATTAAAACGAAAATCTTGAAAAATCCAAAAAAAATTGAATTTACACAAATCTAATTGATTTTGAATTACCTATGCTTCGGCCATTGAGGATGATTTTTTATGGAATCTTGTCTGCGCGTTTTATATTTTATCTGAGATGTTTTCATTCAAGTGCTCAAAAAAAATAAAACAAAAATTTTCAAAAATCCATATCTCCTTTAAAAATTGTTGAATTTACAAAAAACAAATTAATTTTGAATAAGCGATACTTCGACCATTGAGGATATTGTTTTAAGGAATTTTTTCTACCCGTTTTATATTATTTTTTCTGCGTCGTTTTCATTCAAGTGCTCAAAAAATTAAAACGAAAATCTTCAAAAATCCATATCTCTATTGAAAATTTTTGAATTTACAAAAACTAAATTGATTTTGAATTATCTATACTTCGGCCATTGAGCATAATTTTCTATGGAATTTTGTCTGTGCGTTTTATATTTTTTTTTCTCCCATGTTTTCATAAAAGTGCTCAAAAAAAATAAAACTAAAATTTTCAAAAATTCATATCTCCATTAACGATTATTAGACCATTGAAGATATTGTTTTAAGGATTTTTTTCTACGAGTTTTATATTTTTTGCGATATTTTCAATCAAGTGCTCAAAAAATTAAAATGAAAATCTTCAAAAATCCATATCTCTTTTGAAAATTTTTGAATTGACAAAAACCAAATTGATTTTGAATTACCTATACTTCGGCCATTGAGGATAATTTTTTATGAAACTTTGTCGGCACGTTTTATATTTTTTTTGCGATGTTTTCATTCAAGTGCTCAAAAAATAAAACTAAAATTTTCAAAAATGTATATGTCCATTAAAAATTGTTGAATTAACAAAAACCAAATTGATTTTGAATAAGCGATATTTCAAGCATTGAGGATATTTTTGTAAGGATTTTTTCTACGCGTTTTATATTTTTTTTCTGCGATGTTATCATTCAAGTGCTCAAAATAATAAAACTAAAATTTTCAAAAATCCATATCTCCTTTAAAAATTGTTGAATTTACAAAAACCAAATTAATTTTGAATAAACGATTATTCGACCATTGAAGATATTGTTTTAATGATTTTTTTCTACGCGTTTTATATTTTTTCTACGATGTTTTCATTCAAGTGCTCAAAAAAATAAAACTAAAATTTTCAAAAATTCATATCTCCGTTAAAAATTGCTGAATTTACAAAAACCAAACTGATTTCGAATAAACGGTACTTCGGCCATTGAGGATAATTTTTTATGGAATTTTGCCTGCACGTTTTATATTTTTTCTGCGATGTTTTTGGCCAAGTGCTCATAAAATTGAAACGAAAATTTTCAAAAATCCATATCTCTATTGGTTAATGATTTTATTTCAAAATAATCCCTTGAGCAAATAATCTTTCAAAAGATGGGTTTTTTCAGAGGTAAAACTAAAACAGGAAAACATTTGCCACATACCTAAAACTTTTCAACTTTTCAAATTTACTGGACAAACATTTTGTTTTTCTCCAAAAATCTCCAAATACTTCTTTTTTATTTGGTATAGTAGATAATATAGCCAAAATATGACCTTCAGTCACAGGTATAATATACAGAGGAATACTATTTACGTGACCGGATCGACAAATATTAGCAGAATCATATCGAAAACATTTTTGAAAAAAACATTCATAAATTCAAAAGGTGTTACGACGTTTACTAACCGTGATCACAGTCACAGTTTAAAATCACTGATATTAGAAAGTAGCAACGTGATTTAAAAGTAGCAGTTTTGCCCATCTCTACTTTGGTTATTACATATTTTTTATTTAAGTTACGTACCTTTTCATCTTCGTTTCTTGTACGAGTATCCTAAGTGCTTCATAATATGTCAACCTGCTGTGTATTTCAGCTTGAACTTTAAGTTACACCCACCTGAAACAAAAAAGTATATATTATTATTATTAAACGAATAAATCTAGTAGCCATAAACTCAACACAGAAATAAATTAAATTCAATTGAAAAATTCACTATATTTTAAGCACAAATATTAAATATTAAATTAAATTCAATTAATATATTGTATTAATAGAAATTTTTCATACATCAGAGATACTAGTAAATTTATGGTAAGAAATAAATAAAAAAGTTCCAAAATTTGTTTGTGTCCTTCACTGTAATTAAAATAAGATTAATGTTTAATGTAAATGGAGTTATCCGTTAATAAACAAATAAATAAAAAAAAGAAGGCGGATAAGTAAATCAATAAAAAAAAAATCACGTCTTGAGGTTGGAAGTATTACCGTCATATCAAGTGCATTGCAAATTGAGGAATTATTGAATTTGTGCTAAATATTTTTTCGTGAGGGAATACGCCTCTCGTTAGTTAGCGAATTTTGACAAAAACATTGAGTCAAATGAAAGAGTGGCAAAAAATTAAGTCGATTCACTCGTTAAGGAGATTTACTGATGGTTTCCGGCTCCCTAAGATTGACGGCAGTACCTTTGATTGTAAGAGTATTTATATTCAGAAATTGATGGACAAATAATTTGATTAAGACGAAAAGCACGGAACTATTATAAAAGCCTACTCGTCGTGTCTGACCTACATATAGTTGAGTCTGGAGATATTTGGTATTAGAGGGAATTCGCTTATCTATGCGGTCATTGATCTCACTTCATAATCACCAGATATGCCAAATATCTTCAGACTCAATTATACACGCTATTGTATTTAGAGCACTATATTTCATATACTCAGGATTTTTTTAAGGGGATCGATTTTATTTTTGATATTAACTAATACATTAGGTACTTTTTAAGATGGTTTAAATGCAATGCAGAGGACGGTTACGACCGTTATCACGTGGTAATCCATAATTAAACTGAACTGAAGAATTTTTGCATTTTGCATTGGGTAAAACATAATGGATCTTTCAAGTTTGATTAAATATAGCATGATTTTTATTCGAAAAATATCAGCTAGTTTTTTCTAAAATATGTTTAGGACACAAAAGATTTATATACATTTGGTAATTCGGGAATCTGTGAAAAGGATGAAAATGTTTTAAAATTAACTGATAATGACGAAATTCCTATCCACAATAACGGATAATCAGAATTCTACTGTATATAAAAAAAAACTGTTACCGAAAACTTAAGCAATTCCTTTTAACCGCTTTCCAATCGACGACCTCCTCGCGAACTCCGGGCCCTTATAAAAACGGATAAACTTTACCCGCACGATCAATCCAATCCCCACGAAGTACTTACAAAGTTGATAAGATAAGACCGTCCCTCGCCAATAATTTCTCAATCAAACTTCGCCGAAAATTAAACGAAATGACCCGACCCTAATTAAAATTTTTACTACCGCGAGTTTTCGAACTTCCTTGTATTCCACCCACGTCTCTCGGAGAGCAAAAATTCGGGGCACGATTCGCAACCCTTATTTACATAACGTCTTATTGGGTGCGGATGGAATACACGAGACATCATCACTGATCGGAGACTGGTGAGGATTAGGGTTTTCAAAAAAAAAAAAAAAATGCGCAACAGATCGGGCAATAAAACGGTTACAGGCGGCCTCGAGATTCTCAACCCTTTTTCCCTTCGGCGTCTCAGCAATTACATCCCGAGAAGAGGTAAATATGAATTACGCCCGAAAGTGAAAGCGAAGGTGTAATAAAACAGGTAAAGGGTTGAGTTTGGGCAATTTTTTGGTTTAGTGTCCGAAAAACCGCGGTCCAGGGTCAGTCGGATTTGTTGTTTTTTTTTTGTCGGCGGAGGACGTGGCCGTGAGGTGATTAATGTGCTCCAGGAGACGCGATCTGCTGCGAAGGCCATCTTGGATATTTTTTTGTTGTGTGTGTGCGAGAGGGGCGCCCTGCTGGGTATTAATGGTCGAGACCTTTTTGTGTTACGATTATAAGGGACGGACAAGGTATGCATGATTGGGAAGATGGATGCTGTACGCGGAAAGGTGGAATAAACAAGGCGATCGGGATGGATCTGTTATTGGAATGCAAAACTATGTTTTCGGAGGAAATGTGTGGGAAATCGAGGTATTTGTAGAAAATCAAATTTTAAATTTTTAATAAGAAAGAAGTAACAGAAATAGTAATTTTAAATTCTTAATGAAAAAATTCAAAATTCCGACAAATGTTTTCTTTCCGCCTGCCCTTTACACATTTCAAGATGTAATAATTGTACGCTAAGTAAAAACTGAGCGCACGATTTCCATGGAAATATTGTCGTTGAACACCGTTCAACGTAGCCAATCATTCACGAGTTTACTAGTAATCAAGTAGAACCTTGAAAATCCAAAACGTTGATTTGATTGTATTTCAATTTGTCTTTACTCTAAGCCAGCATTTCCCAAAGTGTGGGTCGCGACCCGGCACCGGGTCGCAGAATAATTTTGCCGGGTCGCGAAAAAATATTGTAAAAATAAAAAAAACCCAATTTTTAAATGAAAACCTACGAAAACAAAAAATATAAAATTAAATAAATAACCTGAAATTAATACAAAACCCTTAAAAATACAGGTCAAAAAATTCAAAAATGTGGGTGGCAAAATCTAAAATAAAGGACAAAAATCAAAAACTTTGACTCCCCCAAAAAATAATCCGCAAAAAATAAAACATTTCCGCGTAAAAATAAATAATTCAGGTTAAAAAATATAAAATAAAGGACAAAAAATCAAAAAAATTGACCAAAACGGAGAACCGAAGATATGTAAATATCGAAAATTTCAACAAACCAATCGAAAATGTAGGCCAAAATAAAGAATTATGATTTATATGCGAGATTCTTTTTCCGGTATTTTCGAGTTTTGTTTGTTGAAATTTTCGATTTTTTGTCTGCATTTTTACTTTCTCCGTTACGAAGTACGAGAAAGTATTGTGATCGTGATTTTTTTTTCAAATTTTTTTTTACGGAAATATCCGTTTTGGGGTCCCTAGATGCCATTTCAACCATTTCTGGAAATTTTTTTTTTGTGTCTGTGTGTGTGTGTGTCTGTGTGTGTGTGTGTGTGTGTGTGTGTGTGTGTGTGTGTGTACGTCTTATTTGATAATCTGAAGAACTGAAAAGCTTTTGGTAAAATTTCGTACCTTAACTGTTTTTTGTTTTTTGCCAATATTTTCTTAAATATAAAAAATATCACAAAAACATTTAAACAAACATCGAATACAACAAAGAAATGAACATCTTTTGCTTGAAAATATTTTTCATAAAATCATTGCTATTCGAGAAAAAAATTGATTATTTTTTTTTTAATTTTTGGTTTATAATTATGAAACGATAATAGTTACAGCAAATTTATGTGAATAATAATTGAAGACAATGCCAAAATGAACAACTTCTAAAGAATAAGTTTTTTTCGAAATCTCGTTAGTTTTTGAATAAATCGAGTTTTTGAATTTGATGTATATTTTTTCCATATTTCATGATTTTGACGTTTTCAACGTCAGTTTCATCCGAGTTTACGCAACGCTCGATGTACATTTAAAATATGATTTCAATTGAAAATAAACCCATGAAAACGTAAATATAAAGTCGGAGAAAGTAACATGATGGCCACATCACCATTTTTCATTTTAGGCCTGAGTTTTCGATATTTTATCTAAATTTAGGACAAAAGGTCAAAAACTTGATCGAAAAATAAAACTGCAGACCAAAAAATTGAAAATAAAAGCAAAACAAAAATGATTTGCCACTTTCAGCCGCCAAAAATAAGTTTCAGACCAGAAAAGCGGCGGCTCATGGATGTTTAGCTGTTACGCAACAGAAGAAAATTTGACCAAAAAAGGAACGGAATATTTGCTTCCTCTATTAGAGTAAGTAGTGCAGCGCAAGCGACAACTTTGTCTTTGCCTCCCCTACGTAAATCCACGAGCCGCCGCTGGACCAGAAGTTCGAAAATAATAGCCAAAAAATAAAATAAAAATACGAACTTAAATCAATAACCCAAGTTAAAAAATGTAAAATACAGGATAAAAAAATAGACCAAAAATCTAAAATATACGATGAAAAATTTAAACCAAAAATCTAAAATTCTGGCCTAAAAATAAAAATGGTGGACCAAGAAAAGAAAAATTTTAACAGATAAATAAAAGAAAATTATAAATAAAACACTTTCTTTGTTAATATCACACGATTTAACAAAGAAAGTGTTTTATTTATAATTACAAATGTATCACGAAGTAAATCCAGTGTCAATCAATTAAACGAAAATTAATAAAAATTTAGGGCAAAAGATAAAAATCTACAATGTTGGCCAAAAATTTGAAAACATCAAAACTCGGGCCTAAAGATAATAAATGTGGACTAAACGAAAAATGCGGACCAAAAAATCAAAAATTTTAACAATAAAATCGAAAAGTTAGGTCAAAATAAATAAAAATTTAGGTCAAAAGATTTTAAAAAAATAATAAAAATCTGTCGTGTTGGTCAGAAAGTCGGAAAATTTAGACAGTACATGAAAACTTGGGCGTAAAGATAATAAATGCAGACTAAAAAATTGAAAATTTAAACAATTTAAAAAGTGGTACAAACGGGTACAAACGATGCTCTTTTGATTCCCATTAGCCGCTTTGCGATAACTTGAAAATTGACTAAAATCGCTTCATAGAATTTAATTTTTTTAAAAGCCTGTACTTCTGGTACCTTTGAGGTACAAACAATTTAAAAAGAGGTACAAACGGGTACTAACGATGCTCTTTTGATTCCCATTAGCCGCTTTGCGCTAACTTGAAAATTGACTAAAATCGCTTCATAGAATTTAATTTTTTTTAAAGCCTGTACTTCTGGTACCTTTGAGGTACAAACAATTTAAAAAGAGGTACAAACGGGTACAAATGATGCTTTTTGGATTCCCATTAGCTGCTTTGCGATAACTTGAAAATTGACTAAAATCGCTTCATAGAATTTAATTTTTTTTAAAAGCCTGTACTTCTGGTACCTTTGAGGTACAAACAATTTAAAAAGAGGTACAAACGGGTAAAAATGATGTTCTTTCGATTCCCATAAGCCGCTTTGCGATAACTTGAAAATTGACTAAAATCGCTTCCATAGAATTTAATTTTTTTTAAAGCCTGTACTTCTGGTACCTTTGAGGTACAAACAATTTAAAAAGTGGTACAAACGGGTACAAACGATGCTCTTTTGATTCCCATTAGCCGCTTTGCGATAAATTGAAAATTGACTAAAATCGCTTCCATAGAATTTTTTTTTTAAAGCCTATACTTCTGGTACCTTTGAGGTCCAAACAATTTAAAAAGAGGTACAAGCGGGTACAAATGATGCTCTTTGGATTCCCATTAGCCGCTTTGCGATAACTTGAAAATTGACTAAAATCGCTTCATAGAATTTAATTTTTTTAGAAGCCTGTACTTCTGGTACCTTTGAGGTACAAACAATTTAAAAAGAGGTACAAATGGGTACAAACGATGCTCTTTTCATTCCCATTAGCCGCTTTGCGATAAATTGAAAATTGACTAAAATCGCTTCCATAGAATTTTTTTTTAAAGCCTATACTTCTGGTACCTTTGAGGTCCAAACAATTTAAAAAGAGGTACAAGCGTGTACAAATGATGCTCTTTGGATTCCCATTAGCCGCTTTGCGATAACTTGAAAATTGACTAAAATCGCTTCCATAGAATTTAATTTTTTTAAAAGCCTGTACTTCAGGTACCTTTGAGGTACAAACAATTTAAAAATAGGTACAAACAGGTACAAAAGATGCTCTTTCGATTCCCGTTAGCCGCTTTGCGATAACTTGAAAATTGACTAAAATCGCCTCCATAGAATTTAATTTTTTTTAAAGCCTTTACTTCCGGTAACTTTGAGGTACAAACAATTTAAAAAAAGGTACAAACGGGTACAAATGATGCTCTTTCGATTCCCATTAGCCGCTTTGCGATAACTTGAAAATTGACTAAAATCGCTTCCATAGAATTTAATTTTTTTTAAAGCCTGTACTTCCGGTACCTTTGAGGTACAAACTATTTAAAAAGAAGTACAAACGGGTACAAACGATTCTCTTTCGAATGGCATAAACCAAATTTGAAAATGTGAAAGTTGGGCGCAGGCCATTTTTTTATTGTTTAATAATTTTTTTGTCTTTGAGGTACAAACGAAGTTAATAGCGGTACAAACAGGTACAAACGAGGTACAATCGATCTACGTTAAAAAAGTCAAACTTTTTTAAAGTCGGGCGCTCGGTTCACATCGGTATATATTTCAGTTGAATGATATAACCACTCCGTCAATATCCTATTATAAATATTTGAAATAAATAAATAAATAAATTATACCTTTAAATAAAACAGTTTCTTTGTTAATATCACACTTTATTGTTTAGTGACTCGAGTTTCGATCATAAGCTGATCATTTTCAAACTTAAAGTAAATTACAGCTTAGCACATAATAATGGCTATACAAACAAAACAATAGATAACTTAATTAAAAGACAACGTAACAATAACCTCAGTAAAACTTTATACGCAGGGCCAAAAATAGATAATAAAACTTACAGGTCATTAACATTTTTTGGTGAAGTTAGCCAAAAAATACGCAATATTCTAAAAAAACATGATATCAATGTAGCATTTAAAACAACGAACCAAATTTGTAACTCTATTTTTAATTCCAAAACTCCGATAGATAAATTAGAAAGATCAGGCATTTATAAACTAACATGCAAAGATTGTAAAGGAGTGTACATAGGGCAATCTGGTCGTAACTTTAAAATCAGATTAAAAGAACATTTAAGATCCTTCCGATTACACCAAAATAATTCAACATTCGCGAACCACCTAATTGAGAACCGACATACTTTTGAAGATGATGTACTTGAAATAATCCACTTCGCAGAAAAAGGCCCGAAAATGGACCTACTCGAATCCCTAGAAATCCACAAAGCGAAGCGTAATCCGGAC
The DNA here is from genome assembly GCA_910593695.2 of Ocypus olens. Lineage (NCBI taxonomy): Eukaryota > Metazoa > Arthropoda > Insecta > Coleoptera > Staphylinidae > Ocypus > Ocypus olens. The sequence continues at coordinate 49,946,526 of OU343052.1, read as the reverse complement.
TTCCCCATAATTAACGACCAGGTCGACCTAGTATTCTCCTCCTTATTCCATTCCGCATAAATACGTGTGTTTATTGTAATTTAATTTACTTTAAGTTTGAAAATGATCAGCTTATGATCGAAACTCGAGTCACTAAACAATAAAGTGTGATATTAACAAAGAAACTGTTTTATTTAAAGTTCCAAAATGTATCACGAAGTTAACGCCTCAACCATCAATCAATTAAATAAATTATAGACAAAGCAAACTATTGCTAGCCTTTAGGATAATTGCATCCCTTAATTTGATACGCACGTAGAACAAATGCTGGAATAATGCAGCACAAAAACAAGATGGCGCATCATTAAGACTTTATAAATTCCCGCATGGCCCAGGAGGAATAATGCCGTGACGTTCCGTTATAACTTAAGACAGGGCGGACGGTAATCGTCCCTATGCGGCTGTTGCGTGTCTCGCTGTCTCGTAACTTGCGGTCATGAGTTCGACACCCGGGACCGCGATAACCGGTCGCATCGCCCCGAGGACGGGGTCTCCGATGACCCCAGAAAGAAGTGCATGTCGTGTCCTCTCATTGTTATCGTTATTATTGTTATTGCCGCCGAGCTCCTGTTTCTTCGCAGCTCTCTGGAATGCACGCGCGAACACAAAGGGAATTCGCGGAAAACGTTTTCGGGTGTCTTTCGCGAAAACCTGCCTCTGACTTTATGCGCGGCAATAAAAAAAGAGCGTGTAATTTGTCGTAGATCACCATCTCGGTTATTTAAAGAGGTTGGGAAGAATGTAACGAGCGACTAATTTTGCTGTACAGGTAAAGGAATGGTTTTCCCAAATTGAAATTTACAACAATTTGGTCGAAATCTACTTACTCTCAAATTATTACGTTATTCATAAATTAGGGGATTCACATGATAATCTATGCAGCCGACGCCAGGAAAAAAAATGATAATCCAATACTTCCACAATCAATTTCATTACCGCCAGAAAATATTCAGTTTGCACCTTTGCCGTAAATGTCGTCGGCTCAATTTTTTTTTAACGATGGCGCCTATTAGTAATCTTCAAGATACCGAAGACGTCTCAACCATAGCCATGCATCCATTGTTGGTTTGCACGATTGCCAAATCTGGTAGTGCCTCCTGTCAAATAAACCCGGCGTTATACACGACGTGCCAATACTAATTGCCGGCTTTACGTTAATTAAATCACAAACTTATCGACAATTATGCAAAAATACCAGCGACTGAATAAATTTCGGCGGTAACATACACGTTCGATGGCCTCCCGGGTCTTTGCGAAGGTCGAATTTGGCAACGGATGGGGCGACAGGAAGTTGGAGCTTATGATCGGATTGAATTACTTTGGCCGGGGCATTATTAATCCGATGATGTAAGATGGCCGCTTGCTACGTGACCATTGGGACCTTTTGAGCAGATGTTATCTCCAGACTATAAAGGTGGAGCAATTAAGGATGATTTACTTGTTTGGAACTGAACCGGCATGAAATTATTCAAAACGTACGTCATAATTAGACCAGGTGAACTAATTAAATAATATTTTAGCTAATAATTTTCTGCGTAGTCGTAATTAATTTTGTAAACTTTTTTTCTTCAAACCGCACTCATATTTCAAACTTCTAATTTACATGGTAATATAAGCAAACTATAGATAAGTTAAACTAATTCTGTAGCCACTGATATCGACTAAAATGCTGTGCTGCTATTGGTCAAACCACCAAACCTGGCCATAGCAAAATAGTGCTTTTTGGAATTTTATTTAATTGTAATGCCATTGCCACATTGCACTTTTATTTAATGTCATATTTACGATTTTCAGTTTACACATATGTTTGTGTGTGTAAGTTATTAAATGCGTGAGCCCCCCCCCCCCCCCCCCCACAAGGTACATTTCTGGGTGAGTGCCTGGTCAAATATTTTCTAAACGAATCAGGGAACATGTTAATGTGACTGCTGCAACGAAAATTGCCAAAATCTGAAATTTTAGAAGTTCGCGGCCAACAAGATCGCTTCTTTTATTTGCAAAATTGCGTTACTTGATTTTGATGATTTAAATGCCAAAATGCAGCGAATTTAGTGTGTTTACATAAAGTATAAAGAGCAATAAATATTCATGCCAAAGCAACGAAAATCGCCAAAATCGGAAATTTTCCAAGTTCGCGGTCAACAAGATCGCGTTTTTGGTCTTGCTTAACTTAAAAACGCGTTTCTTGATTTGGATGATTTAAATGTCAAAATGTAGAGAATTTAGTGTGTTTTAAAAAATTATAAAGTAATATTCATGTCGTGTCAAAGAAAGTTCCCAAAATCTGTTTGTCGACAAAATCGCGTTTTAGATTTTTGAACGTTGGTGAAGTGTTTCTTGATTAAGATTAAAATTTAGAGAATGTAATGGGACTTAAAACGACTATCATTAAGAAATATTCATGTCGAGTCAATGAGATTTCCAAGTTCAGAGCCAACAAAATTGCGTTTTTGCTTTAAAAAAAATGCTGAGGTGTTAAAAGCATTTCTTGATTATGACAATTTATATGTTAAAATGTAAAGAATTTAGTGTCTTTAAAAAAATAAAATAAAAAAAATTCATGTCAAAATATCGAAAATTGCCAAAATTCGAATTTTTTCAAAAATCAACGTCAACAAAATCGCGTTTTAGATTTTTGAAAGTCGGTGAAGTGTTTCTTGATTATGATGACTTGTATGTTAAAATTTAAAGAATTTAGTGGACTTAAAATGATATTAAGAAATATTCATGTCGAGTCAATGAGATTTACAAAATTTGAAATTTTTCAAGTTCAAAGCCAACAAAATTGAGAATGTGATTAAAAAAAAAAATCAACAAAATCGCGATTTTGATTTTGAAAAATTGCTTAGCCTCCGAACGCGTTATTTTATTTTGAAGATTTAAATTCCAAAATCTGGCGAATTTAGTGTGGTTGAAAAAGTATTAAGTCAGAATTATGTCGAGTCAACGAAAATTGCCAAAATACGAAGTTTTCCAAGTTCAAAGTCAACAAAATGTCGATTTCGATTTTTAAAAATTGCTGAGGTGTTAAACGCATTTTTTGATTATGATATTTTATATGTTAAAAAGTAGAGAATGAGAATTTAGTGTGTTTTAAACTAAACAGTATTAAAAATATTCATGTCAAGACAAAGTGGCCAAAATTCAAACATTTTCAGGTTCAACAAAATTATTTTTTTGATTTTGATAAATTGTTCAACTAAAGTATTACGAAATATGTATAATGAGTTAACGAAAACTCCAGATCCAAAGGCAAAAAAATCGAGTTTTCGATTTGCTAAAATGTAAAGAATTTAGTGTATTTTGAAGAAGAATAAAAAGATATTGATGTCAAAGTAACAAAAATTGCCAAAATCTGAAATTTTCAAGATCAATGTCAACAAAATCGCGATTTTGATTTTAAAAAATTGCTTAGCTTCCGAACGCGTTATTTGATTTTGAATATTTAAATGTCAAAATCTGGCGAATTTAGTGTGCTTAAAAAACGTATCAAGACAGAATTATGTCGAGTCAATGAAAATTGCCAAAATACGAAATAAGAAAACTTCCGGTCCAAAAGCAGCAAATTCGCGTTTTCGAATTTTGCTAAAAGCATTTCTTGATCATGATAATTTATGTAAAGAATTTAGTGTGCTTTGAAAAAGTATATTAATATATTGATGTTAAAGTAACAAAAATTGCCATAATCTGAAATTTTTCAAGATCGACGTCAACAAAATCGCGATTTTGATTTTGAAAAATTGCTTAGCTTCCGAACGCGTTATTTGATTTTGAATATTTAAATGCCAAAATTTGGCGAATTTGGTGTGCTTGAAAAAAGTATTAAGACAGAATTATGTCGAGTCAACTAAAATTGCCAAAATACAAGTTCAAAGTAAAAAAAATCTCATTTTTAATTTTTAAAAATTGCTGAGGTGTTTTGATGTTTTTTGATTATGATATTTTATATGTTAAAAAGCAGATAATTTAGTGTGTTTTAAACGGCATTAAAAATATTCATGTCAAAACAATTGAAGTTTCCAAAAATTTTCAAGTTCAACAAAATATTTTTTTGATTTTGATAAATTGTTCAACTTACGAACGCTTTATTTGATTTTGATGGTTTAATTTCCCAAATTTGGCGACTTTTGTGTTTCTTTTATATATCGTATTTGGCAAATTTGATATTAAGAAATATTCATGTTGACTCAATGAGAATTGCCAAAATTTGAAATATTCCAAGTCAACAAAATCGCGTTTTTGATTTAAAAAAATGCTCGGGTATATTTAATGTATTTTTGATTATGGTTATTTGTTAAAATGTAGAGAATTTATTTTATTTTAAAAAGTATTACGAAATATGCATAATGAGTTAACGAAAACTCGAGTTTTCGATTTTTAAACATTGCTGAGGTGTTAAAAGCATTTCTTGATTATAATAGGTTATATGCTAAAATATAAAGAATTTAGTGTGTTTTGAAAAAGTATAAGAAGATATTGATGTCAAAGTAACGAAAATTGCGAAAATCTGAAATTTTTCAAGATCAATGTCAACAAAATCGCGATTTTGATTTTGAAAAATTGCTTAGCTTCCGAACGCGTTATATGATTTAGAATATTTAAACACCAAAATTTGGAGAATTTAGTGTGCTTGAAAAAAGTATTAAGACATAATTATGTCCAGTCAAAGAAAACTGCCAAAATACGAAATTTTCCAAGTTCAAAGTCAACAACATCTCGTTTTCAATTTTTAAAAATTGCTGATGTGTTAAACGCATTTTTTGATTATGATATTTTATATGTTAAAAAGTAGAGAATTTAGTGTGTTTTAAATTAAACAGTATTAAAAATATTCATGTCAAGACAAAGTTGCCAAAATCCAAAAATTTTCAAGATCAACAAAATTATTTTTTTGATTTTGATAAATTGTTCAACTAAAGTATTACGAAATATGCATAATGAGTTAACGAAAACTCCAGGTCCAAAGGCAAAAAAATCGAGTTTTCGATTTTTAAACATGTTAAGGTGTTAAGTATTTCTTGATTATAATAAGTTGTATGCTAAAATGTAAAGAATTTAGTGTGTTTTGAAAAGGTATAAAAATATATTGATGTCAAAGTAACAAAAATTGCCAAAATCTGAAATTCTTCAAGTTCGACATCAACAAAGCCGCGATTTTGATTTTGAAAAATTGTTTAGCTTCCGAACGCGTTATTTGATTTTGAATATTTAAATGCCAAAATCTGGCGAATTTAGTGTGCTTGAAAAAAGTATTAAGACAGAATTATGTCGAGTCAATAAAAATTGGCAAAATACGAAATTTTCCAAGTTCAAAGTCAACAAAGCCTCGTTTTCGATTGTTAAAAATTGCTGAGGTGTTAAACGAATTTTTTGATTATGATATTTTATATGTTAAAAAGTAGAGTTTAGTGTGTTTTAAACGGCATTAAAAATATTCATGTCAAAACAATTAAAGTTAACAAGATTTGTCAAGTTCAACAAAATATTTTTTTGATTTTGATAATCTATTCAACGCTTTACTTGATTTTGATGGTTTAATTTCCCAAATTAAGCGACTTTTGTGTTTCTTTTATATATTAAATATTTGGCAAATTTGATATTAAGAAATATTTATTTCAAGTCAATAAGAATTGCCAGTAAAGTCAACAAAATCGAGTTTTTGATGAAAAAATGCTGAGGTATATTGAATGTATTTTCGATTATGGTTATTTGTTAAAATGTAGAGAATTAATTTTATTTTAAAAAGTATTACGAAATATGCGTAATGAGTTAACGAAAACTCCAGGTCCAAAGGTAAAAAAATCAAGTTTTCGATTTTTAAACATTGCTGAGGTGTTAAAAGCATTTCTTGATTATAATAAGTTATATGTTAAAATGTAAAGAATTTCGTGTGTTTTGAAAAAGTATAAAAAGAAATTGATGTCAAACTAACAAAATTGCCAAAATACGAAATTTTTCAAGTTCAAAGTCAACAAAAAATTGCTGAGGTGTTAAACGCATTTTTCAATTGTGATATTTTATATGTCAAAAGTTAGAGAATTTAGTGTGTTTTAAATGGTATTAAAAATATTCATGTCGAGACAATGGAAGTAGCCAAAATCCAAAATTTTCCAAGTTCAACAAAATAATTTTTTTGTTTTTGATAAATTGTTCAACTTACGAACGCTTTATTTGATTTTGATGGTTTAATTTTCCGAAATTGGCGTATTTTGAGTTTCTTTTATATATTATTGAATATTTGGCAAATTTGCAAGTTTTTTTTTGATCTCAGCATCGTTTAATAAAATAAAACATAAATTATTTTTTCAGACGATTTGAGCCATCTCTGCAGGCGCCCTTGTAAAATGACCTCCCCCACCCCAAATGTGAATTATCAGATAAACGCCCAATTTAAACGTCGATCGCCCACCAGGGGGCAATATCGCCCACGCTAAGAAACACTATTTTAATGACTCTTTTTTTTCACATATGACGTAAATAACAGATGTGGATGCTTAATATTTATTTTCCATCATTTTTTGTTTTCTTGTCATCACATCATAAGGTTTTTTTTTAATATCAATACTGCTATTTTATTATTATTATTGTTTTTGTTTTTTATAGCGCTTCTGTCATTCACGTCACTTGCGGTTTGGAATTTTTTTACTAAGATCATCAAAAGTAACACTTTGTCTTGTTTTACAAAGACAGTCGTATTTAAGCATCGATATTTACTTTAGGGAGGACAGTCCTTTTGCAAGTTCTGTCTTCCTCGAAAAGTGTCCTCCCACATATCCCCCTTTTCGATATTTGAAGTCCAATCTGTAACTCTTTTATCTAAAGCAATGCCAGGCATTCAAATAGATGACAGTTGCCTCTTTGGAGAAATTATATAGCTGAATGTATATTTAAATTCAGAGAAATATACAATGGGAACATCAACACGTTGAAATTGGCAACAAATGATTTTTAGACAAGTGAAAAACCGAGATGGAATGTTGATAGTCTAGCTGCAGGACTTTCAAAATTCAATGTGAAGGACATTTCAAGTTCAGATATTTCCAATACATTGTTGGAAGATACATTTGTTCAATTTATTTGTGTCCTTCTTTTTTTGTGGAAAAGTTGGCCACCTAACACAAACTACAAGTAAATACTTAAAGTCAATGGTCAGAAGTAAAAGTAAACTCGTATTCACATGATTGCAGCAGTGGCTCGTGAATGTTCGGCGGTGAGGCAACGGAAGAAAATCTGACCGAAAAAGCAAAGCAATATTTGCTTCCTCTATTAGAGTAAGTAGTGCAGCATGAGCGGCATCTTTGTCTTTGCCTCACCTATGGAAATCCACGAGCTACCGCTGCTGATTGGCAAGTTAATACTGTACTTGCAAGTAAATACTTTTAAGCTTTGATTCGTTTCTATTCACGTCACCCAATTGACAATGTTGATTGACAATTGCCGGCTATTCCTTAACTGTGACAACTTGCTTCTTCGATCACTTCATCGTTTATTATCTAATTTGGTTTCATAAGTTTTTAAATGATATAAGTGATGTATAGAAGATATTAATTTGTGAATTATTCAATCCACTCGCTAGATATTTTTTTAAGGTTGCAGCGAAGTACGTTCCATTAGAGGACCAAATATAATTCTGCGAATTTTAACTCTTACTCCATTTTTCACCCGAGAGCTGTATGCAAATAATCTCTTGGAATTAGGCGGTTTACAGCCGGTACTGATTAGAGTTGCACAATGCGCCCTGTATAAACCCGGGGGTAGAAGCCCCGGCGCACAAGTGGGTAGTTGGAGGCGGGCAACGCTGCATGCGAATTGCGCATCGTGGAAATTGACTAGCATTTCACATGCAACTTTGCCAGGAGCAGGCCCGGACTCTATTAGGGTGCCCCTAATAAATTCTGCATCGGGTCGCAGGCCTATCGCACCGAAAGAATCCCTTTACGCGCCCCCGAGATGTCCTCGTCCTCTTGCGACCCATGAATCAGTAATATTCACGTTATTCCGTCCCCTTTGCGGGGTGCGAACAACGCGGACTGGTCGCAGTACGGTTCTGTTAACGTTCAGTTGTAAAACGGTGGAACATGAATGGGTGGTAATATAGATGCACCTATACTTGGATGAGGACGTGTCCGTTTTAGTTATGGAGGAACTGGGGGTCGTTACCGGCTCTCATCTCGGTGTGTGTATAACAACTAACTAACTCGTCTTATTAGGTCGGCGGTGGTTATTGACGATGACTAGACCGAATTTAATTTATCACCAACATTGCAACTAATAACTAATAATATGCTTGGACGGTAGCTTGCATCATCAAATTAGACTTTATCTTATTTCCTAACTATACGCCCAGGGCCGATCCTAGACCCTTGGCCGCCCGCGTGCAAATGATGAGTTGGCCGCCCCCTCAAGTGCAGTAAAACATTTCTTCGGGCAGGGGGCTTTTATTTTTTAATTCGAAAAATTATAATAATAATAACCATTTATTTCCCAAAAGGCATATATACAATTATAGGGAAATGTAACATTATTTGTTATATCCAATTTCGGACCAAAGGAGCTGGATTCACCAAGAAGGTGGAAGAATCATCGAAGAAGTTATCACAACAACGAAGTTCAGTAGATGCGAAGAAAACGAAAAAAAAAATGCAAATACTGCAGGAAGCCCAATCACATGGCTAAAGTGTGCAAGATAGCCGTTCTCTGGAGTCCGACACAAATACGATACTCGTCACTGTTAACTCAACTGAAATACATACTGAGTCGGCGAGATGCATGGATGATGGATGGCAATGGCACAACAAGCCATATTTTAAATGATGAGATTTGCTTTAGAACGTTCGAGTCTTTTTCAACTGAACACACAGTGACCAACGCAAATGGTGAGAAAATCGAAACCATCGGAATACGTGAAGAAGGCAAAAATGGTACAAAATTACCTTGTCTGAAGTTTGGCGTGTGCCCCGAATCAAGAGGAATCTGTTCTCCGTGCTTGCAGTCCAGGATAAGTACTCGGAGAGCGAGTTCATCTCATCAGCTGAAGTCTAAAATTTCCTAGTTAAGAAAGGGTAGGACCTCAACATGGAGGACTGTTCAAGTTGGCCGTGAGAATTTTGAACCCTATCAAATGAAGTCAATGCAGTGATTAAAGGAAACCTGATAAAGTTGTGTCATGAACGATTCGGACATCAGAACATGTGGAATCACTACTGAGCAGGGAGCTTGACATGAACGTAGAAATACATAGTAAACTGTTCTAAGGTTGCATTTATGATAAAGCTCATCGTCGACAGTTCGGCACGAGGTCTAGAACAACAGAACCGAATTCACACGGATGTCTGCAGTCCATTTCAAGAATTGAGGTATGGATATCGATTTTGTTTGACGATTACACAAAATTCAAGACAGTTTATTTTCTGCGGCAAAAATTCGAAGTTGCTGAAAAACTGAACCAGTTCCCAGCTAAGGCAGTCGGGAGCTGCTGAGTGATAATGGCAGGGAGTTCGACAACATCCAGATCAGAACCAGTCTACACAAGAAAGGTATTGTTCAACGTCTTGTAATGTCCTACAATTCGGAACAAAACGGGTTCAGTTAGAGGGAAAATCGTATAGTGGTGAAACTGTTCCATGCACGCGCATGGAACCATTCCTCAGGCACTTTGTGCTGAGATGAAACGAACATGTACCTACATCCTTAACAAGACAGAGCCTTCCTACGTCCCAGGAACATCACCTTTCGAGTTGTGGTATGGTAAGAAATCAGGTTTGGAACATTGCTTCAAATTGCTGAATTCATGTATATTCATATCGAAGAAGCAAAGAACGAACATGGATCCGAAGGCCATTAAAGGAATCCTCCATGATAACGACGACGGATAGAGGATCTACAGTGAAGAGGACGAAAAGCTTTACCGATCCAAGGACGTCATCTTCAAAGAAAAATTGGTGGAAAAGGGGGTTATTATATCCCCAGGAAGCATCAAAGTTGAAGAGACGAAACTTTCTGATAGATGGGTAGGTTCGGTTGCAGAGACTGCGCCTATCTGTATTGCCATCTCGGCCCTTAAAAAAAAAACTGTGAGCCGCCACTGATGCTCATTTCGACGACCTTCGAGGAACCACACCTACAACGATGCCACAAAATAAAAAAACAAACGCCGATAGAAAGAATGAATGATTTATCTTCAAAAGGCCAAAGTAACTGGCGAAAAAGTGTTTTAAGAATTAATTAAAAATTCTTGCTGAGCTTGAAACTACAGGTAGTACCATGGCTCCTTGGCTCTATATAAGCCTCTGCTTTCAACAGCGAAATATACTGCTTTTGACAGCTGAAAAATACAATTTTTGACAATTCAAAAATGTTATAAAAAACTATTTTTATTAGCTGAAAAATACTGTTTTCGACAGCTGAAACATACCATTGTTGACACACGAAAAGTACTATTTTTGACAGTAAAAAATACCATTTTTGACAGCTGAAAATTACTAATTTTCAACAGCTGAGGAATACCTTTTTTGTCAGCTGAAATATACCATTCCTGACACACGAAAAATACTATTTTTGACAAAAAAAATACTTTTTTTGACAATAAAAATACTACTATTGACAGCAAAATATATTACTTTTGGCAGCAAAATATACTACTTTTGACAGCTGAAAAATACAATTTTTGCCAATTCAAAAATGTCGATAAAAACTATTTCTATTAGGTGAAAAATACTGTTTTTGGCAGCTGAAACATAGCATATTTGATAGCTGAAGAATACCATTTTCTACAACTGTAAAATAGAACTTGAGACAGCTGAAAAAATCTATTTTCAACAGCTGCGGATTACTATTCTTGACTTGCCGAAAAATATACTGAAACATACCGTTATTGGCAGCTAAAAAATAAAAATTTTGACAACAAAAAAAAGCAATTTTTGTCAACAAAATATACAGGTTTTAACAGCTGAAAAATGTCAGTTTTGACAGTTAGAATTGTCAAAAAATGCTGCTTTTGATAGCTGAAAAATACGATTTATATAGGTGGGAAATACCATTGTTGGCAGCTGAAAAATATTATTTTTGATATCATTCTTGAAAACAAAAAATTCAATTTTTGACAACAAAAAGTACAAAAATTCAACTGCAGCATATTATTATTGACAACTGTATCATACCATTATTGTCAGTTAAAAGATACAATTTTTGAAAACAAAAAATTCAATTTTTGACAACAAAAAGTATAATTTTTGACAGCAAAAAGTACAATTTTTGACAACAAAAAGTACAATTTTTGAAAACTGAAAAATACTATTTTATAGGAGGGAAATGCCATTGTTGGCAGCTGAAAAATATCATTTTTGACAGCTGAAAAATACCGTTTTTAACAGCTGAAACATACCATTCTTAAAAACTGCAACAAACCATCATTGACAACTGTAACATACCATTATTATCAGCGGAAAAATGCTATTTTGATAATAAAAAATGACCAAAAATGCTGCCTTTGATAGCTGAAAAATACCATTTTTATAGGTGAGAAATACCTTTTTTAACAGCTAAAAAATATAATTTTCGACAAATGAATAATAGATTTCTTAACAGCTAAAAATACCATTCTTGGCAAATAACATTTCTATAGGTTGGAAATCGCATTTTTGACAGCTGAAAAATATCATTTTTGACAGTTAAATAATACACTTCTTTACAGCTGAAAACTACCATTTTCAACAGCTGAAAAATACCATTGTTGACAACTGCAACAAAACGTTATTGACAACTGTAATAAACTATTATTGTTAACAAAAAACACAATTTTTCACAATAAAAAGTACAGTTTTTGAAAGCTGAAAAATGTCATTTTTGCCTGCTAAAAAATACAATTTTTGACTACAAAAAGTAAATTTTTGACAGCCGAAAAATGACATTTTTGGCAATAAAAAAATGTCGAAAAATGCTGTTTTTTATAAAAACATACTTTTTTAGAGGGGAAATACCTTTTTTGACATTAAAAAAAAAATATTTTTGACAACTGAAAAATATAATTTTTGACATTTGAATAATACACTTTTTAACAGCAGAAAAATACCATTTTTAACAGCTGAAAAATACCATTCTTGACAATTGCAACAAAACATTATTGACAACTGTAATAAACTATTATTGTTAACAAAAAACACAATTTTTCACAACAAAAAGTACAGTTTTGTGAAAGCTGAAAAATGCCATTTTTGACAAATAAAAAATGTCGAAAATACTTTTTTTGATAGCTGAAAAATACCATTTTAATGGCTCAGAAATATCTTTCTTGACAGCTGAAAAATATAATTTTCGACAATTGAATAATACATTTCTTAACAGCTGAAAACTACTATTTTTAACAGCTGAAACATACCATTTTTGACAACTGCAACAAACCATCGTTGACAATTGCAACACACCATCATTGTCAACTAAAAAATACAATTTACGACAAGAAGAGAAAGAAAGAATGATTTATCTTCCTATACCAAAGTATTATAACTGGCCAAAAACTGTTTTAAGAGTTCATTAAAAATTATTGCTGAGCTTGAAACTACTACAGGTAGTGCCATGGCTCCTTGGCTCTATATAACGAGCCGCCCTTGCTTTTCCCGATTTTCCATACAACATTTTCCTAGATACTCGGACTCTGCAGAATGAAATACTAGCAAACAATTAAATTTTGGAGCAGCAATTTTCTAACAGTTCAGAACGTTCGTATATCAAATTAACAGCGATGTCCAAAATTTCAAGATTAAAGTGAATTCTACATTTTTCCCCAGGATCCAAAACATTTTCATCGCATGACTCATAATTGGACATCCGCGGATTTTTTCTTATATGAACTTCAAATGAAGGTACGACACTTCTGCTTCTTTGGCAAAATCATTACCCGGTTAGAAATCGGATACACTTTAGGCAGGGGTCCAGGCGACCGGCCGCTATTTCGGGGCACTCGAACCAAATTTTGCAGATTTCGCTGCCCCCTCCTTAATCCCCGCCCGCGTGCCATGCACGCTCTAGCCCCCCGTTAGGATCGGCCCTGTATACGCCATAATAATTATTTTACATCTGCCACTGTAGATGACTTTAGAATGAACCAATCAATAAGATGTCATGCCCTATAGAAGAAGCGTAGCCATAAAAAAATTAAAGTTGTGGAACCTCTTGCAATTTGTTTTGACCTAATGTTTCCTTTGGTGGTAAAAGTTTTGTAAGATTGAAGTTTTGTGCGTGGATGAATATCTTTGGAAGGTGTAAATCCGGAAGGGAGAGGATCAAGTAATAAACAAAAATATTTCCGGGACCGGGGCGGAGGGCAGAGTGGAAGTATTTTTCAGCTGATTACGTCGCCAACGAGTTGGGAAATTGACTTTTGTCACGTTGCTCGGCGGGCGTTTATGTTATGGACCGTATTCGCAGACGAAATACGAACGTGTTCAAATATTTCCTCCTTCTTTGCTTTGATTAAACACAAAAAGGAACGGCTTATTCACTCGGAATTGAATGTTCCGCCGCGTCGGCATAAAAAATAAATGGATCAAAAATGGTGCGGACCCTCTCCACCCGCACACAATCACACATGTATGCAGAGGATGTGCACTTAAAAATACCTTTCTCTACTGGAATTAAAAAATTTAAGTGCGAAATTGGTTTCCATGAAGCTGATACGTATTGACAGTTGTTTACATCACACTATTCCAAGCTAGCCGTTATGGTAACGTGCGGAAAACACTTTTCACGCCCGGCACGTACGCAATATTAGAGCGAAACTAGAGGTAAACTTATTTTTTCGCATCTTATTAAATAATATAAACGTTGTTAAATCGTTTTTGATTGAGAAGGTGACGTCCAATCAAGTGATAGCGGTTTCATTGCCCAACAGGTTTCAGCCAATGGCATGACGACGATTTTACTTTCTCAACAGTTTAGTTGTTACTATGGTTACGATTTGTTTTTTGTCAGCGCACTGCCGCAATTTCCAAATAGAAAATTATTCGTTATAATTTAATATGAACAGAAAAATCTGAATTAATATGATACGAAAAAGTATAGTATTAAACTCGTGAGAAAGTTGGCCATTGCCACGAGGGTGAAGTACTATACTATACTTTTTCGCATCTTATTAAGTAATATAAATGTTGTTAAATCGTTTTTGATTGAGAAAGTTGTCCATTATTCGGTCGAATCATTTTCTCCACAGGTGACGTCCAATCAAGTGATAGCGGTTTCATTGTCCAACAGGTTTCAGCCTATGGCACGACGACGATTTTACTTTCTCAACAGTTTAGTTGTTACTATGGTTACGATTTGTTTTTTGTCAGCGCACTGCCGCAATTTCCAAATAGAAAATTATTCGTTATAATTTAATATGAATAGAAAAATCTGAATTAATATGATACGAAAAAGTATAGTATTAAACTCGTGAGAAAGTTGGTCATTGCCACGAGGGTGAAGTACTATACTATACTTTTTCGCATCTTATTAAGTAATATAAATGTTGTTAAATCGTTTTTGATTCAGAAAGTTGTCCATTATTCGGTCGAATCATTTTCTCCACAGGTGACGTCCAATCAAGTGATAGCGGTTTCATTGCCCAACAGGTTTCAGCCAATGGCATGACGACGATTTTACTTTCTCAACAGTTTAGTTGTTACTATGGTTACGATTTGTTTTTTTGTCAGCGCACTGCCGCAATTTCCAAATAGAAAATTATTCGTTATAATTTAATATGAATAGAAAAATCTGAATTAATATGATGCGAAAAAGTATAGTATTAAACTCGTGAGAAAGTTGGCCATTGCCACTCGGGTGAATGGCCAACTTTCTCACTCGTTTAATAATATACTATTTTCGCATCTTATTAAATAATATAAATGTTGTTAAATCGTTTTTGATTGAGAAAGTTGTCCATTATTCGGCCGAATCATTTTCTCCACAGGTGACGTCCAATCAAATGATAGCGGTTTCATTCCCCAGCAGGTTTCAGCCAATGACATGATGACGATTTTACTTTCTCAACAGTTTAGTTGTTACTATGGTTACGATTTGTTTTTTGTCAGCGAACTGCCGCAGTTTCCAAATAGAAAAATAATTCATTATAATTTAATACAAACAGAAAAATCTTTAGGTAATTATTTAATATGATGCAAAAAACTTCGAAAAATACTAAAAATACTTGTTAATACGTTGTTCATTTAAGCATGCTCTGTAATTATTGTTAATGTAAATTTTATCCGACCATTATAATTTCATAACTATAAACCAAAAATATCAAAATTATTCAAGTGTTTTTCTGATATTTATCAAATATCAAAAAAAAAAAACAAAAAAATATCTATTTCCTGTGCATGAAATTTGACCAAAGCTTTTTGGTTCTTCAAACTATTAAATTCAAAATTTTATTTGAAAATATTCAGTATTTTTTGAGATTCAGACACACCGACAGTTTTCAAAAATGGTCGGAATCGTCTCGAGGGACCTCAAAACGGAAATTTCCGTTGAAATTTCGCATTCGAAAAATATCACGATTATAATACTTTCTCGAACTTCGTCAGGAGTAAGTAGAGTAGGCCAAAAACTGAAAAGTTATTTCGACAAGTCTAAAATGTTAATTTTAACACCCAGCACTCTAAATTGGGTGCAAAAATCGCTCTTTTTATTTAAAAAAATACGAATTTTCGTATCTATCGCGAATAGAACTATCGGTATTTGTTTCTGGTAAAATTTAAATAATTGCAACTTTCTTGCAGGTTTTTTTATAAGTAATGTCTAGCGTACTGTATTATATTGTTTTTAACTTGTTTTTGTTTGTTTGTCACACAAAGTTGTCGCAATTTTAAATTGTAATTTTAATTTTTGTATTTTTATATTTTATATTTATATTTTATTTTATATTTTGTTTTATATTTTATATTCTAATTAATACTTTAATATACATACATATCCCGTAAATATATTAATTATTAATATATTATTATTATTATAATTTTTGAAAAAATCAAAACAATTGATTTTGAAAATAAAAATTCAGGGACAATATTCGAAAATTGAGCAATTCCTTAAACATAATTACCGCAAACTATATTTTCAACATATACACTCGGCGTCAAAGAAAAAGCGCTACTCGAAAAATCGCGAAAAAACTCGATTTTTCAAACCGTCGTAACTTGGTTCAATTTGGTCGAAAATTGATTAATCTTTCAGTTTGGGAAAGATTCAAGTTTTATCTTTAAGAATGTGTTGTTGATTTTGACCCCAAGGCCAACCCACCCCCCGTAACAACGCGATGGAAAAAATGTTTTTTATGTAAAAAATTGTCCAACTTTGACAAGCTGTACCGTGCGCAAAAAAAATCGGCGGGAAATTTCACCACAATGGCAGAAAAAATTAATCAATTTCCTTCAAATGCCTTAAAAATTCGAGTAGTTTAGATGATTTGGAGCAAATTTATGAATTTTTCGAGTTTTATATTTACTTACTAATACTTTGATCGCGAGAATTAAGCAAACTTTGACTTCATTATTATAGTAATATACCAATTTGTGACTTGTGTAATACTGTAGGCGCCAATAAAGATCATTATTATTATTATTATGTAAATTAAAACCCACTTAAATAAAATATATAACATTTAAAAAATAACCTGAAATTAAAACGAAAACCTTGAAACATTCAAAACATTCAAAACATTTAAAAACTTAGGTTGCAAAAATAAAGGACAAAACTACTAAAATTTAAACCAAAAAATAAAAAACTCGCGCATAGAAATCAATAAAACTCGTGAACAAGTTGGCCATTGCAACACTCGCCTACGGCTCGTGTTGAAAACTTCACTCTCGTGGCAATGGCCAACTTTCTCACTCGTTTAGTAATATACTATTATTTTATCCTATTATTTTAACATGCCGATAACTCCTTAGCAACGAGTAACGTTAAGGTACCTTTAACAACACTTGTGTTGTTAAGAAACTCTTAACAACACTAGACACACATTGACCTATTTGAACATGTTGGATTCTATACTGAAGGAAAAAAAAATGAAACACTTGAAATTCGTGAAATTTCGACCATTTTCAAACCGATATAACTCAGCGTATTTTCGATCGATTTTGATGAATCTTTGAAGTGTCTTCTTTAAAGTCATGCATGCGAACTTAACCGTATCCCTTTCCGCCCCCCTCTAGCGCCCCTGTTAAAAAAAAGTTTTTTTCTGCAAACCATGTCCAACTTTGACAATGTCTACGGAGTTGGAAAAATATTGTCGACACGATCCGCCACAAAGGCATTAAAACTTGATCAATTCCCTATGCAGGACTCAAAGAACGAAGTTCGTAGGACGATTTTGCACCAAGTTATGGGTGTTTGAAAAAAGGGAATTTTGTGGTTTTTTGACTTATAACTCCGAAAACCGTGAAGCCACCACCATCATTGCATTGGTCCAATGCCAAATTTATTTCTGGATGCTGGCTCTTGGATCGTTTGCTGACGATTCATACACAGTATACTATATGATGTGGATAGTTATTGATTATTGTCTAGTGCAGGGGTCTCCAAACTACGGCCCGCGGGCCAAATACGGCCCGCGGGCCAAATACGGCCCGCGACCTCATCGAGTTCGGCCCGCGGCAAGCGTTACATTTTCCGCAAATGTCACATTTTAAAATTCTACAATGATTTTTTGTTATAGATTTTGAAATTAGTTATCAAATTGACCATATGTCGGCCTAGTAGGTTATGAAGAATTGTATATATGGCCCGCGATGGAAAAAGTTTGGAGACCTATGGTCTAGTGGATCATCTGATGATAAGCTCCATTGACGACTCAAACAATGAAGAAGTGCGTGCGTCCCTACGAAAGACCAGAAAAGTTGCTTGTCAAGAAACGCTGGAACGTAACTCTCGTAACAGAAACAGGAACGGGGGTAAGATTTATGAATCTGTAACTAGAAAAGTTCTCCCTCGAAGAGTTGATGATTGTCGCTGCATATTATTTACGTGTTTTGACAGTATCTGAAGATTTGAAGAAATAGTCGGTACTTCCAAACGATTTGAGACTGAGCGAGTTCAAAGTAGTTATCTGCTGGTTTCGTAACTGTCGCGCAAATCAGAAGGAGGAGAGTGGAGTCAGGCACAAGAATATTAAGGAATTGCACCAACTATTTCGTCAAGGCCACGACTCTACGAATTTATAGGAAAGCATTTGCTTCTCTACACGAAGTTTCCATCAAACGGATTAAACTAATCACGCGATAACTTTCTCATTAAAAACGCGTTACAACCAGATCAGATCTTTGAGGAAAACATTTTGAACTTTCCAGCTATATCATCATACTACAGCCGAAAAGACAACATTATAAAGTCTCCATAACTCAATGTGAAAACGATGCACAAGTTGTATTAGAAAAAATACCCAAGTTTGATTTGATTTCTACTTTAGGTACTTCAAATCGGTCAGAATTGGACACCAATGATCATATATACCAGACATGTGACAAAATCGAAACAGAACTTTCGACTTCAGCATTCGCATTCAGCTGGAAAACTAGAAGCAACTTCACCAAACCATGTGGAAAAGGGTGTTTAGATTTCATCAAAATATACCCCTGTCTAAAGTGCCTTCAGGCAATGCTTTTTATAAAAGGCAGTTCTGGTTAGACAACTTCGGTGGCAAGTCGAGAAATTTAATGAAACGCCATTTTTACTTTCTATGTTACGAAGTGAAAATTGAAACAAAAATTTTGAACGGAAATATCTATTTAGAGGCACCTGGAGGTGGTTTTATCGATTTTTGGAAGAAAAAACTTCGAAAATAATGCTAGTAGGTGAAGGAATTGTTCTAATGTTATTCTGACCTTTTTAAATTCAATAACAGAGATGCAAACTGAAATTGAAAATTTTACTAGGGAGTCCCCAATGATGCATCTTGAAACGGGACACACGGTATATGAGCGCTGAATCTCAAATACCACTAAATATTTTCTCCCCATTTGAAAGTGGAGGTCTTAATAAGATCATTCATAGATTTCCTGGACATAGCTTCATGGCTTTGGGTTAAAAAGAAAGTATGTCAACATCATCAAGAGAACAAGCAACAAGTTTATAGTGGTGGAAGAAGACCAAGCATTTTGAGGTTTGTGGACATCTTGACAGGTTTCTTTCTGAAAAATTCTCAGGTAGCAACAAGTGATAATAAAAAAAAAAATGTCAAGAAAAATCGATCCAATATCGCAATCACAATAGTGAAACATTAAGTTCAATAAATACAATCACTACTGCTCTCAATGAACAGAAACCAGAGACTTCGCTCACGAGAAACAATTATAAAATATCGATCAAATTTGTCATGAAATAAGAATAAAGTTAAGCACCTCTTAAAACCACAAAACATTATAGTTACAGTAAACGGCCGCCATCTACCGACCATCCAATGAAAATCGGACGTCGCGTCGCACGAATATGAACTCCCCTAAAAAGGCTTCAACTGGGCCAATTTGCCCATGTTTAACAACTGCCGTCGGAATTTTACAAGTTATAATAAAACACGTCGGATGTATGGCAGACACGGGTCCGGAATCTATTTAATAAAAATACCCCCCGGCGTCCCGACGCCCCTCGCCGCCGCTGAACCGTGGCGGTATGGGCGAGTTTATTTAATTTCGCAGCACGTTTCGTCCCGAAAGCTGGACAGCACAAAGGACAATTAAATTCGAACCACCTTTTCTGCACGATTTTATTCACGCTTAAAAAACAACGCATAAAACTAAAAAAAATAGTTCTGTAACGTTCGTGTATGCATAAATTCCTGGCATGTAAGCAGTAGGTATGGCCGAAATTTCACGTACCTAGAATCGAAAAATTACAGGTTCTTACTGTTAAAAGACGAATTTTACTGCTACTTAAAATCACTGCTACTTAAAATCACTGCTATTTAAACTGGGACGTAAACTGTGATTGCTCCTTAAAATCACAACTGTTATCTAAACAGTGATTGCTGCGACTGAAACTGCGACTACCTGTGATTTTTTATTAGTTTTGAAAAATCACAGGTCGTTACTGTTACTAATAGGCGAATTTCACTGCTACTTAAAATCACTGTTACTTAAAATCACTATCACTTAAAATCACCGCTACTTAAAATCACCGGTACTTAAAATCACTGCTATTTAAACTGGGACTTAAACTGTGATTGCACCTTAAAATCACAACTGTTATCTAAACAGTGATTGCTGCGACTGAAACTGCGACTACTTAAAACTTGATTGTAAGAAAACAATCAAGAATAGCATTTCTAAATATTATTTTATATTCAATACTGTATTCCCATTTACTCTTACGCTCATGTTCAAATTACGATTTTCATAAACTGAAAAAAAAGTATAAACAAAAATTGCTACAAATAGTAAAGCCAAAATTACTCAAAATTCATTTTAATTTAAGTTACTTAAGCGAATAGTTAAACATACATTTTGAAATACCACGAAACCAATTTTGAAATTGCAAACTTCAAGAACTGAAAAAAAAAAATAAAAACAATTTAACAAACTGCGAAAATCTCCAAATACTAGTCCGTGTTCAGGTGCTCAAAAAATTAAAACAAAAAACTTTCAAAAATCCGTATCTCTAAATCTGAAAATTGTTGAATTTACAAAAACGAAATTGATTTTGAATTAGCGATACTTCGGCCATTGAGGATGATTTTTTATCGAATTTTGTCTGCATGGTTTATATTTTTTTTCTGCGATTTTTTTGTTCAGGTGGTAAAAAATTAAAACGAAAATTTTCAAAAATCGATATCTCTGTTGAAAATTGTTGAATTCACAAAAACCAAATTGATCTTGCATAAGCGATACTTCGGCCAATGAGAATGATTTTTAATGGAATTTTGTCTGCATGGTTTATATTTTTATTCTGCGATGTTTTTGTTCAGGTGGTAAAAAATTAAAACGAATATATCAAAAATCCATATCTCTATTGAAAATTCTTGAATTTACAAAAACCAAGTTTATTTTGAATAAGCGATACTTCGGCCATTGAGGATGATTTTTTATGAAATTTTGTCTGCATGTTTTATATTTTTTTTCTGCGATGTTTTTGTTAAGGTGCTCAAAAAATTAAAACTAAAATTTTCAAAAATCCATATCTCTATTGAAAAGTGTTAAATTTGTTGAATTTACAAAAACCAAGTTTATTTTGAACTAGCGATACTTCGGCCATTAAGGATGATTTTTTATGAAATTTTGCCTGCATGTTTTATATTTTTTTCTGCGATGTTTTTGTGCAGATGCTTAAAAAATTAAAACAAAAATTTTCAAAAATCCATATCTCTATTGAAAATTGTTGAATTTACAAAAACCAAGTTGATTTTGAATAAGCGATACTTCGGCCATTGAGGATGATTTTTAATGAAATTTTTCCTGCATGGTTTATATTTTTTTCTGCGATGTTTTTGTTCAGGTGCTCAAAAAATGAAAACGAAAATTTTCAAAAATCCATATCTCTATTGAAAATTGTTGAATTTACAAAAACCAAGTTGATTTTGAATAAGCGATACTTTGGCCATTGAGGATGATTTTTTATAAAATTTTGTCTGCATGTTTTATATTTTTTCTGCGATGTTTTGGTTCAGGTGCTAAAAAAATTAAAACTAAAATTTTCAAAAATCCACTTCTAAATTGAAAATTGTTGAATTTACAAAAACCAAATTGATTTTGAATGAGCGATACTTCGGCCATTGAGGATGATTTTCAATGAAATTTTTCCTGCATGGTTTATATTTTTTCTACGATGTTTTTGTTCAGTTGCTCAAAAAATTAAAACGAAAATTTTCAAAAATCCATATCTAAATTGAAACTTGATGAATTTACAAAAACCAAATTGGTCTTGAATAAGCGATACTTCGGCCATTGCGGATGATTTTATTTATGGAATTTTGCGTGCACGTTTTATATCTTTTTCTGGAATGTTTTCATTCAGGTGTTAAAAAAAATAAAACTAAAATTTAAAAAAATCTATTTCTCTATTGAAAATTGTTGAATTTACAAAAATCAAATTGATTTTGAATAAGCGATACTTCGGCCATTGAGGATGATTTTTAATGGAATTTTTCCTGCATGATTTATATTTTTTTCTACGATGTTTTTGTGCAGGTGCTCAAAAAATTAAAACAAATATTTAAAAAAATTCATATCTCTATTGAAAATGGTTGAGTTTACAAAAACCAAGTTGATTTTGAATAAGCGATACTTTGGCCATTGAGAATGATTTTTTATGGAATTTTGTCTCCATGTTTTATATTTTTTCTGCGATATTTTCATTCAGGTACTCAAAAAGTTAAAACTAAAATTTTCAAAAATCCACTTCTACATTAAAAATTATTGAATTTACAAAAACCAAATTGATATTGAATTAGCAGTACTTCGGCTATTGAGGATGATTTTTTATGGAATTTTTCCAGCATTTTTTATATTTTTTTCTGCGATGTTTTTATTGAGGAGCTCAAAAAATCAAAAGAAAATTTTTCAAAAATCCATATCTCTATTGAAAATTGTTGAATTTACAAAAACCAAGTTGGTTTTGAATAAGCGATACTTTGGCCATTGAGGATGATTTTTATGGAATTTTGTCTGCATGTTTTATATTTTTTTCTGCGATGTTTTTGTTCAGATGCACAAAAAATTAAAACAAAAATTTAAAAAAATTCATATCTTTTTGAAAATTGTTGAGATTACAAAAACCTAGTTGATTTTGAATAAGCGATACTTTGGCCATTGAGGATGATTTTTATGGAATTTTGTCTGCATGTTTCATATTTTTTCTGCGATGTTTTCATTCAGGTGCTCAAAAAATGAACACTAAAATTTTCAAAAATCTAGTTCTATATTGAAAATTATTGAATTTACAAATACCAAATTGATTTTGAATTGGCAGTATTTCGGCCATTGAGGATTATTTTTCATAGAATTTTTCCAGCATATTTCATATTTTTTTCTGCGATGTTTTTATACAGGTGCTCAAAAAATTAAAACAAACATTTTCAAAAATCCATATCTCTATTGAAAATTGTTGAATTTACAAAAATAAAATTGATCTCGAATAAGTGATACTTGGGCCATCGAGGATGATATTTTATGGAATTTTGCCAGCGTGCTCAATATTTTTTTTCTGCGATGCTTTGTTCAAGAGCCAAAAAAATTAAACAACCATTTTCAAAAATCCGTATCTCTATTAAAAATTGTTGAATTTACAAAAACCAAGTTGATTTTGAATTAGCGATACTTCGGCCGTTAAGGATGATTTTTTATATTTTTTTCTGCGATGTTTTTGATCAGGTACTCAAAAAATTAAAACAAAAATTTTCATTCGGTCATTAAGGATGATGATTTTTTATAGAATTTTGCCTGCATGTTTTATATTTTCTTCTGCGATGTTTTTGTTCAAGTACTTAAAAAATTAACACGAAAATTTTAAAAAATGCATATCTCTATTGAAAATTGTTGAATTTACCAAAATCAAGTTGATTTTGAATAAGCGATACTTCGGTCATTAAGGATGATTTTTTACATTTTTTTCTGCGATATTTTTGTTCAGGTGTTCAAAAAATTAAAACAAAAATTTAAAAAAATTCATATCTCTATTGAAAAAACCAAATATTAAAATTTTTTTGACTGCGCCAAAATTATGCAATTATGAACAAAAATTGACGCTGCAAGAGCGATTTAAAAAAAATGAGCAATTATGATTTTTGTGCTGAACTTCTATTATATTATTAGTATTCTTATATGTTTATTTTCAATAATCTATGTACAACAGTAAAATATCTTTTGATAAAACCAATAATGAGATAATTGAACTAAATTTCAAGGACTCATTTTGAAAACAAAATAATTTACACGAAAAATATGCAAAGTTGACACGCCATGATTTTTATTTACAGTAACAAAAATCGTTTAGATAGTCGAACGCAAATAACAGATAAATAAAATGCCATAGCTGTTGTTAAAAAATTTGCATTTTAAATCGCCACGACCATCAGGGTCATGACTATTAAAATAAATAATAACATAATAACACGAGCAATTAATAATTAAAGTAATAAATCATTTAATGGTGCGTACAAAAAACATCAATTAATACTAAATAAGCAATTAAGGCGAGAGCGTGTAATCGTTGAATTATTTAAATTTATCAGTTTGCGAGTTTTTTTCTTATATTTATATAACTGTCTTCTCACGTTATATATTAATTAGTACTAAAATGTTTGGTTACTTCATTGTTTTTCATTGGATTAAGCCAAGTGCAGACCTGTATATTAATTAGATGATATTGTATCGATTATTATAAATAATCGATTTTGTAATCAATTTAAGTTTGCGTGTTTTTTTTTTGTTATGTTTACATAACCGTCTTCTCACGTTAATACTAAAATGTTTGGTTACTCGATTACTTTTCTTTGTATTAAGCCAAATGCACACCTGTATATTAATTAGACGATATAAACTTAACCAAGTGCAACGCTTATTGTGTCGATTATTACAAATAATCGATTTTGTACGCACGTCGCCATCTACCGCCGAATGACTGAACTCGCCTTCATGAAAAGGGAGAAACGGAATGGTGAAAAAAGTAAGAAAGTAAGAAGCGATCATAAAATTTCGGGCCCGGCACAATAAAATATTCATAAATCGTTCAATTTCGTCACAAGTAAAGCCGCCCGTCGGCGTTCCTTGTTATTACTTTTATTGGCACTTAAGGCGCATTTTATTGTCTATTAAAAATTATAATTACGACCTCGTAAAATCGTTTAGCGCCAATAAATCCGATTATGAAAATGCAGTGATGTGTAAATGTTCACCGAGTACTGGATTTTACAGTAGCAACAGCGAGTTTGTAAAAAGGTGTTTGTTTTATGGTTGAATTGTAAAATGTTTATGGCGTAAACATTGTATAGATGCATTATAATAATATCTAAACTACTCAAAAATGTTATTATGGTCTTATTAGAGTAAAGGTTAAGCTTTTGGAATATTTAAAAATCAATAAAAGTATGATATCCTTAGGGCTGAAAGACCCCAGGTCGATAGCCCAAACAGAATAACTCCTATAACTTTAAATTATATACAATGTAAATATTTGTTAGTGTCTATAATATCCTTATGCATTTTTGAGTAGTTTATTTGAATGCTAAAGTTAAAAATTGGAGACAAAAAGTCGAAAATTTCTACAAACCAATCGAATATTTTGGCCAAAATAAAAAAATGGAAGAAAAAATCGAAAATATAGAAATCTAAAATAAGGGCCAAAGAATCAAGAATCCTGATCTAAAAATGAAAAACGCAGACAACAAATCGAAAACTTAGGTAGAAGTAAAATAATTTACCACTTTCAGAAGCCAAAAATATTTTTTTACCAGAAATTCAAAAATAATCGCAAAAAATAAAAAATTCACGAAATAAAATCAATAATCCAAGTTAAAAAATCTAAAATATAGGATAAAAAATATACAAAAAATCTAAAATATACGATAGAAAGTTGAAACCAAAAATCTAAAATTCTGGCCTAAAAATAAAATTAGTGGACCAAGGAAGGAAACATTTGAACCCTTCCAGCCCTGTATTTTTAAATTTGAAAAAAAATTTTTTTGTTAATTATTATTGATAGGGAGCTTCTTAAGACCATAAATACCAAATTGGAACTGATTTGGTCAATTAGTATAGGAATGAATTAGTGAGGCTTTGTTGAAGTGACATCTAGTGATAAACAGCAAAAATATGGATTATCATAGTAAGTAGAGAGATGTAAATGTTGCGGTGGCAATTGCCACCACCAGGGCTAAATAAAAAAAAATAAAGAAAAATTTAGGGCAAAAGATATAGAAAAATCCACAATGTTGGTAAAAAGTCGAAAATTTAGACAAAACATCGAAAACTCGGCCCTATAGATAATAAATTCATATTAAACAAAAAATCAAAAATTGGGGCCAAAAAATCGAAAATTTTATTGTTAAAACTAGGCAAAATAAAGAAAAATTTAGGTCAAAAGATTAAAAAAATTATAAAAATCTGTAATGTTGGCCATAAAGTCGAAAATTTAGACAGTACATCGAAAACTCGGGCCTAAATGCAGACTAAAAAATCGAAAATTTCAACAAACAAAACTCGAAAATACCGGAAAAAATAAAAAAATCTCGCATATAAATCAATAATTCAGGTTATAGATATTTAGCCTAAAATCAATTAAAAAAATTTGGAACTAGAATTAAAAATTCGACCCGAAACATCAAAAATGCGGACCAAAAAAATCAATTTTAACAATTAAATTTAGGTCAAAATAAAGAATATTTAGAGCAAAAGAACAAAAATTTAGACAAAAGAAATCGAATATCCAAGTTAAAAATCGAAAAATTAATAATTCGACTCGAAAAATCAAAAATTCGGACCAAAAAATCGAAAGTAGTAAAGAAGTAAATCGAAAATTCATGTCAAAATAAAGAATATTCAGGTCAAAAGATCAAAAATTTATACCCGAAAGAATCGAAAATACAGGTCAAAAATTTAAAAATTAAAAATTCGGCGGGAACTGCAGACTAAAAAATCGAAAATTCTAAGAAACAAAACTCGAAAATACCAGAAAAAATAAAAAAATCTCACATATAAATCAATAATTCAGGTTATAGATATTTTAACTAATCAAAAATGTGGAACCAGAGTTAAAAATTCGACCTGAAAAATCAAAAATGCGGACCAAAAAATCAATTTTAACAATTAAATCGAAAATTTAGGTCAAAATAAATAATTTTTAGAGCAAAAGATCAAAAATTTAGAAAAAAGAAATCGAATATACAAGTCAAAAATCTAAAAATGAAAAATTCGACTCAAAAAATCAAAAAATCGGACCAAAATTTCGATTTTTTGGTAGTAGTAAAGAAGTAAATCTAAAATTTATGTCAAAATAAAGAATATTCAGGTCAACAGATCAAAAATATATACCCAAAACGTTTAACGAATTTTTAGAGGACATGTAACATTAATACAACTTTTAATTTGTACATCATTGTAAATGCAGTTGAATGTATTTACGTGATTTTTTTAAATATTTTTATATATTTATGTATTTATTATGATTTGACGTCTCACATCCGCTCAAATGTTTACCCATTTGTAAATGTTTTTATGTAGTGGCTGTAGTGAATAAAGAATACTTTACTTTACTTTACTTAAAAGAATCGAAAATACAAGTCAAAAATCTAAAAATTAAAAATTCGGCGGGAAAATAAAAAATGCGGCCAAAAAGTCGAAAATTTAAACAATTAAATCGCAAATTTAGGTCAAAATAAAGGATATTTAGGCCAAAAGTTAAAATATTTTGACCAAAAATATCGAAAATTCAGGTCAAAAATAATTTGGAAACTAAAAATTCATCGGAAAAAATAAAAAATGCGGACCAAATAGTCGAAAATTTTAACAATGAAATCGAAAATTTAGGACAAAATGAAGAATATTTAGGCCAAATGATAAAAAATTTAGAAAAAAAATCGAGAATACAGTCTTAATAATAAAAAATGCAAAATATTCTAGTAAGAAAATGATTTAAATTAGTCTCAAAAATCACTTTATTGTTCAAAATAATTTCCCAATTTTTTTTAATAGGAATTTTTTTTTAAATTAAATGTTGACGTTACGGACTTAAAATATTTTTTTAAACTTATTCAATGTATCAAATGGACAAAATGAGCACAGTTCGTCTCTTGGCAACAAGCCAATCGGCGATAAAACCTATCCCTTATATTTTGAAACATTTCTGGTGGAATTTCTCTCATTTCTTAAATAATAATTAATTAAATTAATTTAATTTCTTAAATAAAAAAGCAAAAAGAAACAAAATATTTTTACACAGTCGTAAAGAAAATAAAAAGGGCTACAAATTTAGTGAAAAAAAAAATGGTTTCCGTTTAAAAAAAATGTCTATGACGTCATACGTGATGTTAAAAAATGCGCAATAAAAAACAAAAATCGATGTGTCCGAGGATTTTTTTCTGTAACTTCTCATTTCATAAATACCGAATTTGTTCTAGTTAAAGTTTCCACCCAGTATATAAATATCAGAAAAAAACTTTATAATCGTTTAATTTTAGGATTTCTGGGCCTAAATTTTTGGATTTTATAGCGCAAATTTGTAAATTTTACATTTTAGGCTAATGTTTTTATATTTAAGAATTTCAAATTTAAAAAGTTTTGGTTATGACTTGCTTTGATTTATAATTTTAAATTTGAAGAAAGTTTTTTTTTAATTTTTGGGCCTAATTATTTGATTTTAGACTTAAAACTATTGATTTTTTTTTATATTTAAAAATATTAAATTTGAAAAGTTTTGGTTATAGTTTGCTTTGCTTTATAATTTGAAATTTGAGCAAAACTAATTTTAATCATTTTTGGGCCTAAATGTCTGATTTCAGGCTTAAAACTTTGGCTTAAATTTGTAAGTTTTATATTTTACATTGATTTGATTTTTAATATTTACAAATAATAAAATTTGAAAAGTTTTGCTTATAACTTGCTTTGATTTATAATTTTAAATTTGAAGAAACTAATTTTTATTACTTTTGGGCCTAAATATCTAATTTTAGGCGTAACACTTTGGATTAAATGTCCCAAATTTGTATATTTTGCATTTTTGTTTTAATATCTAAGAAAATTGAAGTTTTGCTCATGATTTGTTTAATTATTTGATTTTAGACTTAAAAGTATTGATTTTTTTATATTTAAAAATATTTAATTTGAAAAGTTTTGGTTATTGCTTGCTTTGCTTTATAATTTGAAATTTGAGCAAACAAATTTTAATCATTTTTGGGCCTAAATATCTGATTTCAGGCTTAAAACTTTGGCTCAAATTTGTAAGTTTTATATTTTACATTGATTTGATTTTTAATATTTAAAAATATTATATTTGAAAAGTTATGCTGATTACTTGCTTTGATTTATAATTTGAAATTTGAAGAAACTAATTTTTATAACTTTTGGGCCTAAATATCTAATTTTAGGCGTAAAACTTTGGATTTAATGTCCCAAATTTGTATATTTTGCATTTTTGTTTTAATATCTAAGAAAATTGAAGTTTTGGTTATGATTTGCTTTGTTTTATAATTTTAAATTTGAAGAAAGTTTTTAAATAATTTTTGGGCCTAATTATTTGATTTAAGACTTAAAACTATTGTTTTTTTTTATATTTAAAAATATTTAATTGGAAATGTTTTGGTTATAGCTTGCTTTGCTTTATAATTTGAAATTTGAGCAAAACTAATTTTAATCATTTTTGGGCCTAAATGTCTGATTTCAGGCTTAAAACTTTGGCTCAAATTTGTAAATTTTATATTTTACATTGATTTGATTTTTAATATTTAAAAATATTAAATTTGAAAAGTTTTGCTGATAACTTGCTTTGATTTATAATTTTAAATTTGAAGAAACTAATTTTAATAACTTTTGGGCCTAAATATCTAATTTTAGGCGTAAAACTTTGGATTGAATGTCCCAAATTTGTAAGTTGTACATTTTACATTTATTTTTTTTTAATATCTAAGAATATTGAAGTTTTGGTTATGATTTGCTTTGTTTTATAATTTTAAAGTTGAGAAGACTAATTAAATTGCTTTTCCATAACTTCCGAAAAGCGCGTTTTTAATTTCTTTCTTTACGAAAAACTTAACTCAAATTTGGAAATTTAAGTTTCCTTCGTTTGATATATTATTTTCCAAAATCTGATCGCTAGAGTTTGGTAAAGAAATTTTAAATTTTAATAACTTTTGGGCCTAAATATCTAATTTTAGGCGTAAAACTTTGGATTTAATGTCCCAAATTTGTAAGTTGTATATTTTACATTTTTTTTTTTAATATCTAAGAATATTGAAGTTTTGGTTATGATTTGCTTTGTTTCATGATTTTAAAGTTGAGAAGACTAATTAAATTGCTTTTCTATAACTTCCGAAAAGCGCGTTTTTAATTTCTTTCTTTACGAAAAACTTAACTTAAATTTGGAAATTTAAGTTTCCTTCGTTTGATATATTATTTTCCAAAATCTGATCGCTAGAGTTTGGTACAGAAAGAAATTAAAAACGCGCTTTTCAGAAGTCCAACTCTTACAGCTTATAGAAAAGCAATTTAATTCTCAGTCTTCTCAACTTTAAAATTAGAAAACAAAGCAAATCATGACCAAAACTTCAATATTCTTAGATATTAAAAAAAAATTCAAAATATACAACTTACAAATTTGGGACATTAATTCCAAAGTTTTACGCCTAAAATTATATTTAGGCCCAAAATTTATAAAAATTAGTTTCTTCAAAATTAAAAGTATAAATCAAAGCAAGTTATAAGCAAAACTTTTCAAATATAATATTTTATATCAACTTTGAAATTATAAAACAAAGCAAATCATAACGAAAACTTCAATATTCTTCTTTACACAACAAAACTTTATATGAAAATTTCTTGGGGAAGCACATTTCGTTTTGAAACACTTTTTTAGTGTTCTACAATTTTACAATAAAACTGTAATATTCTGAATTACACTAAATCCAATAATATGTAATCACACCATTTTTATCAAAATTTAAATTTATTCTAAAGCCACCTTTCCATTCGAAAGAATATTACACGAAAAAAATCTCCATGCAAACTTATCACCTCCAGAAGATCTAATGTGCCCCCATTCACGTCCGGCGCAATTTCGTCTGCGGTGGTGCCACCCCGAGTTTTCCTAATCTCCTCGCTCCCCAAAAAGCTCGCAATTATAACATTACGTTCGTCCGTGGTTCGCCGTTGGAAGGATTTCCACTCGTCAGTCACGTCTGGAAAATATTTTTGCTGCAATTCCTCGTGTCGTTCTCATAAGCGCGCACAAAAGATAAGCGGATATTGACACGGGCCAACTTACCCCCGTGCTACGTGATGTATATCCGGATACTGTATACACAGAAATGGAGAAGAACTACAACGGAATTTGATGCTCGAACATTGCTGGATGTCACACGATCCTCGCGATTTCTTATCTAAATGAGATGAATTCGTGTTTACTAGGCCTAGGTCATCTCGCTACATCAGAAGGCGAAAATACTTTGCAGTACAGAGTTTAGAATTAAAATTTAATCAATAATTCATCGGTTTTAAATTTAACCCGCACGCGGGGCCAACCACGCAACAGGTGCGTGATACGATCTTTGACCTTAAATTTTACAGGCAAGCGTTGGCTTGACTGGCAATCAGTTTATCTGACACAGGTTCTGAACGTTTTAACAGATTATTATAAAAAAAATTGTAATTATTAACATCGAACGTTAAAACGAATTTTCTTGATATTAAAGTTTTGAAATATTCATTTAACAGTTTACTGAGAAATCTGAGAAAATGAAATAGTGATGATTTTATTGAGAAACACATCTATACTTTTCATATAAAACACTTGGTTGATCATGACAATAATGCTTACTGCTCCTCCATCTCTGGGGAAGCCTACTAAACTCAATAACTGCAAGTTAGAAATTACACCCTAAATTGATTCAAGAAATAATTTATTTATCAAGTAGCTCGCGAATGTGTCCAAATCTTTTTGTTTTTGTTATTCTACCAAAACAGTTTCACTTACAAAATGGATTGCATTAAGTCATAGACGCCGGAATTAATGCCCGTAAAACAATTTCCACTTTTAATCATTGAGGAATGCAGGAGCAATTAGCATCTGCACGTGCACGTGCTCGGTCCAATTAGCAATTACGCAGTGGCGTCCTGTTGGTTCGGGCCTGCGCCCAATTTTGCCCGCTGGAATGCATATTTAACGAGGCCGCTTTGCACGCGCCCGGGCCCCGGAGTGGCCTCAAAAATTCAACAAACTCGAACCTCCTCCGTGTAATTTATGACCTCCTCCGGGTTATAGTCTTAACTCACGCCGTCAGGGACACCCATCCACGTTGCAGACAGACTGCCGTTCGCGCTGAATACAAATTCAAACTTAAGACGCCGGGGGGCGAAATTATATTCGGCTCGCAGGTGGCGGATAAAGTTTTGCTGCGAATCGCTTCAACCCCTTTTCTTACGCGAATAGAGTGTTGATTGTCGCGTCGGGATTTTGGTGCTGGGCGTCTGTGCGGGAATTAAGTAGAGGTTATTTATGGCCCACTTCTAAGCCCATGTGTGTAGAAGCTCTCACACACTGGAAAAAAAGTACCAGAGTCGGGACTTGATGTCTTGAACAGTTTGTAGGCGCTAATTAATCACAACCAGATACATTCTCACGAGGTGGTTACATGGGTTTTTTGAGAGCTTGTAATCGTATTTATCATCACATCTTCACAATAAATCGGCTCTAACCCTTATTTGTACGTTTTAAGCAGTCATCTTCCATCTCATGCACGTGAAACAGACGTTCGCTTTAGCAATAATAAATTTGGCCCAACAATGGACCTAAAAAAAAATTTGGTCAATGAGTCTTTTAGAGACTATAAAAACAAGTTATTAATTGAAACACAAGGTTGAATATATTTATTACTGGACATAGACACTAAATAAACAGAAAGTAAAAAAATGCCAGAAAAATCTTAAATTTCGCTTTAGCAATAATAAATTTGGCCCACCAATGGACCTAGAAAAAAAAATTGATCAATGAGTCTTTCAGAGACTACAAAAACAAATTATAAATTGAAACACAAGGTTGAATATATTTATTACTGCACATAGACAAAAGTAAACAGAAAGGAAAAAATGCCAGTAAAATCTTAAATTTAGCATCTATTTGAAATTGAAATATTTACTCGAATAGTGATAAACTACAATAGTTGACAAATTAAAAAAATTAAGTCAAATTCTCAGCTACGGACGCGTTTCTATATCTAAATCAGTATAGCTTTGAGTTTGGCCCGATTTTGACTTCATAGTCTAAGAGACCACTATGACTATTACGTGCAAGTAATATTCTGGGATTAGCCGAACATTTTTGTTTTCCTCAAACATCCCTGCACTGCGGCGGTCTCCGTGGAACTATTGTGTACCTCTGGAAATTTAGTCCTGCTTCGTCCATGAAGCCCAAAAGATTTTACCAAGGTGGTGGAAAAATATAGAGGCCACAAATACTTAAATACAAATCCCTAGAAGACAAAGCGAAATGCAAAGAATCACAGGCTAAGGAAGACAAAAGAGTAGCCAAGCAATAACATGAAGCATTTGAAGAAGATTGCAACAAGATCGAAAAATTCATAGGAGGTCGGGAACGTACTAATATCACAAAAAATAACAATTAGGAACAATATGTCTTCTCACCAATAACATTAACCAAATGTGAAAAACACTGTAAATACCTACTATCCGAAAATAGGCCAGAATACCAAAAAGGTCATCGACAACTCCTACAAGTGACAATTAGAATTCAAACAGAAGACGTGAAAAAAATTGCAAAAAACTTAAAAGAAACGTAAATGCGCTGGTCTTGGAAGAAAAACAAACGAGTTAATAAAATATAGACGCAACACCCTATATGAATACAACAAGTATATTCCAAAAACGTATAAACGGTGCAGAAATCTTAGAAGCTTGAAACACGGCTTGTATTACCTATTATAGTGAGTACACTATAAAGAAGGAAAATAATCCTATATTAATAAAAAAAACAGATATATTGGACAAGCTTCAAACTTTCTTCTGAAGAAAGAAAACGTCCTGATTCCTCCATCCTGTATTAGTAAACAAACAGATATATTGGACAAGCTTCAAACTTTCTTGTGAAGAAAGAATCAACGTGCCGATTCTCTTAAGAAATCGAGAACAACTGGAGGAAGAAATCGATAATCTTGTAAAGATATTCGCAAGCAGCTTGAAGCTTGGTAAGTTATCAACTATAGAACAATAGGAATAACTATCCCAGAAAGATATGAGAGCTCATCAGAGAAAAAAGGAAACTGTGGCGTAAGTGGCAACAAACCAGAGCTCGACAAAACAACGACTGAAAAGAGATATCGTTCAAATTCAGAACGTATTTATTGAGTCCTATCTAAGATACCTAACAGCTGGCAGTATCACGCAATATTCTCTCTGGAAGGCAACAATAAGGCGCAATCTAACTGAAAAGAGATGTCCTTCAAATTCAGAACGTACGTATTGAGTCCTACCTAAGATACCTAACAGCTGGCAGTATTACGGAGTATTCTCTCTGGAAGGCAACAATAAGGCGCAATCATGCAAATACCTCCAATAAGACAAGAGGAAGGACCATGGGCCAGAACCAGAAGATACGAGAACTCATAACAGAAAAAAGGAATCTATGGCATAAGTGGCAACAAAGCAGAGCTTCACAAAATAAAACAAACTTAAACAACGCAGGCCAACGACTGAAAAGAGAGATCCTTTAAATTCACAACGTATTTATTGGGTCGTACCTAAGAGACCTGACAGCTGAGTACCACGGAATACTCTCTGGAAGGCAACGAAAGGGCTCAATCATGCAAATCTCTCCAATAAGACAAGAGGATGGAAATGGGCCAGAACTAGAAGATATGAGAGCTCGTCGCAGAAAAAATGAAATTGTGGCGTAAGTGGCAACAAACCAGAGCTCCACAAAACAAAACAAACTTAACGTTAGCCAACGACTGAAAAGAGGGATCCTTCAAATTCAGAACGTATTTATTGGGTCGTACCTAAGAGACATGACAGCTAACAGTACCACGGAAGGCAACAAAAAGCCTCAATCCCACCAATAAGGATGAAAAATGGGCCTGAATCAGCGAACAGAAAGCTAAATTGCAAATCGCTTAGAAAATACATCCTAGAAGAGAAATCAAGAAGAAGACACGATTAACGGGGAAGAACCGGCCCAAGAAGAAGAACACATTGGACCTACATCTCCCCGAGTATTTATGATTGCAATTAAGAAAAACACCAGCTCTAGAAGATCACCAGGATTCGGCCTAGTAACTGGTGAAGTGCTAAAACAGCTACCGAGTAAAGCTACAGTTAAATTAACACGCCAAATAAATGCTGACTTAGGGCTTAAGTACGTTCCAAAAACGTGAAAAGTTGCAGAGGTCATCATGACCCATATATCTATTTCCTATAGTATCAAAATTATCCTAAAAAATACTGCTAAAAAGAAGAATTATAGAGGATAAAGAATCTAATTGAGCCGTTGATTTCATAAACAGCATATGTGCAAAATTGTAGAAATCGACATTTTTGCGGCATCTGGTTGAGTATTTCGCAAGCTATCCGAGGGTGGACGTAGTTCATTTAAAAACCACATATGTACAAAGTTACAAAACTGTAAATTCTAGCTCATTTCGGCAAAGACAGCATAAGTTTACATCGTATCCGATAAAAGCAGCACATGTTCGGGACACATGAATATTTTTTTGATAGCAAAAAAAAAATAGCTGCAGCAAAGGGTATGGGCAGCCAGAAGTAGAGAACGTAGGTAGCAGCAGAAACAGTTTCTTTCGATTTTCCCAAAACGTCATTTTTGGGAAAGTGCTGAATTTCATTCAAACCACCAGTTTAGATTCCGATCATAACATTCGACCTTCGATCAGATCCATAGAATTACTAATATCCTAGAAGAAAAAAAGTCCGCTCTATAATATTCCTGGACATAGCGCAGGCATTCAAAAGAGTGTTGCATAAAGGCCTAATGAACAAACGGAAGCAGCTCTTACTAAAACAGGATTCTGAAATTCTGGAATCATTTTAGATTCAGGCATACAGAAGCTTACTCGGAAATGAAAGAAATGAAAGCTGGGGTGCCACAAGGAAGTGTTCTAGAACCGGTTCTTTTCCTTTTATAAACTTGTAATATGCTAACATTAGAAAACAATATCATCGCTACTTTCGCTGATGATACAGGGTTAATAGAAGTAGGGTAAGCACGGAGGGTTCGATGCATGATGTCAGGCACCACGGCACGTATTCCTGCTTACCGTCAGGTGGTGGTAATATATGTAAACGAGTAAACCACAAGAAAACTACAAACGGCCATTGATCGCATTTACGAATGGACTATATGGTGGAATAAGAGAATGAAGCTAAGTCGGTTCATATTAACTTTAAAAATAAGGGTATTGAACACCTACCAATAATTATAAACAATATTCAATTCATCAAAGTGCCTGGGGATGACAACACAAAACTATTGGAAAAGAAAATAGGAGAACTAAATATTAAATGTAGAAAAATCTAGAAAACAAATTAGAAACAACCTTACTTGTTGCAGAATTTAAAAATGTAGAAGTTTAGAAGATATCTACAAGAGAAACGATGCATCGAGTATCTTTCGAAAATATTCCTTTATTGACAATTTAACTACAGACTGTTGTTAACTTTGTTTTATTGATCGATGAATAACTTGACAAGGCTGTTAGCTAATAATACGGTGTCATACGCATACGTTGACTAAAACAGGATATAAACTAGGTGAACTAATAATACGGTGTCACACGTTGACTAAAATGAACATCATATGAATGTTAAGGCCCAATACATGAAGACCTATGAAACGCAAGCGTAACTTGAAATTTTGCAAATATTTTTTTGAAACTAAATTTTGATGAGTGGGGCTGATGCAGCCCCTCCTCTACCCTAAAAATCAGTTAGCCCAGCCACTGTGGTGCGGCTTCTTGCAATTACTTTCCTCCACGAAGTACGTTTTTGTAAAATTTTCTACCCATCATGATATGTGTCATTCATACTCGCTCTTATTGTTATATTATTCAAATTCAAAGCACGTACGTGGTTTTACGAGCACGTCGAAATGTGGGTCAAGTTCACTCACGATCATCCGCTTAGTCCGAATACTAGAAATACCAGGATTGGAAATTTGAAAATTATCTACTCCACATCCCCTACGTTCCACAAACAAGGTGTCCCACAAGGATCTCTATCTTCTCTTTCATATTGTAGCGTAATTGTATGATTGTAAGGCTACTTATTTTACTTTTCTCCAATTTATTTACGTTTGGGGTACAAGCAGATTTTGTGTACGTCTCGTTTATATAATTTTTATAAATCTGTTGATTCCGTTTCCCTGGTTATGGGTCCTCAATTCCCCATTCCAACGCTGCCCTGATAGTCGTTGCCGCCGCCTGCTCCGCGGCCAGGGCCACGCCACACCACCCTCCACCTAGAAAGAAGAAGAAAAGGAAACAGAAGAAGAAAAGGTAACACGTTTAGAGGATCGTCCTACGGGATGTCGCTTTAGAATTGAACGCAGCGGCAGACCATGATAAGAAGAAAACATAGGTTGAGGAAAGGAGGTGTTTGAAATTTAAGGAAGATTTGCAGGCTTAAGGCGGTCAATGGAAACCGTGATAATCTTCCCGTTAATGTCAACTGTAAAAAAAATTGAAAGGGCCGTCGTAAGTAGTATGTAAAGGGGTTCTTTGCACCTTTTCTTCTTCTTCTGTTCTGCCACTGCCTTCAATTCTAAAGCGACATGCCGCAGGTAGAACAGGACGACCCTCTAAACGTGTTACCTTTTCTTCTTCTGTTTCCTTTTCTTCCTCTTTCTAGGTCTAGGGTGGTGTGGCGTCGCCCTGATAGTCGTTGCCGACGCCTGCTCCGCGGCCAAAGCGACGCCACAATATAATCTTTTTAGTCAAACCATCCTTTAAAGTTATTCCAAATCCGTTAAAACAAATATCAAAACACTAGTAAGGCATTACAGGGTGAATTTTTTTACCAGCTATGCTGCTATTTGCGTTTTTCAAATTACTGTTAACAGTTAAAAATAATCGGTTTGTTTTTATGAG
Source organism: Ocypus olens (assembly GCA_910593695.2). Classification (NCBI taxonomy): domain Eukaryota; kingdom Metazoa; phylum Arthropoda; class Insecta; order Coleoptera; family Staphylinidae; genus Ocypus; species Ocypus olens. The sequence goes on along the minus strand of OU343052.1, from coordinate 49,908,710 downwards.
GAAACTTCTCTTAGAGATCAATTTCTTAAATAGCCTGACAGGACACATTTCTGAATCTTGTATTTTACTAATTGCACATTGTTGGCCTCCACCTTCACGTGAAAGAAAGAATTGGGTTGTATTCTACTCTACCCATTAAATTTGCTCGGTTATCAACCAAAACACTGCTTCACCTCATCTGCATGTAAACAAAATTCATTTGTAGTCTTAGCGGCGTTTCTTCATCCCATTGTTTGCAAATATCTTGGTGCTCTTCATGCGTAAAGGCAGTAGAACTCACCTTTCGTTTTTCCGGAAGCTTTTGTAGTTCCTTCCTTTTTGCATCTCGCGCTCTTCTTACAGAAACTTTGACCAAATTCATTGAAATACTTCATCTGCAATAACTAGGCACTTGTATTCCATTTTGTCTTTATCACGCATTCTTTAGAATTTTCTCATATTGAAGCTCAAATACTTTAAAATCAACGAATTCAACCGAATGTCGTGCATTAATTTTTTGTGTATCATTTCGATTTACCTGCTTGTAAATTTCGGGACATTTTCTGATATTTTCGCGTGGATTAAATCGATCGAACAATTTTCGAATATATTCATGGTTGACATCAGGGGCGGCTCGTTACATGGAGCCAAGGAGCCATGGCACTACCTGTAGTTAATAGTAATAGTAATAGTAGTAATAGTATTTTATTCGTGCTAAAACAGTTGTTTACACTCGTCAGGATATACATACATGAATACAAAAATATAACTTGGTATAATGCTTTGGGCTAAGTAATAAAAAATATGTTATTGTACTGATGGGTTAAGATAATATAAATATGTTAAAATTAGATTAAAAGCTAATAAGCAAATTTCTTTGTTTCTAGTTTCAAGCTAAGTAAGAATTTTTAACCGTTGAGAAAGGATAACGTGAAAACAGATTGAGGCACACGTTTGTACTTCCCCGAAACGTGAATCATGAGATATACGCCTCACACTTGGTTTATCTACTAACCCCTCCGCAAAAGATTGATCTTTTAGGAGTGTTTTTCTATGTTTATTGAAAGAAAATATTTCATTTTATGTACTAATACGTTATGTGATCAATAAACACTATTATTATTATTATTTAACCAAAATACATGTTTGTATTGTATAAGTGGCTCTACCATCAACATGTTCCATGAGCCGCCACTGGTTGACATATCAGGTGAAACTGAATTGTTGATTCCGTAACCATGGTAACACCGTTTTTAGAAACAATTGAGATACAGAACGGACATGTTACTCGAACAATAGAATTTAACTATTTATACATTGAGTTGAATGCTCTTCGGAATTCAATTATCTGCGATTGCCACGCCACTCAATTCCGCAAATAATCTGGAGTTTGCTATTTGTATAGTAATATTTAATTAAGGCCCGAGCAATACAGTACAAACTAAGATAATGTTTAGTGCAAAATGAATTATAAATTCATATAGTTACTCAAGATTCAATTTCATCAAATTTATTACTTTCTCCGTTACGAAGTACGAGAAAGTATTGTGATCGTGAAAAATTTTTCAATTTTTTTTTTACGGAAATATCCGTTTTCGGGTTCCTAGATGCCATTTCAACAATTTCTGGAAAAAGAAAAATTGTGTCTGCGTGTGTGTGTGTGTGTGTGTGTGTGTGTGTGTGTGTGTGTGTGTTGTGTGTGTGACTGTGGTGTGTCTGTGCGCGCTGTATCTCAAAAACTAATAGAGCAATTGATATGAAACTTTGAACATACATCTTATTTCATAATCCGAAAAACTGAAAAGCTTTTGGTAAAATTCTGTACGCCGGAAGTGAGTGTTTACCTTAACCGTTTTTTGTTTTTTTCCAATACTTTTATTAATATGGAAAATATTACGAAAACATTCAAATAAATATTGATGAACATCTTTTGCTTGAAAATATTTTTCATAAAATCATTTTTATTGAAGAAAAAAATGTATTATTTTTTATTTTATTTTTGGCTTATAATTTTTAAACGGTAAGAGTTACAGCAAGTGTATGTTAATAATAATTGTAGAGAATGCCAAAATTAACAACTTACAAATAATAAGTTTTTTTCGAAATCTCTTTGGTTTCTGAGTAAACTGTATTAGAATTTGAAGTGAAATTTGTCATTTTCATCTTCACAATTTTGACGTTTTAAACGTCAGTTTCATCTCGATGTACATTTAAAATAGGATTGAAATTGAAAATAAATCATAATAGCATTAATATAATAAATATGATCAAATCGGAGAAAGTAACATGATGGCCACACCACCATTTTTTTTTTTCATTTGACTTTTTGCCATGTTTTTTTCATTAAACGTAAAATATTCGTGTACTAGGCATAGTGCCTGCAAAATGAGATTTTGCTGAAATATAAACAATTTGTTACGTTGAAAGCTTCAGCGCGCCCACAGCGGGTAAAACACATATTTCTCCTGTACGAAATGAAAAAAAAATTGTTAAATATATCGTGTAGCATATTCGCATGCATGTTTTGGAATATAAAAGCCCGGGGGAGAAAATAAAAATGTATTAGACGTGTTGGGGTTAAGAAATGCAGCTTTATAAAATTAGGTTTTGAAATGTTTGCAATCAGGGTCGGCTCGTCGTATAATGGGAAAGCCACCAGTGGAGCACCCAGGGGCGAAGGGGAGCTCAGGCCCGCCCCAATACTCGACAGAAAAAATGATTGATAATTATTTCTATAAATAATAGTATATTAAAAAAACGAGTTCAATAAGCGCGATTTTTTCACGCTTCTGAGTTTAGAAAACGACGAGCGTAGCAAGGAGTTTTGCAATGGACAAGTGCCAAAAAAGGCCTTATGAACGAGTTTTTTACAATATTTTTTCTATTTAAAAAATCGGTCGTACATATTTAGAAAATTGTATGGTGGTTGGTAACACTAATAATTTACATTTCAATTTGGAATTAGTTTGCGATTTCCACACATCACATAACGTCAAAACTATCTCGCCGAAAATTTAGCACAGAATTTCAACGGTGCCAACATTTAAAAATTAAATTATTAAAGCACTCGGCGAGCCATTAACGATCCCATATGAGTGCGTTAATGACTTCGTTCTAGACGCAAAATAGAAAAAAAATATTGATTTGTATGTTTATAGTACCTCCCATGTCTATAAGTACAGTCTTCTATCGTCTGAATTTTATTTTATAAATGTAACAAGGGGAGTAATATGAAATCTGAATGTTTAAAAAATTTGGTCTCATTACGGCATTTTCAAGAGAATTTATTTGAATTAAATGTTATTATTGCTTTTGAACAGAGTTGAACAGAGCACGATAGATGTAAGTCTCGAAAATCGAAAATCTGCGATGGAAATAATTTGTATGAAGGACTGTATTTTTTTGTCACTGAATTAATTTTTTTAATTAACAACTGGTCATACCCTAGCGGTGTGTGACGGTATATGGCTCAAGTCAATGTCAAAAAAAAGGTCATAGGTGTGTAGACCAGCCGTCTTTTTTTGAACACGAAAGCTGAACTCCTTTCTCCTAAAACTACATTTTATTGTATTTAGCTATTATTTATTTAAGAAAATAAAGATTATTATTATTATTATATCTAAAAAAAAGTAAAAAAGTTGATAAAACTGTTGGAATTCCATGAGTCGCCGTTCGAAAAATAAATGCCCCAAACGTGAACACGATCACCATCTGGCGGCAGTTAGCTCAAAGTACACCAATAAATAAACTCGACATTCCACTTTCTACGAGCAAATAAATACCGTACAATTTTCTAATGTACGTAATAGCCCCGTGCGATTCGCAAAAAAAAACAATTCCACCCAATTAATTTAATTGCTCGTAATTAACAAGAAATAACTCGGCCACATTAATTTCTACGTGTGATTATGCTAATTGCGTTTGCTCGCGTGGAATTTTTGATTAACTCCGTGTGATTCGATTGCACACCTGCGAGCGTCGTTTCCGTTTTAAATTTAAGGGCGATTTAATCAAAACCGAGGGGCGGGTAACGAATCGCCGCCAATTTGCCTGCATCCCCGCGGCAAGGAGCGTCTCGATCTCATCTCGCCAGCTTGAGCTAGTGGGATTTGGGGGTACGGTGGGATTATCCCCCCCGAAAACACCATTCGGAAACCCCCACACAAGCGCGTGCTTGTTTGCTCTTTCGTCTAGGTTGTTTTTTTTTTTTTAGTAAAGTAGTGTGGGTGTGGGGTGGTGTTACTTTATAAATAGTGGATGAGATTTGTTCCTTTAAAATTTTGTCTTGTGGAACTTTGGGGAAAACTTATTAGTACTTTGTTTTTGATGACTTAAATGATTAATCTATTTAAGAGAAAATGCAAGATGTAATAGTGTATTTTTAATAATTTTTAATTCAGTTTACACGTATATTTTTTGTAAAAATTAACTTAAAATTCACTTACTTTATTGTAGATAAATAAATTAATAACGAAAATACGATACTTTGTGTAAACAGGGTTTAAAAAAAATAGATTTTTTGAATGTTTTGTTGGTGAAATGTAATAATGATGTATTAACGCCTGAATTTGTTTTTTATTGAATTCAGTTTTTCTTTGTATTTTTTAATTACATTAATTTATAAATCCTTTACAAAGGCAGAACTTTATTCATATCATTTTTAGTACGAAATATTGAATAATAAATAAAACACAGTTGCCTTGTTTGTATAACTTTTGAAAATTTATTATTTCCCTGACTATACTTTCGGCAACTTCAACGTTCCAGTATCAAACATACAGTTGTGTATGGCACGTTGAAGTTGCCGAAACTATAGTCACGGAAATGATAAATTTTCAAAAGTTATACAAACAAATCAACAGTGTTTTATTTATTATATAAAAAAATAGCGAAGTAGAAGCCTCCCGTATAAACGAAATATTGAATGTCAATAGATGGAATGCTAGACAAAAAATAATAAAATATAAAATAATACTAATATTTTGTGTTCCTTATTTGTCACACTAATTGTAAGTTGAAATGGGTTAATAATACAGCCTGAGTTTGCCAGAGATCACAATAATTGTTCTACTTAAATAAGGAATTTGTTCAAAGTTTAGACAGTAGATGTCGCCTTCATATTATATCAACATGTGATTGTATTGTTCGTTATAAAATTTCTTTTTCGTTTTGTTTCAATTTAATTTAATCAGATTTGCATAATTTTATATTTTTGATTATTCTTATTTTCATGTATTTTTCTTTGATCCGTGAATTTAAGAATTTCTTCAGATAGCCATTCTTGTTTACATATGTTCCTTATTCGAACAACTGTAATTGCATTATTGAACTTAACATACAATTAACTGACTGTGGTCTTTCAACTCCCCTAATTTATTCATTTTTATAATCCAGTGTTTCTCAACCTTTTGGGGCCAAACGCCCACTTCGTCAGGTCCGCTTCCTAATTCGCCCCCTTAAAATTTTAAATAAAACTTAAAACTCATATTTTATTATAGGGATCTCCTTTTGCAGCCAGAATGGTTGGTAGCCGCTTTTGAATTTGTAGTTACTTCCATAGTTCTTCTTGTAACTGTGGAAATTCTTCTGAGTTTACACTTGAAAAAGGATCCAAAATCCAATCAGATATGTTTATTTTCAAAATATCATCAAATCGTTGATTAGAATCTAAATGGAGAGCATACAAATGCTCACAATAAGAAAGTATGTCTTCATCTTTATTTTCTGCTCTTGATAAATTTGGGAACTGGCTGAATTCCCCTACAAAGTTTCCTTTGTACAGAAAAAGTTTTTATCACAAATGCAGAAATAATAGGTTTTGTTTTTGTTAAATTCACTTCATCACCTTGAAGCTGAATATTACTTTCATTAAATTTTTGAAACAAGTCTGTCTAGTAAGCAATTTCACTTTTGGATTGAATTAAATTGGATCGTAAAGCATCATTTTTATTTTTCAAGAACTCCAGCACCGAGTTAAACAGTTTATAAAACGTATCTAAACAGGCTCCAAATGCACCAGTGGCCATCAGCGCCCCCTTAAATCGCTGCAGCAGCCACCAGGGATGGTTTATATGCTCAAAGTATAAAAATATTCATGCCAAAGTAACGAAAATTCACAAACCCTGAAATTTTTCAAGACCAATATCAACAAGACGTGTTTTTGATTTTCAAAAAATATAAAGAAATATACTGAACATTCAAAAAATTTTCCAAGTTCAAAGTAAACAAAATTTTTGATGTTGAAAAATTGTTTAACTTCTGAACGCCTTACTTGATTGTGATGGTTTAAATTTCAAAATATAGCGAATTTAGTGTGTTTAGAAAAATTTTAAGAAATATACATATCGCTCAAAGAAAGTTGCTAAAATCTGTTGTTTTCCTAGCTCAAAATCAACAAAATCACGTTTTTGATTTTGAAAAATTGTTTAACTTCCAAACGCCTTACTTGATTTTGATAATTTAAATTCCAAAATATAGCGAATTTAGTATTTTAAAAACATATCGTTCAAAAAAATTGCCAAAATCTGTTGTTTTCCTAGCTCAAAATCAACAAAATCGCGTTTTTGATTTTGAAAAATTGTTTAACTTCTGAATGCCTTACTTGATTTTGATAATTTAAATCTCCAAATATAGCGAATTTAGTGTTGAAAAAAAAAATTAAGAAATATACATATGGTTCAAAGAAAGTTGCCAAAATCTGTTGTTTTCCGAGTTCAAAGTTAAGAAAATCGCGTTTTTTATTTAAAAAAAATTGTTGTTAAAAAAACTTCCGAACGCCTTACTTGATTTCGATGACTTAAATTCCAAAATATAGCGAATTTAGTATTTTAAAAACATATCGTTCAAAAAAGTTGCCAAAATCTGTTGTTTTCCTAGCTCAAAATCAACAAAATCGCGTTTTTGATTTTGAAAAATTGTTTAACTTCTGAATGCCTTACTTGATTTTGATAATTAAAATTTCAAAATATAGCGAATTTAGTGTTGAAATTTTTTTTTTAAGAAATATACATATGGTTCAAAGAAAGTTGCCAAAATCTGTTGTTTTCCGAGTTCTAAGTCAAGAAAATCGCGTTTTTGATTTTAAAAAAATTGTTTAACTTCCGAACGCCTTACTTGATTTTGATGATTTAAATTTCAAAATATAGCGAATTTAGTGTTTAAAATAAAATATAAAGAAATATACATATCGTTCAAAAAACGTTGCAAAAATCTGTTGTTTTCCGAGTTCAAAGTTAACAAAATCGTGTTTTAGATTTTGAAAAATTGTTTAACTTCCGAACGCCTTACTTGATTTTGATGATTTAAATTCCAAAATATAGCGAATTTAGTGTTTAAAATAAAATATAAAAAAATATACACATCGTTCAAAGAAAGTTTTCAAAATCTGTTGTTTTCTGAGTTCAAAGTTAACAAAATCGCATTTTTGATTTTGAAAAATTGTTTAACTTCCGAACGCCTTACTTGATTTTGATAATTTAAATTTCAAAATATAGCGAATTTAGTGTTTAAAATAAAATATAAAGAAATATACATATCGTTCAAAAAAAGTTGCCAAAATCTGTTGTTTTCTGAGTTCAAAGTTAACAAAATCGCATTTTTGATTTTGAAAAATTGTTCAACTTCTGAATGCCTTGATTGATTTTGATGATTTAAATTCCAAAATATAGCGAATTTAGTGCTTAAAATAAAATATAAAGAAATATACTAAACATTCAAAGAAAGTTGCCAAAATCTGTTGTTTTCCGAGTTCAAAGTCAAGAAAATCGCGTTTTTGATTTAAAAAAATTGTTTAACTTCCGAACGCCTTACTTGATTTTGATGATTTAAATTCCAAAATATAGCGAATTTAGTGTTTAAAATAAAATATAAAGAAATATACATATCGTTCAATAAAAGTTGCCAAAATCTGTTGTTTTCCGAGTTCAAAGTTAACAAAATCGCGTTTTTCATTAAAAAAAATTGTTTAACTTCCGAATGCATTACTTGATTTTGATGATTTAAATTCCAAAATATAGCGAATTTAGTGTGTTTTCAAAAAAATATAAAGAAATATACATATCGTTTAAAGAAAATTGCCAAAATCTGTTGGTTTTCAAGTTCAAAGTTCGCGTTTTTGATTTTGAAAAATTCCCAAACTTCCGAACGCGTTATTTAATTTTTCTGATTTAAATGCTACAATGTAGCAAATTTAGTGCGTTTGAAAAAGTATTCAGAGATAATCATGTCGAGTCTGTGAAAATTGCCAAAATCCTAAATCTTCCAAGTTTAAAGCCAACAAACCCTCTTTTTAAGTTTTTAAAAATTTCGTTTTATTAAACGCATTTTTTGATTATAATATTTTATATGTTAAAAAGTAGAGAATTAAGTGTGTTTTAAATTGCATTAAAATATCCATGTCGAGACGATGGAAATTGCCAAAATCCGAAATTTTCCAATTTTCTGCCGAAAGGGAAATCTTTGTCTTCCTGTCAATATACAATTCATATTACAGAACTCATAATAAAAATCACGACTCCTCGCTGAAACTCAATTTATTGAGACATTAATTAATGGGGCGTTGGTGTAGTGGGTACAGCCGAGCGATTCCCAGCCTGGACGAAAGATTTTTCGGTTTCGAGAAGTATTCGTTCGGGTCCGTGGTTGTTTGTATACGTCCTTTATTATTCATTTGTTCATTTATTCATTTAATTTATAACTTAAAATATATATAAAATTGATGATGGCTAATGGTCGTAGCACCAAGGCATAACGCCGAAACAAAACAAAAAAAAAATTAATTATACCTCTGTGTCATCTTTGCCCTTTGCATTATTTCATGCTACTTCAGCATATATGTCAGTGGTGTAGCGTAGGTTTCTGCCACATTTGCCACCCCTTCTCCCGTAAAATTTTCAATAAAATTGTTTTATCTCCAAATCTCAAAATTTTTAAATAATACCAAAAACAATATTATTACTTTAAGAGCATTTATTATTGGTTGAATATAATGAAAATTGTTATTTAAATTAAGTACTGAATATTGTAGCAATAAATAGTAGAAGCTTCTCTCACAGGTGGCATTGCTTATAGAAATTGTAAAAAATATTGTATGTAATATTGTTATTACAGGCAGGCTAACGTCCAGCTTAAATTTTAGAATAAACTTGAATAACTCGAGTGGGCTTGAATTTATTAATTAATTTTTGCTACCTGCAGCAGCTACGAACTTTCTCAGGCGTACCTACGCATTCTCTTTCAACTCTTCTTTATTATTTATGTCGTGAGACGTATGACCTTGATCGCATTCCAGGTCGTCAAGATCCAGTAGCTTGGCTGGCGTAAGAAAGGCAAATTCTGAAGTTACCTTATCAAGCAAAGAAAATAACTGTCTTCTTATTTCGTTTTCGTGGGACAGAGCAGAATCTTCACTTCTATCGCCAAAAATTTGCTTCCTCGTAATTTTCCATTAAAATGCCAAAAGTTCACACATACTCAAAGCTACATCTTAAACAAAGTACTAATTTGCATGTAAATTAATTTCAATGGCTTCTAATAAAAACAATTGAAAAGTACGATAGTAAATATATTGACTTTTTTAATTAAACTTGCGGATGAAAAATTTTATGTACAATACCATAAGCGAAAATATCCATCCAATGGAATCGAGATCAAAGTTAGGAAATGTACTAGGAAAAAAGAGGATTTGATCCGCACGTCCCGCGACAGACAAATTGCCTCATTATTAAATATTGTACAAGTTCCGTGCGGGGTGTGAGAGAGGGCCGTCCCTGCGCCCTTCCACATTAAACTCGGCGCGCTTCTTCGATTCCGACGACATTAGCGCCAACAGTGGGAGAAACGCTCAACTGTTAAGAAAACTTTGCAGCATCTTTACCTGTTGCACGGACGCATACTACTCAATTCGAAAACATTCACCGGGGGGAATGCCTCCTCCTCACCCCGCCGCGGCGATACCGGCGCGGCTCGAATCAATTTGCATACACGCGGACATAATGAGCAAGATTATTAATTAACATAACGTAATTTATTTCTCTGGCCGGAAACACCGGAACCCCCGTTTCGATCCGGAGAGCGCAAGAAAAAATCCTCTTCCAAATGCGCGCCGACAGATGGCGTCCTGTGTCTGGATGTGCGGGTGCCGGAGCGGATCAATACCGCGCCGGCCAGATACGGACCGGAGTTTATTATTAACTTTAGAATACGTGGTTTGGGCTACTTTAATACGTCAAGTTTAACAACACTTGTACGCTTTGCAACAAATGAAATAAAAGGCGCTCGTTTCCGCAATATCTACGCTAATTGTGAGATAGATAAGTGTGGAGCATCAGATTATTTCAGCAAAGGGTTTTATCACAAGTGTAAACAAGACAAATCTTGGCGTTTTTTACAGTTGTCTGTGGAAGCATCATCGTGCATGGTTTCTTACAGCGTCATCAATAACTATTTTTTTATTTTATTTATTTTTATTTATTTATTCATTTTCACTTCAGCCACGATATTACAACAAAATATTGTATACAAATATAATATTGCGGTGGATGGGGGTTTATGACTTGGTTTGATTAATATTGCATACAATTGCTAAAATATTATTAAATGTAGCAGTGTACTTCAAAAAACTCCTCGGGGTCTATGCTTGCGTGAGATTTATTGATTAATTTATTGATACTTGAAGATGATGCGACCGTTACTACGTGGTAATTCATAATTATACTGCATTCAAAAAACAATGGCCTTGACCTTACTTACCAGCTAAAAATTTAAATTAAAAATTTTGGAAATACATTAAATATTTGATGGAAGGGGGGTGTTATAACCCTCAAATCCCCTCTCTATTTACTCCACTGACCTGAACTACAACCCAGCAACGGTAGCAACCATCATCTATATAAAATTATTGAATATGACTAGTGCGGCCTTGTAACGGACGAATTATTGAAAACATTTCAAGAGTTAACTTTAAAATCGCTTTAACTCAATTATACAATCAGGCGTTGATTACAAAATATACAGATTTTCAGTTAGTTTATTAATTTTTAAACACGAAGCAGCGGGATTGCAGAAAAAAATGATATGCGGCCACCGCATTATTGTTCCAAAATTTTCTAATTGCTTGAATGTATAGTCGAGTTTATCGATAAAGGGCAAGTCCGGTAATAAAAGAGTGAGATCAAAAAGTATGGATACACTTAAATATATTAAGAACGGCTTATCATAGTTGGTTGATAACTTTGGTACACAGTTGGAAGTTTATATTTTTTTCCAATTTTCTACTGTCACTTATTTTGGAATGATACATGATCAATTGATTTTTTTTTCAAAGGAATTTTGATTTTGATTTTTTTTTTATTTTGAAATTTTAATTTTGTCAAGGGTCAAATTTAAAGCAAAAAATAAAACCAGGCTAACTTTAAAAAGATTAATATTCACTTGTATATTGGTCCAAAAACGTATGTGCAATAATTAGTTTAAAAATTTTACGTTTGAGGTAAACTGAGCGTATAGACATTATTATCATGGTTGGATATGGAGACAGAAGTCTAAGTTGGGCCCAAGCAGTGACTCTTTTCAAAGAAATTCGTTTATAGTCGAATTTATTGAAAAATTACATGTCTCGTAATAAAAGACTGAGACCAAAGAAAGATGAAAGTGGCCCAAATGAAGCAACGAGAACCCTTGAAATATTGGTAATTTTGCAGTTCATGATATCAAAGATTACGCATGCGCGAAAAGCATGCTATGTTGTAATTTCTGTTTATTTGAATCGAGGTATTTCCAGTTCAATTCAAACTTTTGATTATCGATCAACGCCATTTTGTTTATAGCAAAGATTTCTTAATATATCTTCTAGAATATTGAAGACTGATCATTTTGACAGCGATTTTAATAGTTAAACCCAGCTACAACGATAGATATATTTTTTCGCAGCTGAAACGTAATTTTGTGCAATTTTCAATTCAAACTTTTGACTATCGATCGACGCCATTTTATTTATAGCAAAGATTTCTTAATCATTCTTCTTCTAGAATATTGAAGACTGATCGTTTCTACAGCGATTTTGATAGTTCAGCTCAGCTACAACGGCAGATATATTTTTTTCAAAGCTGAAAGTAATTTTGTGCAATTTTCAATTCAAACTTTTGACTTTCGATCGATGCCATTTTGTTTGTAGCAAAGATTTATTATTGATTCTTCCGGAATATTAAAGACTAATCATTTTTAAAGCGATTTTGACAGTTAAGCCCAGCTAAAATGACAGATACATTTTTTTCGCAGCTTAAAAGTAATTTTGTGCAATTTTCAATTCAAAGTTTTGATTATCGATCGACGCCATTTTGTTTATAGGCAAGATTTCTTAATAATTCTTTTAAAATAGCGAAGACTGATACTTTCTACAGCTATTTTGATAGTTAAACCCAGCTATAGCGACATATATATTTTTTTCGCAGCTGAAACGTAATTTTGTGCAATTTTCAATTCAAACTTTTGACTTTCGATTGACGCCATTTAGTTTGTAGCAAAGATTTATTATTGATTCTTCCGTGATTTTAAATACTAATCATTTTTAAAGCGATTTTGGCAATTAAGCCCACCTACAATGACAGATACATGTTTTCGCAGCTGAAAAGTTATTTTGTGAAATTTTCAATTCAAAGTTTTGACTTTCGATCAACGCCATTTTGTTTATAGCAACGATTTCTTAATCATTCTTCTAGAATACTGAAGACTGCTCATTTTTACAGCAATTTTGATAGTTAAGCAAAGCTACAACGCCATTATTTTCTTAAGAAATGAAAAGTAATTTTGTGCAATTTTCAATTCAAACTTTTGATTTTCGATCGACGCCATTTTGTTTGTAGCAAAGATTTATTATTGATTCATCCGGAATATTAAAGACTAATCATTTTTAGAGCGATTTTGACAGTTAAGCCTCGCTATAATGTAAGATACATTTTTTCGTAGCTGAAAAGTAATTTTGTGCAATTTTCAATTCAAAGTTTTGACTATTGATCGACGCCATTTTGTTTATAGGCAAGTTTTCTTAATAATTCTTCTAGAATATTGAAGACTGATCATTTCTGCAGCGATTTTGATAGTTAAGCAAAGCTACAACGGCAGATATTATTTTTTTAAGACATGAAAAGTAATTTTGTGATATTTTCAATTCAAACTTTTGACTTTCGATCGACGCCATTTTGTTTATAGCAAAGATTTCTTAATAATTCTTCTGGAATATTTAAGACTGCTCATTTCTACAGCGATTTTGACAGTTAAACCCAGCTACAACGACAGATATATTTTTTTCAGATCTGAAAAGTAATTTTGTGCAATTTTCAATTCAAAGTTTTGACTATTGATCGACGCCATTTTGTTTAGAGCAAAGATTTCTTAATAATTCTTCTAGAATATTGAAGACTGATCATTTCTACAGCGATTTCGATAGTTGAACCCAGCTACAACGACAGATATATTTTTTTCACAGCTGAAACGTAATTTTGTGCAATTTTCAATTCAAACTTTTGATTTTCGATCGACGCCATTTTGTTTATGGCAAAGATTTCCTAATAATTCTTCTAGAATATTGAAGACTGCTCATTTCTACGGCGATTTTGACAGTTAAGCCCAGCTACAACGACAGTTATAATTTTTCACATCTGAAAAGCAATTTTGTGCAATTTTCTATACAAATTATTGACTTTTGATTGACGCCATTTTGTTTGTAGCAAAGCTTTATTATTGATTCTTCCGGAATATTAAATACTAATCATTTTTAAAGCGATTTTGACAGTTAAGCCCGGCTACAATGACAAATACATTTTTTCGCAGCTGAAAAGTAATTTTGTGCAATTTTCAATCCAAAGTTTTGAACAACGATCGACGCCATTTTATTTATAGGCAAGCTTTCTTAATGATTCTTCTAGAATATTGAAGACTAGTCATTTCCACAGCGATTTTGATAGTTAAACCCAGCTACAGCGACAGGTATATTTTTTTCACAATTGAAAAGTAATTTTGTGCAAATTTTCAATTCAAACGTTTGACTTTCGATCGATGACATTTTGTTTATAGCAAAGATTTCTTAATGATTCTTCTAGAATATAGAAGACTGCTCATTTCTACAGCCATTTTGACAGTTAAGCCCAGCTACAACGACAGATATATTTTTTTCAGATCTGAAAAGTAATTTTGTGCAATTTTCAATTCAAACTTTTGACTATCGATCGACGCCATTTTATTTATAGCAAAGATTTCTTAATAATTTTTCGAGAATATTGAAGACTGATCATTTCAATAGCGATTTCGATAGTTAAACCCAGCTACAACGACAGATATATTTTTTTCGCTGATGAAACGTAATTTTGTGCAATTTTCAATTTTAACTTTTGATTTTCGATCGACGCCATTTTGTTTATAGCCAAGATTTCTTAATAATTTTTCTAGAATATTGAAGACTAATCATTTCTATAGTGATTTTGATAGTTAAGCCCAGCTACAACGACGGGAAGGCTATCTGAAGCCTTCCGGAAGCGTGAAAAAAAGTGCGGTTCATTTTTTAACGCAACTAAAAGATTGTTTGCGCGAAGTGTGTCATGAACGCTTCGCAACATGCCGCGAGTTCCGCCGATAAATGTTAAAAATTCGTTTCCGATTAAGTAAACTTGACGATTATTTAGTTACGGACGTAGAAAAAATTTTGTATGAAACTCGAGAGTAAAGCAACTTTTTTTCACTTGTAGGAATTGCCGCACGAGCCTAAGGCAATCTTTCCTACTCGTGAAAAAAAGTATTACTTTACTCACTTGTTGCATAAATAACTATTATTGGTGCCAATAATAAAGTCAATAAAAGTGCATTTCTTGGATTACAGAAGAAAAACTTATTCTTACAGACAGCTAATTTTAACTAGCCTTTCAATCAACTGTTTGTTATTGAATACAAACTCTTACATATTCTATGATTGGTTGTTAAAGCCATTACTTTGTGATAGAGATTGAAGTACCAATGAGGTTGAATTAAAACACCTTGCTTACCTATTCAAACACAAGTGTTAAAATATTTTCAGAGGAGCCGCTTATGGCGCGCAAATTAAAATCCCCAACCAGCACTTTCGTACCCCATAAAAAAAATGGCGTCCCTTTGAACGGATCGCCCGCGGCTGATTAAGCATATTACCGAAATTTACATAAAACCGCGATTCGGATACGAACGGACGTTGAAAATATCACGAGGATTAAAATAATTATGCACGTACACCGCGTATGCGTATATTCGGATCAGAAATGCCCGATCCGACCAATGGCATCGGGGGCGCGGATATAATTGTTAATGGATAAATTAGAGGATAAAAATGGTGTTCCGACGATAAAATGCAGAGTTTACGACGGTTCGACTCGCAAAGTGGATGCAGATGTTATCATAAATGTTCTATAATTTACTTCAAATTATACGTATATGCTTATTATTTATTTTATTGGTGTTATTTTTTTAAATATTAATACACGTGCATTAGGGATGCAGGGGTAATGGTAATAATTAATGGGCTTGCGCAAAAATTAATTTCCGCTCGGTAAATAATTTTGCATGAAGATCAAATAAACTTCTAATAATTTTCAATTTTGATGGCCAGATGTACAAGGAATTCTTTCGCCACGATTTTTTTCTAGAGGGCGTGGGAACACATTTTCAGTTTTCTATGTTTTTATAAGTCAAAACTATGTTTTGTATTAGAAAATGGTGGAAAAGACATCAAGGGTGTGAAAGGGATAGTGGTACACGTAAGTACCGCCAGTCTCTTGCCGTGGTAACACCAGGGCCGATCCTAGACCCTTGGCCGCCCGCGTGTAAATGATGAGTTGGCCGCCCCCTCAAGTGCAGTAAAACATTTCTTCGGGCGGGGGGCTTTTATTTTTTAATTCGAAAAATTATAATAATAATAATAACCATTTATTTCCCAAAAGGCATATACAGGGTGTCAATTTGAAAACTTTCAATGCGAATATCAGCGAAAATAAAAGAGTTAGAAAAACGCAATTTGGTGCAAATGTTATACAGGTAGGGGGAACTAGAACCACCATATTTTTGTTATAGGGTGAGTGACCCCTTGGGCCCCATTCACCCTAACTCAAAAATTTTAAATGGCATCACCCCTTTTGTGATTCCTTAAATTAAACGTTTTTTTGAGTAGTCTTCACCAGCACAAGATTTTTTTTTAATTTAATACAGGGCCGAAATCTAAATTCTAAAACAATACTTTTCGTCAGTGGCTCCTGGAACATGTTGATGGTAGAGCTACTTATACAATGTAGCACCTCCCCCCCCGCCCGAAGAAAGAATGAACGATTTATCTTCAAAAGGCCAAAGTAACTGGCGAAAAAGTGTTTTAAGAATTAATTAAAAATTCTTGCTGAGCTTGAAACTACAGGTAGTACCATGGCTCCTTGGCTCTATATAAGCCTCTGCTTTCAACAGCGAAACATACTGCTTTTGACAGCTGAAAAATACAATTTTTGACAATTCAAAAATGTTATAAAAAACTATTTTTATTAGCTGAAAAATACTGTTTTTGACAGCTGAAACATACCATTGTTGACACACGAAAAGTACTATTTTTGACAGTAGAAAATACTATTTTTGACAGCCGAAAAATACTAATTTTCAACAGCTGAGGAATACCTTTTTTGTCAGCTGAAATATACCATTCCTGACACACGAAAAATACTATTTTTGACAAAAAATACTTTTTTTGACAATAAAAATACTACTATTGACAGCAAAATATATTACTTTTGGCAGCAAAATATACTACTTTTGACAGCTGAAAAATACAATTTTTGACAATTCAAAAATGTCGATAAAAACTATTTTTATTAGGTGAAAAATACTGTTTTTGGCAGCTGAAACATAGCATATTTGATAGCTGAAGAATACCATTTTCTACACCTGTAAAATAGAACTTGAGACAGCTGAAAAATACTATTTTCAACAGCTGCGGATTACTATTCTTGACTTGCCGAAAAATATACTGAAACATATCGTTATTGGAAGCTAAAAAATAAAAATTTTGACAACAAAAAAAAGCAATTTTTGTCAACAAAATATACAGGTTTTGACAGCTGAAAAATGTCAGTTTTGACAGTTAGAATTGTCAAAAAATGCTGCTTTTGATAGCTGAAAAATACGATTTATATAGGTGGGAAATACCATTATTTTTGATATCATTCTTGAAAACAAAAAATTAAATTTTTGACAACAAAAAGTACAAAAATTCAACTGCAGCATACTATTATTGACAACTGTATCATAACATTATTGTCAGCTAAAAGGTACAATTTTTGAAAACAAAAAATTCAATTTTTGACAACAAAAAGTACAATTTTTGACAGCAAAAAGTACAATTTTTGACAGCAAAAAGTACAATTTTTGAAAACTGAAAAATGCCATTTGACAATTTAAAAAATTTCGAAAAATGCTTTGATAGCTGGAAAATACCATTTTATAGGAAGGAAATGCCATTGTTGGCACCTGAAAAATATAATTTTTGACAGCTGAAAAATACCGTTTTTAACAGCTGAAACATACCATTCTTAAAAACTGCAACAAACCATTATTAACAACTGTAACATACCATTATTATCAGCGGAAAAATGCCATTTTGATAATAAAAAATGACCAAAAATGCTGCCTTTGATAGCTGAAAAATACCATTTTTATAGGTGAGAAATACCTTTTTTAACAGCTAAAAAATATAATTTTCGACAGTTGAATAATACATTTCTTAACAGCTGAAAATACCATTCTTGACAAATAACATTTCTATAGGTTGGAAATCGAATTTTTGACAGCTGAAAAATATCATTTTTGACAGTTAAATAATACACTTCTTTACAGCTGAAAACTACCATTTTTAACAGCTGAAAACTACCATTTTCAACAGCTGAAAAATACCATTGTTGACAACTGCAACAAAACATTATTGACAACTGTAATAAACTATTATTGTTAACAAAAAACACAATTTTTCACAACAAAAAGTACAGTTTTTGAAAGCTGAAAAATGCCATATTTGCCTGCTAAAAAATACAATTTTTGACTACAAAAAGTAAATTTTTGACAGCCGAAAAATGACATTTTTGGCAATAAAAAAATGTCGAAAAATGCTGTTTTTTTATAAAAAAATACTTTTTTAGGTGGGAAATACCTTTTTTGACATTAAAAAACTGAAAAATATTTTTTTTGACATTTGAATAATACACTTTTTAACAGCTGAAAAATATCATTTTAACCAGCTGAAAAATACCATTCTTGACAATTGCAACAAAACATTATTGACAACTGTAATAAACTATTATTGTTAACAAAAAACACAATTTTTCACAACAAAAAGTACAGTTTTTGAAAGCTGAAAAATGCCATTTTTGACAAATAAAAAATGTCGAAAATACTTTTTTTGATAGCTGAAAAATACCATTTTAATGGCTCAGAAATATCTTTTTTGACAGCTGAAAAATAACTTTTTGACAACTGAAAAATATAATTTTCGACAATTGATAATACATTTCTTAACAGCTGAAAACTACTATTTTTAACAGCTGAAACATACCATTTTTGACAACTGCAACAAACCATCGTTGACAATTGCAACACACCATCATTGTCAGCTAAAAAATACAATTTACGACAAGAAGAGAAAGAAAGAATGATTTATCTTCCTATACCAAAGTAACTGGCCAAAAAGTGTTTTAAGAGTTCATTAAAAATTATTGCTGAGCTTGAAACTACTACAGGTAGTGCCATGGCTCCTTGGCTCTATATAACGAGCCGCCCCTGCTTTTCGCGATTTTCCATACAACATTTTCCTAGATACTCGGACTCTGCAGAATGAAATACTAGCAAACATTTAAACTTTGGAGCAGCAATTTTCTAACAGTTCAGAACGTTCGTATATCAAATTAACAGCGAAGTCCAAAATTTCAAGATTAAAGTGAATTCTACATTTTTTCCCAGGATCCAAAACATTTTCATCGCATGACTCATAATTGGACATCCGCGGATTTTTTCTTATATGAACTTCAAATGAAGGTACGACAGTTCTGCTTCTTTGGCAAAATCATTACCCGGTTAGAAATCGGATACACTTTAGGCAGGGGTCCAGGCGACCGGCCGCTATTTCGGGGCACTCGAACCAAATTTTGCAGATTTCGCTGCCCCCTCCTTAACCCCCGCCCGCGTGCCATGCACGCTCTAGCCCCACGTTAGGATCGGCCCTGGGTAACACCGGTCTTAAAAATCTTTGTTTCCAAAAATGTTAGGCCGAAATGTTCGCTTATTCCTCAAACATTCGAGACGCGTAAAGCACCCTCCCGGCACGCAAATGAGGGCCGTCCAAGTTAACCACTCCAGATGCCTTCATAGCGCGACCAGACTTTATACATTCGTTAACAAAAATAGTCGAAACTTTAATACGATTATAGTTTTGCTGAATGTACTGCAATTTTCATGCAAATCAAAATTGTTTTCCTTAAGCATTTTCTTTTTGGAAATAAATTAAATCCGAGATCATATTATAGAAACACCTTATTATTTGGAAAATGCCTTGCAGTGGTGCAATTCCCTAGTTGAATTTTTTGCTACAACTAATAGATGGAAAAATTTACGAGCAGTCACGGGAATGATCCAATTTACCATTAGCGAAGACTCTCGATCACTCCTAAAGATAGGATTGCAGCATGAAATATTGACATTGTTCCCTTTTGTATTCGTGACGGGATGTCACTTGGCTTCTATCGCGAGGCACAAAAGCGTCCGCCATATCCAGCAGACGGCCCCGTAAATATCATCCCTTATTAACTCCCAGCCACCCTCCGCGTCTGCTGCACCTTCATTAGAGTAGTGGATTCGGTGCGGCCCACCCCGAAAACCGACATATATTTTGTATGTGGGTATACATCGAACATCCCCGTCAGATGTTCCCTCACGTATCGATATGAGGCAAGGTATATGTGCTGGCCCGTGTCTTATGGTATAAATGAGATCCCGGGGATAAGACTCATATACAGCCGCCCCCACACCCTCCGGTGTTATTTGCTCGGAAACTCCTGGGACCCATATGACAGACGTGTTTCTTCCCCCTTTTCCTAGTGTTTTTGTTTGTTTTATTTTCTATTTACTTCGCCGGGATTTCGTTCGGATTCGCCTCTTACGGAAAAATTACAACACAGCCGCCACGCAAATTTAACTTTACTGCTGGGTCTTATCTGCACTCCTGGCCCTTGCCGAAAGGTCGAAGATTGAATGTGTATCGTATCGAGTCGCCGATATCCTCCGGTGATCCAGGCTTGAATAAACCCCTTGGTCTTTTATCGCGCGGGGGTGGCTCCTGGAGAGGTCAATTAATACGCGCCGCCACCTCCGCGGCTACGGAGAAACGGGGGCTCGTTCCTATGGTAATCAGGGGGTGATACTATCGCACGGAACTGTGCCACATGCATAATGTGAAA
This sequence comes from Ocypus olens, assembly GCA_910593695.2. Lineage (NCBI taxonomy): Eukaryota > Metazoa > Arthropoda > Insecta > Coleoptera > Staphylinidae > Ocypus > Ocypus olens. The sequence continues at coordinate 49,888,233 of OU343052.1, read as the reverse complement.
TGTAGGTGGAAAAATTACAATGGGACGGAATTTTTTGAGCTGTGAAGTAAAATTAAGCAGGAGGGGACTTTTTTCAAGGTAATAATTAATTAAGTTAATCGTGGTCCTCGAGGATTTTCTAGTGGTAAATTGGCTGGCATCAGTGCAGGCTTGGTAATGAATGCAGAGCACATATATTTACTATTCCATCCCTCATTTGTAGATTATAGATTAATCTCTCTCTTTAAATATGAGTTATGAGCTACTAGAACACTTTTTTATATAAGATTTTAGTGGTTTCTGGTGGGCCGTGAAGTATTACGTTTACGGATCAGTGGCGGCTCGTGGAACATATTGATGCTAGAGCCACTTTTATCGTGTGAGCCACAAAATTTTGTTTCAGAGTTGGCTGTGAGATAAATGAAGTATGCATATTATTACGTCATGAGACTAGATTAGTTCAATTGAATTAGATTTCAAAAAAATGAACTAATCTCAGACGTCACTGCTAGGTTTCTCTCTCTCAAGCATGGCCAACTCAGAAAGAAAATTATGTGGCTCACACCTTACAATATACTCCCCTCCAACCGCCGCCTTTTTTGAAGAAAGAAAGAACGATTTATCTTCCTAGACCAAAGTAACTGGCGAAAAAGTGTTTTAAGGATAATGACTCCTTGGCTCTATACAGGGCGTTTCAGAGCTCTGCGAACGGTCAATCACGTGCTTATTTTTCAAAATTTCGAAATTATAATAATTATTCCTGATATGATAATCGCCGAATACAAGAAAACTATTGAGATTAGGAACAGGGAACCCTTACACAATATGAAAGATAATTGGATTCTACTTAAGAATACGTTACTAAATACAGGGTGTGCCATTTGAAAAAACGAAGTTATTCAACTTTATAAGTTGGGTTTTTCTACCGCATTTTTTTATCACCCTGTATAATTTTTTGTATGAAATCATGGTTGGCTCTATAGTTCGAACCTTCAACCAAATAATAGAAATGATTTTAATCGTTCAATGTCAATCACTGGGGCAAAAATAAAATTTCACCCAGACCATGCATTTCAACAAATCTTCAAATATTTCGAAAACGGCAAACATTAGGTATAGGGAGTATTGAAGTAACTCACCTTTATTTGCTCCATATAATTCAAAAATTCTAAAAAATACAGGGTGTTCTATTTAAAAAAATATAAGTTTGGTCTGTACCTTTGTTATGAGACACCCTGTATAAATGTAAATATTTTTAGGGTGTGCAGCTCACTATTATACACAACTTTTGTATAAAACATTTTTCGAAATTTTGAAAAATAAGCACGTGATTGACCGTTCCCAGAGCTCTAAAACACCCTGTATTAGCCCCTGCTTTTGACAATATATACTACTTTTAACAGCTGAAAAATACAATTTTTGACAATTAAAAAATGTTCAAAAAAAAAATCTATTTTTATTAGCTGAAAAATACTGTTTTTGACAGCTGAAACATTCCATTGTCGACACACGAAAAATACAATTTTTTACAAAAAAAACAAAATACTATTTTTGGAAATTGAAAAATACCAGTTTTCAACAGCTAAGGAATACCATTTTTGTCAGTTGAAACATACCATTCCCTACACACGAAAAATACAACAAAAAGTACAATTTTTGACAACAAAAAGTACAAATTTTGAAAGCTGAAAAATTTTTTTTTAGACAATTAAAAAATGTCAAAAATGCTGCTTTTGATAGCTGAAAAATAAAATTTTTATTGGTGAAAAAATTTAACAGCTGAAAAATACCATTTTTAATAACTGAAAAATACCAGTATTGACAACTGTAACAAACCATTATTGTCAGCTAAAAAATTCAATTTTTGACAACACAAAAAATACAAGGTTTGACAGCTGAAAAATGCCATTTTTGACAGTTTATTTATTTAATTATTTCCCAACAGAAAAAACAACCAGTTACAGGAAAAAATCAAATTAAAACTAGACCAAAGTAACTGGCGAAAAAGTGTTTTAAGGATAATGACTCCTTGGCTCTATATAAGCCCTTGCTTTCGACAGCAAAATATACTACTTTTGACAGCTGAAAAATACAATTTTTGACAATTCAAAAATATTGAAAAAAAAAACTATTTTTATTAGCTGAAAAATACTGTTTTTGACAGCTGAAACATTCCATTGTCGACACACGAAAAATACAAATTTTTACAAAAATAAAATACTATTTTTGGAAGTTGAAAAATACCAGTTTTCAACAGCTGACGAATACCATTTTTGTCAGCTGAAACATACCATTCCCTACACACGAAAAATACTAGTTTTGACAAAAAATACTATTTGCTAATACTATTTTTGACGAAAAATACTATTTTTAACCGTAAAAAATACTACGTTTGACAGAATAATATACTTCAAATAAAACGAATAACTTTGTTAGTATCACTTTATTAATAAAGTGATACTAATAAAGTGATACTAATAAAGTGATACTAATAAAGTGATACTAACAAAGTTATTCGTTTTATTTGAATTATTGAAAATGTATCACGAAGTGAAAGCCTCCACAATTACTTATTTAGAATAATATACTACTTTTGAAAGCGAAATATACTACTTTTGACAGCTGAAAAATACAATTTTTGACAATTCAAGAATCTCGAAAAAACTATTTTTATTAGCTGAAATATACTGTTTTTGGCAGTTGGAACATAGAATATTTGGTAGCTGAAGAATACCATGTTCTACAAATGTAAAATACAACTTCAGACAGCTGAGAAATACTATTTTCAACAGCTGGGGATTACCATTCTTGACAGCCGAAAAATGCCATTCCCGACAGCTGAAACATACCGTTATTGGCAACTAAAAGATACAATTTTTGACAACAAAATATACAGGTTGAAAAATGCCATTTTTGACAGTTAAAAATGCTGCTGAAAAATACCATTTATTTAGGTGGGAAATACCATTTTTGGCAGCTGAAAAATATCATTTTTGACAGCTGAAAAATTACATTTTTGACAGCTGAATAATACAATTCTTAATAGCTGAACAATACCATTCTTGATAACAGCAACACACTATTATTGACAACAGTATCATACCATTATTGTCGGCTAAAAAATACAATTTTTGAAAACAAAAAAAACAATTTTTGACAACAAAAAGTACAATTTAGACAACAAAAAGTACAATTTTTGACAACAAAAAGTACAAATTTTGAAAGCTGAAAAAATCCTTTTTAGACAATTAAAAAATGTCAAAAATGCTACTTTTGATAGCTGAAAAATAAAATTTTTATAGGTGAAAAAATTTAACAGCTGAAAAATACCATTTTTAATAACTGAAAAATACCAGTATTGCCAACTGTAACAAACCATTATTGTCAGCTAAAAAATTCAATTTTTGACAACACAAAAAATACAAGTTTTGACAGCTGAAAAATGCCATTTTTGACAGTTTATTTATTTATTTATTTCCCAACAGAAAAAACAACCAGTTACAGGAAAAAATCAAATTAAAACTAGACCAAAGTAACTGGCGAAAAAGTGTTTTAAGGATAATGACTCCTTGGCTCTATATAAGCCCTTGCTTTCGACAGCAAAATATACTACTTTTGACAGCTGAAAAATACAATTTTTGACAATTCAAAAATGTTGAAAAAAAAATCTATTTTTATTAGCTGAAAAATACTGTTTTTGACAGCTGAAACATTCCATTGTCGACACATGAAAAATACTATTTTTTTACAAAAAAAAAATACTATTTTTGAAAGTTGAAAAATACCAGTTTTCAACAGCTGATAAATACCATTTTTGTCAGCTGAAACATACCATTCCCGACACACAAAAAATACTATTTTTGACAAAAAATACTATTTGCTAATACTATTTTTGACGAAAAATACTATTTTTGACAGTAAAAAATACTACTTTTGACAGAATAATATACTACTTTTGACAGCGAAATATACTACTTTTGACAGCTGAAAAATACAATTTTTGACAATTCAAAAATGTCGAAAAATCTATTTTTATTAGCTGAAATACACTGTTTTTGGCAGTTGAAACATAGAATATTTGGTAGCTGAAGAATACCTTGTTCTACAACTGTAAAATACAACTTCAGACAGCTGAGAAATACTATTTTTAACAGCTGGGGATTACCATTCTTGACAGCCGAAAAATGCCATTTCCGACAGCTGAAACATACCGTTATTGGCAACTAAAAGATACAAAATATAATTGAAACAATTTTGTCGTTAATTTTATCTTTGATTTTAATATGTTGTATTTAATTATTTTATCTTATTTAGACTATTTATATTGACGCTCACATCCACTGCAAATGCATTTTGCTTTGGCTTTTTGTTTTTTTGTGTATGGTGGCTACGTGAAATAAAGAATTGAATTGAATTGAATTGAACAATTTTTGACAACAAAATATACAGGTTGAAAAATGCAATTTTTGACAGTTAAAAAAGGTTAAAAAATGCTGCTGAAAAAATACCATTTATTTAGGTGGGAAATACCATTTTTGGCAGCTGAAAAATATCATTTTTGACAGCTGAAAAATTACATTTTTGACAGCTGAATAATACAATTCTTAATAGCTGAAAAATACCATTATTGATAACAGCAACACACTATTATTGACAACTGTATCATACCATTATTGTCAACTAAAAAATACCATTTTTGAAAACAAAAAAAAAACAATTTTTGACAACAAAAAGTACAATTTTTGACAACAAAAAGTACAAATTTTGGGAGCTGAAAAATTTCTTGTCAGACAATTAAAAAATGTCAAAAATGCTGCTTTTGATAGCTGAAAAATAAAACTTTTATAGGTGAAAAAATTTAACACCATTTTTAATAACTGAAAAATACCAGTATTGCCAATTGTAACAAACCATTATTGTCAGCTAAAAAATTCAATTTTTGACAACACAAAAAATACAAGTTTTGACAGCTGAAAAATGCCATTTTTGACATTTTTGATATTTATTTATTTCCCAACAGAAAAAACATCCAGTTACAGGAAAAAATCAAATTAAAACTAATTTAACAATAAAAAGAAAAATTATAAAATTATGTCGAAATAAGGTACATAATTAACACTAAAACTAAAATAAACTTTATACAATACTCGAAATTAAATTAATCGAGATTAAATTAAGAAATGCTGAAAAATACCATTGTTAACAATTGCAACAAACCATTATTGACAACTGTAACATGCTAAAAAATACAATTTTTGACTACAAAAAGTCAATTTTTGACAGCTGAAAAATGCCATTTTTGACAATTAAAAAAATAAAATATCATTTTTGACATTTGAATAATACACTTTTTAACAGCTGAAAAATACCATTATTGACAATTGCAACCAAAAATAATGGACAACTGTGACAAACTATTATTGTCAGCTAAAAAATACAATTTTTGACAACAAAAAGTACAATTTTTGACAGCTGAAAATGCCATTTTTTGACAAATTAAAAATGCCGAAAAATACTTTTTTGATAGCTGAAAAATACGATTTTAATAGGTGAGAAATACCTTTTTTGACAGCTGAAAAATAACATTTTTGACAACTGAAAAATATAATTTTCGACAGTTAAATAATATATTTTTAAACAGCTGAAAACCATTATTTTTGACAGCTGAAAAATAACATTTTTAACAACTGAAAAATATAATTTTCGACAGTTGAATAATATATTTTTAAACAGCTGAAAACCACTATTTTTAACTGCTGAAACATACCATTCTTGACAACTGCCACAAACCGTTATTGACAATTGCAACACACCATTATTGTCAGCTAAAAAATATAATTTTAGACAACAAAAGAAAGAAAGAACGATGCATTTTCCTAAACCAAAATAACTGGCGAAAGAGTGTTTTAAGAATTAATTAAAAATTCTTGCGGAGCTTGAAAGTACAGGTAGTGCCATGGCTCCTTGGCTCTTTATAACGAGCCGCCACTGTTACGGATTGGGGTTTTGTAATGCAAATCCGAACATTTCTGAAAAATGTTAACAATTTAACTTTTGTCGAAATTATAGAGGTCGCCAAAAAGAAGTTTTTATTTTCAAAATTGCACAAATTTTCGAAATAAAAGTATGCAAGTATACAAAATGTCAAGAAGATTACATGATCGCCACATCAACTTTTTCGTATATTTGACTGGACTCCTCCTGGAAAGGGGGCCCATGAAATACTAATGGCCTAGAGCCCTTACAATTCATAAGATGGTTTTGCCACCAAAGCGCAAAACTATTATTTATGAAATTGTATATCGTTTAAGGTCACTTCGTAGTTTTGCGAAATTTTAACAAAACATCAATTTTTGGATGTACGCGTCATTTATTCAGATTATTTTTCGTCGTTATTAAATACAATTTTGTAATATTTCGAATGTTTCGCTATTTGTACACAAAAAAAACATTACAATTGGTATTTTACCACATTTGAATCGGTCCATGCAAAAAGGGCTTCAGTCCTAAATAAGTTATTTTGAGAAAAAAACAAAAAACTGTCTGTGCCTTAAGATTTTAATAACGCAATAACACTTTTTTTTATATATGGTACCTAATACTGTCACCACTCACATGAATGATCTATATTACTGTTCTTGTATGTGTATCTACCTTCTTAGATAAAGTTACATGTTCAAACTGGAATTACGGAACATATGGACTGAAGCCCTTTTTCCATGGACCAATTCATTTAGTATAGCAGCCATCAGTTTTGAAAACTTTCTAAATTCCTAACGGAACACCAACCCCCGACGGTCACCTGAATCACCCTTCTTTTTTGTTGCCCTCCGCCAATAGCAGCGGCCTACCTACCGGGTGCCATAAAGGCACGAGCAAAAAATCCGCCCGTAAATCAGATCCGCACCGATTTCTCCTTTTGGCAGCATAATGGTCTTTACATCCACAAAAAAAAGCATTCAGGAAGAGCCATGGCGTCGTCGCTCGGCAGCAACGTTCCATTTTAGAAAGTTTATTTTAAGTATGGGCGGATTAACGGTAATTTTAGAATTCGACAAAACCCGCCGCGTTCCACCTTGACTCAGGTCTGTTTTAAGAATGTGTTTAATGTCGATGCGAGAAAATGGTCGATTGTAAATTAAGAGGACGTTTAATGCACGAGAGTGAGACGAATGGTGGATTGTAAACAATTTGCTAACGATGTCTGGTGAATATGGGATATATTTATAAACTTCGGATTCTCTAAAATAACGTAACGTGAGTGCTAATTAATTAACGAGGAGGATATAAAAAGAACTGTGAATGAAAGTGTACCCGTTATGCAGGAATCCAGGGACGTAATACTGCGGAGCTGTTCGAACACTGTTCTTCAAGCGTTAGTAGAAGAGGCGTCAAATTGTAGCAATTTTAAATCTCAGTTTGATTTACATTTTTGAACATTTGAGTTAAAATTATGGATAAACCCGTATTTGTAGATCATGTCAAAAATATTAATTAATCGATTTTTATTTTTGAAATTCGAAAATGCAAGGTTAGAGGTAAAATCAGCGAAAATCGGGGATTACCAGTCTCTAACCTGCGAAGCTGGGTATTGCTCGCAGGGAAGATTTTCGAGCTTTGTGCCCGTGGAGACTTTTGATCTGGACACTGAAAGGAACAACATATCCAAAATTTGGTCAATTTCACCGAAAGCCAATTTCCATTTGATTTGTGAGAGGGCCTTAACATTTAAGATTTTTTATGAAAGAGAATCAGAAAACGTTGGATTGGTCAATATACTAGTACAAACGCCTGGAGCTGTTATTGCAATTCTGAATAAGTTCATAAATCTAAATTACGTTAAGTGCAAATATGTTTTTGCCAAAAAAAAAAAATCGCACCACTTCCTTTAAATTGAAGGTTGAATTTGTATGGCAGAACAGCTATAATTTAGATCAGACGTTTGAATAAATAAACAATTTTCGGATTGAAATGCACTTGTTTACGTTTTGTCCACTCCGCGATAACTTAATTTACAAGGACGCACGTTATAAATTATTTATTTTGGATATCTTAACGGCGTCTTACGAGGAGGTATTCTTCGCGTTCATTGGTGACCAGTTTTCGCACTATCTGAATATGGACGAATTGTTAATTATAAGCGAGATATACCGACGCTACCTTCGACTAGAAAAGAAAACAAATGCCTGAATTAATTTAAATGCTACCAGAATTTTAAAATAAATTTATCTACAAAAATGTAGGTAGCAACGCAACAATTTGGCATTTAGAATACTAGATTAAAAAATGGTGATGTGGCCATCATGTTATTTTCTCTGACTTGATGGTATCATTTATATTTATGCTTTCATGGTTTATTTTCAATTTAAATCATCTTTTAAATGTATAACGAACGAATTTTAGGTAGAATCCATAAATGCAACAAAAAATGGAGGTTCACATTTGAAAATTCTAACTTAGGGCCTGTATCTCGATTTTTCGACAACCTGTATATTTGAATTTTATCTCAAAAAATGCGCGTTAAAATATGATAATACAAGTGTCCGAGCATTTTTCTGAAAGAAAATGCCCTAAATTTTAATTGAATTTATTCCTTATTAAAGACATTTTTTTCTTTTAATTAAGAACGGCATCGACTGATGAGGTCATTAGCCGTTAATAATAATAATTATTATTAATAGTACAATACCTAATTAACAAAAAAAAAGTTGTATCATATTTCTTTCAAACATAACGATTTTGTATTTATTTTTCCGTGGCATTTGTGTAGGGAAAACTTTTGAGGAATTTGTTCACGTTGCCTGAACATCACAGTTTTTTTCCGGGAAACGTCGATACTCCCGGAAAATAGTTCCACACACCGCCCGGCCGGGAAAATGCAATACATTTGCCTCTCTCCATTGCTGCGTCATGTTTTGTGAAATATGTACGCGCGACTGCATTATTAACCTCAATGATCGATGCGCCCCCCTTTCCCCATAACCAACCTACGCCGCTGGCACCCACCGGCACGGCCCATCCAATAATCGATTGTTGATTTATGCATTTTTGCACACGTCCATCAAACAGGTCTGAAATGTTTGATCCATTTACCGTTACGTCGAATGGTTTCCAAACAAGTTATTTTCGCCATTTCTTTACATGAGATATCTAGCAAATAAGTGTTTTAAAAGCAACATTCAGTATTTTCTCAATAACTTTAAATATAACCTATAAACATATTTAGTACAATAAGTTTGACAATTAATGTTAATCCACACGGTGTCCACTGGATCCCACGGCATTTTTGATTGTAAGTATTTCAATTTTCCCGCTGGAAATGGAGCTCGTACCACCACAGTATAGCTCTAAGCAGGCGGCACTTTGATCTTTTGGGTTTCAAATGATCCTCGCGCATGTTACCACGCAATGTTTACACTGCTCAATTTCTTCTGTAATAAATTAGTAATATCTTGAGTGAGCCATTTATATTGACTGGTTTTGCATAGCAAATTGTTTTAATTGATAAATCGAGTTGAAAAATTGTGCAGAAAAAGAATCTAGTGTTTTTAACCGATAAATTGTAAAAGTGCATGTCATGCGATCAGCTGTTCAACTTTGGTCTTGTGTATGCCTAACGTAATTTCATAGGTTATAAACATCGAATTTTGCTTTAAATTGTATTTGTTGTTTCATTATTAATGACATGGATATTTTCTAATATTATAAAAGTAAGTACCTATTTTATCTATTGATTTTCATCTTTAATCGCATATAGAAACACTTGCGTATGAGAACCAAAAACAGAGTTATGTTTATAATTCACATTTGGTTGTTAAATATCTGGGTTTAAATGGCTGCGCAGTAACATGCGCAAAGAAAATCTGAAAACTCTAATTCGCTTGAGTGAGACTACTGTATAGGAACTTTACTGGTACCACCCCCGAATGATAGTTCACATGTAAAACTACCGGTTCACATACTGGTATCACGCCACTCTACTGTTGGTATCTTTTCAAGACGGTGGAAATTCAAGCTGGGATCCAGTGTGTCATTATTTTTCATTGTAAAGTGTGTATTTTTTTGTTGGTTTTTTGCGTTTCTTTGTATTCATATCTATAGTAATCATGATTATCCACATTGCTCAATGTTTTATCAATGTTATATTCATCTTAATTTGGTATAATAGATGGCACGTCAATTGCGGAGTCAAACGGTACGAGAAATGCTTCAGCGTGATGATGATCACATGATTCTGATTTTGCGCCTTCCAAAAATATAAATGTTTTTCTGCAGCCGTCCCGAAAATAAAACTTTCGGTATGATTTATTAAATCGAAAGTACCGCTTTACATAAGTCGTACCGAAAGTAGTTATTTTCGGAACGATTTTTTTTCACTTTCGGAACGATTTCTATACTTTCGGAACGCTTTTTTTACTTTCGGGACGATTTTGCGTATATATGTAGGCGGCCTTGACAAAAACATCATCATCGTATTTAATTGTGACAGCGCTTGTCATATAACATTCGTGAGTATTTTTGCTTTTTTAACATAAAAAACGGCTGCAGAAAAAATATTGTACGTAACTCGTTCCAAAAGTGATTTTACGGGACTCGCAGGATTCCAGGACTAGCCTACGGCTCGTCCTGGAAACTTCCTACTCATCCCGTAAAATATCACTTTCGGAACTTGTTACGTAAATTACTATTACAGTCTAATTTTTGCTGTTTTTTTTCTCCCAAACTTTCACAAGTAATACTGCGAGATAAATACCGCGGGTTAAATTGGATGTCATCTTAAAATATTGTCCTTCAAGAATACACAGTTCAATTTTTAGCTAAAAGTATTGAAAATTAAGTAAATGTGGCAATTTTTTGTAAAAAATCAACTTTTTTCGTTTTTCTGAGAAACGTATGTTGCTTTTAGTAAAAAAAAAAATTCAAGTCGAAATATCGAATACTAGAGGAATAATCGCCATTTTTCACGCTGGGGTCCATTATTAACAACGTCAGAGGAAGAAATCAATGAAGATTTTTGTAGGTGAACTGAGCAGGTACCTATTAGACAAGCCGAGACACGAAAGCGATGTATCCCATTATTAATACTTCGTATTATAACTATAGTCGAATTTGGAGATATTTGGCATGCCTGGTAATTATGAAGTGAGATCGAAGGCCGAAGAGACCAAAAATCTGGAGCGAAGTAAAAGTGCTTCTAGATATTTTGCAAAAAAAGAATCTAGTGTTTTTAACCGATAAATTGTAAAAGTGCATGTCATGCGATCAGCTGTTCACTTTTGGCCTTGTGTATGCCCAACATAACTTCATAGGTTATAAACATCGAATTTTGCTTTAAATAGTATTTGTTGTTTCATTATTAATGACATGGATATTTTCTAATGTAATAAAAGTAAGTATCCCATTATTAATACTTCGTAACTATAGTCGAGTTTGGAGATATTTGGCATGCCTGGTAATTATGAAGTGAGCTCGAAGGCCGAAGAGACCAAAAATCTGGTGTGAAGTAAAAGTGCTTCTAGATATATTGCAAATGTACTTAATTTTATTAGATAAACTTACTATGTCCCGATTTTTATTGGGTCGTATCCCGATATTTATTGCGTCGCGTCCGGATTTTTAGTCGATGATGATGATCTAAGGGCATTTGAATAGTACATTACATATCGAGGTGGGAAGTGTTTCATTACTGTCGGGAGATTAACTTTATATCGCGACAGGAATCAAACTTTTCACCGAGGTTTGCATCATACTATTTTATTCACAACCACTATTAGTTTTGAATATTCATATATTCAGGCTACTTTCGTCTTCATCGAATCTATTAGTTTTTACGTTAAAAAATGCTGGTAAATTTTGTAACTTTAAAAAAATAATTCTTCCAGTTGACAATTTTTGTTAAAGCTTTAACGTAAGATCTAATAATCGTCAGTTCATACAATGCGGGCGGAAAATGAGGGAGGGAAGTAGCGGTCAGTAATGCGGAGAAATACGGGCGGGAAGTAGCGGTCAGTAATGCGGAGAAATACGGGTGGGAAGTAGCGGACAGTGGCGTGACAACTTTTGAAAGGTCAACATTGCATATACGGTTGTGAATATAGCTATTATTACAACCAGAGAAATATGAATTTTATATTTCCCGAGGTTGGGTAGTTACATCCCGAGGGCGGAATCCGAGAGATGTATAGACAACCAAGGGAAATGTATTCATATTTCCCGTGTTGTAATCAATTTTTTTTTCTGATTGAAAGAATATTGTTCTGTAAATGGGAAAATATTGAATTGTAAATTTTTGAATTTATCGGATTGGTAACGTTGCTAAGGGCCTTGTTTGTAAATATCATAGTTGACTGGTTTGATTTTTGCGTTGTTTCATAAATTGGTGAAATGTCAAACTATGTGTTACCGCAAGCGACGAAAGACCGTGAATGTTTGGTTCCGGTAAAATCCAAAGCTGCTTACACCAAAGTTACGAAGATTTTCAAGACTGGAGAAGCAAAAATTTGGTAAACGATGTCGACGACGTTTTTTGAAGATTTGGCATGTTGCTACGATTTTGTAATTTTGCGTAGTCGCAGAAATATTCACTAAATACGTTGTGGCCAAATATGAAGTGGAGGCATTTGTAACAAATAAAAATAAAGGGTAAATTCCTAAGAAATCGGACGTGTTGTCCCGAGAGCAATTAAAACAATTTTTTCGAGAAGTTCTTAATGACATTTTTCTGATGTTTATATTTTATATTTTCCTAGGGAGATATGAACGCTTCATATTTCCCTAGGGAAATATAAGTGTGTTATGACATATCGTAACTAAGGCAATATTACTTAATATTGTTTCAATCAGAAAAAAAATTAATTTGATCAATTATCACGTCATCATCGGAACGTTCGCAATCATTCTAACAACGATGTTATTGATAATATCATTTGACGGAAACAAGTTTTACGATATAATTGTACAAGTGCGACTAAAGTTTAATAAAGAAAGTTTCGTTTTCTGCCCGGGTTGTTAATATGTGCGGACGTTTTCTTGCTGTCCGGGACGTTAGTGGTTTGAGGAGAGGTTGTTCCTGGGGAGAGCCACCCCGTACGTATCCGTATATCCGTATATATAGGAAATAAAATGGGACGCAACCGGGCGAAGTAATATATATGTAATGTAGCCGTCGGCTCGTATGGCCCTCATATACAACCTAAATGTCCAAAAGACTTTTAGCCGGGACAGCCTGACCGCGCACCAGGATCACGTACTTCCAGAACAAATTGGTGCCCAGGACATATCTATGTGACGTGGCCAATGTACGAAACTTAAATTTATACCACCGGCTTTTTTCCCCTGTCTCATCGCACGTTCCAGAGGTCTCAAACTGGCGGCGACGAATGGATACTAAGTAATAATTTATATGAGGCAAAGGTCTTTATCCTTAACTTTGTTTGTTTAATTTACTGTAGTGGCGATAAGCAAAATCTATGTATTAAATAAAACAATTTAAATGTGTATACAAGGTGTCTAAAAAAGACACCACCAAAATGATATGGTGTATTCCTGAGACAAAAAACAAGCAAATTAACTAAATTTATCTATATGAAAAATTACATACTTTCCAAGATACAGCAAGTCAAAGTTTTAGATTTTTAAAATGTTTTAATTTATATCTCGAAAATGACAAATGAGAATGATTTGTTTATTTTTTTCTGACAACTACATTAGGTGTACTGCATTGTTTAAAAATTTCAAGAAATTTCTTCAAGCACAAAGGTGCTCCAGAGGACATGCTGTTTACATTATTACATAGAACTTTTTTGTTCTTCACATTTTTTACGATTCAATATTTTTTTCAATGCAACTCATCACTTTTAAGGAATTTATAACTCTTAAAGTTTTTTTGTTTACGCCTTATTTTTAACAAAAAAAAATAAAAAAGAACTTATTGTTTTTGAAAAATTTCGTGTTAAAAAATAAAATAATCTAAGTAGGGTGTCAATTCGTTGAAAACGTGTGTCAGTACAATTAAAACTTTCAATTTAAGTAAAACTGGTTAACCCGTTGAGTGGTGGTGACCGAAGTACCGCCGGTGGCTGAAGCGCATCGAGGCGACGCGCGCACGCGCATACAATGTGTACTGTGATTTTTTTTTTATGAGGGTTATTTTGAATTTTTTGTAATTTATTAAATAATTTAATATGTTAAAATAAAAGCAGTTTTTGGATTATAGTTATTTTTAAGACTTTTCTTGCAGGACGAGCGCAATTAAACAATGAACAATAAGTTCTTTTTTATTTTTTTTTGTTAAAAATAAGGCGTAAACAAAAAAACTTTAAGAGTTATAAATTCTTTAAAAGTGATGAGTTGCATTGAAAAAAATATTAAATCGTAAAAAATATGAAGAACAAAAAAGTTCTATGTAATAATGTAAACAGCATGTCCTCTGGAGCACCTTTGTACTTGAAGAAATTTCTTTAAATTTTTAAACAATGTAGTACACCTAATGTAGTTGTCAGAAAAAAATAAACAAATCATTCTCATCTGCCATTTTCGAGATATAGATTAAAATATTTAAAAAATCTTAAACTTTGACTTGCTGTATCTTGGAAGGTATGAAATTTTTCATATAGATAAATTTAGTTAATTTGCTCTTTTTTTGTCTCAGGAATACACCATATCATTTTGGTGGTGTCTTTTTTAGACACCTTGTATATGAATACATAACGATTAGTGGCTGAATGGTAAAAAAAATAGATGTCGATTGTCCTCTGCAATACTGAGCATAACTCAAAATTTCATGTTTTTTCAGTTTTGTTGCGGATTATGTAGCTAATAGTGTTTACTTCTATGTATAACTACACATCACGAATTTTAAAAATACTTAGTAGAGCATGTTTTGCGTCATTTGATCAAAATAAAAATACATATAAGTAATAGAGTTTTTAATCGTTCTAAAAACTGTCAGATTTTGAGTTTGGTTATTGCAGAGAACCATCGATATGGTTATGTGCCAGAGTCGCACAAAGGCATGCAATTTCTCGTCAAAAACAAAAGTGATTTTTGATATAAAGAAAACACTTAATTTTCTTTATACCGAAATTGAAAATGTACCACGAAGTGAACGCGTCCAAAATTCACCAAAAAATGATTTTGAAAGAACTGGATCCTATTATTTAAATTTTGGTTTCTGGTGAATTTTATCTCCGTCTTTCGTCATCATTTCTAGAGGTGGCTCGACTTCAAATATTCATAAGTGGAAAAATCAATAAAGTCAAAACACCAATTTGAAAGAATGGCATGTAATGAGCTTAATAGAGTTTTTGCCAAATTTCATCCGCGCGTTTTATATTTCCTACTATAGATTTTCCTCGGTGTTTGTTCATTCGAAAATCAAACTTTTTAATAAGTCATAACTCTATCGTAAAAATCAATTTTAAAAAGAATAACGTTCTGTGAATTGAATATAATTTTATTTGAATAAATTAACCCGATGGTATTGTTAATGGCCCATGGGCGAGCCTACAAAAAAAAGATGGGCGGCGTACTTCCCCTATCTTAATATTTAAAGCAAAAACAACAAGGGATGATTTACAAAAATTGACATATACGTCAAAAGTGTTGTATTTTCGAACATTTAAAATTTGAAGAAATTGGGAATAACCTTATTTGTTGCAGAAAGCATTAGATAAATACAATAAAAACTCTTAGTAAGACTTAATTTTTGCTTGCAGATTAACGAATAGGTTGAATATTCACATATTCAGGCTACATTTCGTTTTATTGTATTTATTTAAAATTTGATTAATTAAAACACTTGGTTTTGTTTCACTGTTTTTATTTGTCTCTACAGAGACAGAGATTATGTTTCACCACGGGTTAATTGAAAAATTAATTAACACTTATAAAAATATCTTCCTGTTGAATATATTTCATTAATGTTGCATATTTGATGTTTGTCATCACTGGTCTAACACCGACAAAAACACGCTAAACTCCATTCTATCCGCAAAACTTTATATTTTCGTTCTAACGTGCGACATGTGTCAGTTAGGGCGAAACTTGCCCCGTGCAGGGTGGGAAGGGAATAAAACAATTAATCCGGTCTCGTCTCCGGCGAGAAAAACCCCGGCGGAATCTTAACCCAATTTTCCCCGGAGCACATATAACGGGATTTTCCCGGAATCGGCACTACAAATCCCGACTAATTGTTCTACTGCACAGAAATAAATGAAGACGTTTTATTTCCACTTACCGAAACGCCTCAGAGAACACCGACATCATCCCTGAAACAAACAAAAAAATAATACTTGAATATTGACGGCGTTTACATGGTGGTGCATCTTGATATAATTTCGAAATAAGACACTTAAAACTTGGTACTGCGGTACTGAAAACGGTAGTCGAAACTATTGTCACATATATCAAATATACAGTGGTAAAACAAGGTTTACAGTGTTTTATTTCGAAAAAAATAATATAAATATACGATTTTCACAATCATTTCTTTGGTTGATGTTATACAGGTATTATATAGCATTTTTATGCCCTTTAAAATGAGGTATCGCACAATGAGGGATGCCATTTGAAATTATAAAGATGGGGTGGCTGGGGGTAAAGGGGTGAAACATAACATTATAAAAACAGTGTTTAATAAGTTCCCCCTCAAAAACAAAATTGACGTGATTTTTCTTAAAATCGTAACTACTTCAGATCCAAAGTTATTCAGGGTGGCTTCTTTTAAAATGAAGACCCTGTATATAGAGGCAAAACTGACTTTAAGAAGCACGTCTGGTAATCTGGTGGGCGGAGCATAGTCTCAAGCGAAGCAACAAAAACCGCTGAAATATTAGCCGCATCAGTCGAGATCGACCACACAAGTAATTATTTTTTTTGTCGATAAACTACGCACCAATGGATTCTACGCGTCTAAGGAAAGATACATTTCATTCACATGCCATATTAACACAATTCCGACAGTGCTGTTACTGGATGGTGCCATATTATCACAATTTCGACTGTACTGTTACTGGATGGTGCGATATTATCACAATTCCGACTGTACTGTTACTCGGAGTATAGATTTAATATCAATTCAATTATAAACGTCTGCAGACTTTGCAACTTTTCAATTTTACAGACCGTGCAT
The DNA here is from genome assembly GCA_910593695.2 of Ocypus olens. NCBI lineage: Eukaryota > Metazoa > Arthropoda > Insecta > Coleoptera > Staphylinidae > Ocypus > Ocypus olens. The sequence continues at coordinate 49,871,123 of OU343052.1, read as the reverse complement.
GTAATGATTAAGTTTATTAGCTAACTACATCCTCGGATGTTGACCACTTGACATTGCTCTGGCGAATTAAGATAAATAGTAATGCTGCCCGAAGAGCAAATCGATGCAATCCACTTTGCTGAATCTGCGGACGTGTTTGTACACTTTCTTGGCAACGGATGCACATCGTATTTTGGAATGACTAGAATTGCGTCCATTGTGTATCATTGGGAATTACATAACGAGTAGTGACTAGACACTTTCCTAGCAAGTTTCGAGTAGTTTTTCACACGAGCATTATCAAATGGTATACGTAATCAAATTGTAAAAATTCAAAAATTAATTTTATTTTGCTAATGATGGTAGAACGGTTTGATGATGATGATGTTAGTAGCCAGAAGCCGGTCTGCAGTTGCATGGTGGAAGGCGAGTATACGTATAATCAAATTGTAAACATTTTTTAAATTTTAAAAATTAAAAAAAATTAAAATCATGATTTTAAAATCTTTGAAAAAATTCGAAAAATTCTCGAAAAAATAATCTGTAATAAAATTACATTGAATTTGCCATATTTTGACTTTTCAATCATCAAAATCGAATGACGCGTTTGGCAGTACTGCCATTTCTAAGATCAATTTTCGAAAACATTTTGCATGATGCGTTGATTTAACTAATTACTCTAATTTTGACACATTTTGAAGTTTAAATCATCAAAATCGGAGAACCTGTTTGGAAATTGTGCAATAAAAAAAATCAAAATTGCAGTTTTAAATTTTTGGGACTTTTTAAATCGTGCAATGTTAACGTTTTTTACGTAATTTTACAAAAAAATCAACAGTTTTTAAATTGCATCAAATTTTCCAAATTATTACGTTAGAATCATCAAAATCGAACAATGCGTTCGGCAGTTTGTGCAGTTTCCAAAATCAAAATCACTATTTTAAAATCTTGCAATTTTTGCATTTTGTGTTAATTTCACGCTGGAGCCGGTTCAGGTGGTTTCTTTTTCAATCATCAAAATCGAATGACGCGTTTGGCAGTAGTGCCATTTCTAAAATCAATTTTCGAAAACATTTTGCATGTTACGTTGATTTTATTAATTACTCTAATTTTGACACATTTTGTCGTTTAAGTCATCAAAACCGGAGAACGTATTTGGAAATTGTGCAATTAAAAAAAATCAAAATCGCAATTTTAAATTTTTGGGACTTTTTAAATCCTGCAATTTTAACGTTTTGCCGTAATATTACAAAAAAATAAACAGTTTTTAAATTGCATTCAATTTTCCAAATTATTACGCAAGAATTTGCGGCTGTGGTCGTAAAAGAGGGTCGGAGCTCGGTAAGTAGGGGATGTAATATTTTTGATCTTAAACCAATCTTTGTTGAGAAGTACTGGTGTGAAAGTGCGTATACCAATAGGAGCGAAGGACAGTAATAAATGTATGGGATGCAATTAGGCAAACCACTAATATACTTTCTTCGAGGGTGCGTCGATCCTCAGGGCGGACCGGCCGTTTTACGACCTCGGCCGCCAGATTCCACCGAATAGGCTATAACTGTTTGGTTACAAGACATACCGTTACACACTTGGATAAGAAAATGAGATTCATACAAACATTACAAGATATAAATCCAAAAACATTGATGCTATTGCATTACAGCGCACTTTACAACTCCACCTTCTCTATTTATTTAAATCTGGAAAACTAGAAGATTCCAACAGTTTCGTTTCATATTTATGCATTTGCGAATTATTTAAGACAATAAGTAGCAGTAAATTTACAAAGAACCAGCGTGTTTCATGTGCGTAGAGTTAATGCCCATCATTAAGATTCGCTGACGGTTCTCGTACATCGCCGATGGAATAGAAATGAGGAAAAATACGAAAAGTTCACCTTGCATGGGTGGTCTTACCACGTCCGCATATTATCTGGTCTCCATGTGCGTTCCATAAGTAGATGAGAAAATGGACGTGACTATTGCATGTAATGTTACTATTTGTTTTGATGTAAATTTTATTGGCTTTTACTAATGTGCTGTTATTATTTTTTTGCTGTAAAATTGTGCGTTTTTCTAGCGCAGAATTTCGATTTTTGAAAGTGGACAACTCCACAATTCTTAATCAGATTTTGATAACTTAGACGTAAAGTGTGTATGATGTCAAGTTTTCAAATTATCGTTGAAGAAATTTTGCTAAAATTACTAAAATCGTGCTTTTTTAAGTTAAAGATGTAAACGCTACAACTTCGAATTTTGACAGCGAACAACTCTACAACGCGTAATCAGCTTTTGATTCGAATTGTGCACAATGTCAAGATCTTTAAACTATCATTGAAGAAATTTGAGCCCAAATTTCTTGATAAAATTAAAATTGCGCTCTTTCAAGTTAAAGATGCAAACACGTGGAACTTCAACTTTTGACAATAACTCCACAATGCGTTAGTTAGACGTGAAAGTGTGCATTATGTCATGGACTTTAAATTATCATTAAAGAAATTTTGCTAAAATAGCGGGAAACATGAAAAATTGTACGTTCCTTTAACGTACAATTTCGGATTTTGACGGCGACTAAATCCACAACCAGATTTTGATAACACAGACGTGGAATTGTGCAAAATATTTTTTACAAACATTGTTGGAAAATTGTGTGTATTTTTAGCGTACAATTTAGATTTTTCACAGCGGATAACTCTGCAATAACATACTCCAGGTCTGTATTTAGTGAAGGGTGTTTCATTAAGAGGTTTCGTTTTAAATTGTCAAAGTTGGAGCTGTCACTTTTTGACATGTAAGTAGTAAAAACTATACGATTAACGAAAATTCAAGAATACAACTTTACCGAGCACTCGAGACGTGTCGGAGTGAAGAAAGCGCGAGAGAGCGCGACAATACATCTCTGGAGCCAATTGAATTTAACAACTAGCGCTCGCTCAGCCAGTTCAACGGAAAATATAGCATTCGCAACTGAACGTGTTTTGAAAGAAACCTCGTTTTTTTTTCGGAGCAATTTGGTTGCATCATATTTTGCACAAAAATCTTGGCCTTAAGGCCTAAAAAGTCCAGCTGACATAAGAACCAAAGTCGCCAGACCATGGCCAACGCTGTATGTTGGAAATGAAAGCAGCTAAACCCAATTTTTTGAGAAAATCATTCGTTGCTCATTTTAAGCTTACTCAGTGCCGGCCGGTGGCGTGACTCATTGGGTAGCCACGGTATTAAAGTTGGCAATAAAGATTCACTCAGTGAATCGAGTTCCATCGGTGCGGTAAAGATGCGTCGTCCTGATCAATCTCCACTTCCGCTGGCCGTACCATGAGTCACGCCGCCAGCCGCCACTGCTTACTCGTTACGTAAATAAAGAAAATTATCATATCTGAGGATCAGAAAACCTTGGAGAAATAGTCTAATAACTTCTCTATCCACAACTAGTGACAGTTGGGCAGTGACGGCTCGCGGTGTGGCTCATGGTACGACTGAGGTAGCAGAGGTGGCAATACAGATAGGTAGCAGCGGCGGCTCGTGGATTTTCGTAGGTGAGGTAAAGATAAAAATGCCGCTCATGCTGCACTACTTGCTCTAATAGAGGAAGCAAATATTCCGTTGCTTTTTCGGTCAAATTTTCTTCCGTTGACTCACCACCGAACATTCACGAGCCGCCGCTGATAGGTAGGGTCGGTTGCAGATACGGCGGCGTGACCAAGGTACCGTATCATGAGTCACCTATGGTCAGGCTGTGGTTCAGGCTATGGTGGTTTCGTAGGACAGTATTTTTCGAAAATAAGGGAGGTCCAGCCATTCCAGTGTACTTTATCATAAGATCCTAACTGATGTTTCTCGGTCTGAAGTTGATGCTTTAGATGTGGACGACATTTGTTTCCAACAAGATAGCGCTACATGCCACACAAGTTATATCGCACAAATTTCCTGAAAGTATAATTTCCCAAAATGGAAACTTAAACTGGCCGCCTAGATCGCGTGAATGTTTTTTTGAAGCTTTTCAAAGATACGTTCTACACCAATGCTCCGGAAACGATTCAAGCACTTATCAGAGCTGTTATTCATGAAATTGAACTGCAATTATGTGAAAATGTTAGCGAAAATTTCCTCAATAGGATGGTCAACCGTAAGAAAATCCGGGGCGGTTAATGTATTTCATTAATAATCGCAGTTTTTACTTTCGATTGAAAATCTAACCATGTCATTTATCCTCCCCCAAAGTTAAAGTCGAATGGCGTTAAATCAGGTGACCGAGGAAGCCAAGCTATAGGACCTCCAAGGCCAATCCACTTTTCTGGAAAAAAACTGATTGACTGTACGCCGTGCAATTAACGCGAAATGCGCCGGACAACCGTCTTGTTGGAACCACATGACTTGACGTATTGCAAGCGATAGTTCTGGCAGTGCATTTTGTGAAAATTGAGGGTAAAAATTTCCATCCAAAGTCTGGTAAGAAAATAAGGACCGATCATTTGGTGCCACACCATGTATTCAAGCTCTTTACAATACAGACTTTAGGGGTATGTGAAACTAAAATTAAGGGAGGAAAAGAAATAATGAACGTGATAAAAAAATAAAAGGAACGGAAACAGAATTAAGAAAGAAATATGTATATAGGTAAAGTCAGGTTTACGACAAGTTGGCATGTGAGAGCATTTTATCTCTCATCCTTCGCCCAGAAATCATTGGTGAGAGGTAGCAGCACATAATAATATTTCCACGGCTTAAGAAAGAAATGTACGTAAAGTCAGGTCTACTACACGTTGGCATCTGACAGCAGTTTCTCTCTCATCCTTCGCCCAGAAATCATAGGTGAGAGGTATCAGCACACTACAATATTTACAGGTTTGGTCGGCTTCATTGGTGCGGATAATAATTCAGCGCTCCGTCTTTGATGTCACTCTTTTATTACCAGACTTTCATTTATCGATAAACTCGACTATATATAGATGGTTTGTAATTGATATGATTGATTGTTTATGCCAATAAAGGATTATTAATTAATTAAATTGCACATATATACGTAACAATTACTCGCATTAAATTAAAGAAAATTATTTACGTATGCATAAAGCGTGTTATAGAAGGATTGTACTGTAAAAGAAAAAAAACAAACGAATTATGCTCGCGGAATATAATTAAATTAATAATACAGAAGAGAAATTAACTGACTTTTAATTAAGCAGAGGAAGTAGCTTCGACGGATTACCTTTTTTTACCGGACTAGCCTCATCTGTGGAATCAATTATAAATTATGATGAATTCAAATTGTTTCAATGTAAAGGTGAAGCCAAGCTTTACGACCACGAACGGAATAACAATTATCTTTAGGGTCATTTTGATTGCGTTTCGTTATTGGAAAAATCTAGAGATTACAATCAATGCGCCTAAAGTATGGAATATATTCAGTAAAACCGAAATAAAATATTTTTGGAAAAAATCCTCGAACAGGTCGATTTTCTTTTATAAAAATACACATTTTTGCATGAAAGTCGATTTACAGTCGTCATTTGTTTTTGAGTTATGACGTCCGCCATTTTGTTGTTAAATGGCAACCCCCTATTTTTGTTCTTGATTTTGAGACATCTTTTCATTGCCGAACTGGCAGTATAAAAATATTGCCATTTTACATAAGAAATTTTTCGAGTAAGTGACAATTGAAGGTGAGAACTTGATATTTACAGTTTTTGCAAAATGACCTTGTTCCAGCGCTTGTAGCCAGTGGTGTATTGAAGGGGGAACGACGTTCCGCCACCTTTTTTCAGAAACGGAACGCGTTTGTGTTTGTTAATATTTTGTATAGTAAGAGTAAAAAAAAATAAAAAAGCTTACAAGGAAAACAATAGTTTGCTTAAAAAAAGATGATCTCCGAAAAACTTTCAACAAGCTGCTTGTGGAAAGTCGCGGACTATTTTTTTGCTCTCAGCATGCGTTCCCTTACTTTTTTGCTCTCACCATGCGTTCCCTTACTTCTTATTTTACCAATACACCACTGCTTGTAACAATGATCTTGACCTTCCATATAATACAATATGGTTTCAGCAAGACGGTGCATCACTGTGCAAAAACTCTAAATTTCAAGTTTTCACCTTGAATTGTCATTTACTCGAAAAATTTCTTATGTAAGATGGCAATATTTTTATACTGCCAGTTCGACTATGAAAAAATCTCTCAAAATCAAGAACAAAATTTAAAAACGAAATGGCGGACGGCCAATTGGCATGAGGAAAGAACTACTTCATGCATTTACTTATTTATGTATTTATAATAATTTGTAACCACATTGTCAATAAAGATTTGTTATATAAGTATATAAGAAAAACAATTTGTGTCACATATTTCTCGTCGTAAATTACTGTTCATTTATTAATATGTTTTACATGTGCACGTCCACTTTTTTTAAAATAAGAAGCTTACTTATGCTTTTGGAATTTTGGTGCCTTGAATTTTCCCGTCAAAAAAAATGGCCAACCCATCAATTGGTATTACTTTCTTAGGCTATCTACAACTTACACCAGCAGAATAAATTGAAAAAATAATTCGTTTTGTTGGAATTTTTTTTTACGGTACATCGATTTTCTTTTCAATTAAATTTGTTGTGCATGACGTGCTTAGTTACATTGTACAATTATTATACGCCCTACTGTCTCCCACGTATTCTCCGGCGTTAAACAACGTTTTAAATTTGCAATTTATCTTGACACGCTCAACGACAATGGAACAATTGAAAGTGGAACGAATTCGCGAGGCGTTGGAGCGTCCTGATAAAGTCTGGAGATTGGAGAACGTTATCGTTTCACTTTTGAATCAAGGTCTCACATATATTACTCATTGCCAGCACCGAAAGTGTAACTAATTCCAATCGATAACTCTTGAAAACAACCAATACCAATTTAGATTTGGATAAAACAGGGCACATTCCTGAAGATACGTCAGTGAGGAAAAATTCGGCTCCAATTAGTATCTGAATTTAGGGCATGATTATGTAAATGGTGTTGCATTTAATTAAAATTGAAAACCCTCACTTGTTGCAGAAGCATTAATTTAGCATTAAATATGAATATTCATGGGAACTTCTCAGAATCAGAATCAGAATTAAGTTTATTCAAAAACCGTACGATACAAACAAAGTGATCTCAACAGTACAGTCGATGCACATCATGTTATGAATACGTCAATAGAATTAAATAAATACAGATAAACCTAACAAATAATAAAACAACAATATAGATGCCCGTAATAAATTTATCTAATTTAAGTATTAGATGGATACACCATTTAGGCGACATCTATTGTCTAAAAGTTGCACAAATTTTTTGACTGAGTCCAAAAACCACCGACAATAAGGAACCCTCAACTAGCGACAATTATAATAATATCAATGATAAAAACATATTGTTTCCCCACGAGACAACAGAGGACCGGTTTCATTGTTACTAGATCTCATCAGCTCAGAATATAATAGAATGACATATAATAAGATCGAAACCGGTCCTCGGTTGTCGCACGAGGAAACTGTATTAAAAAAATGAGGTATTGTATTATTTAGTACAAAATAGATATTACCGTTGATAATTTTAATTCGAAAATTTTCTTTCTCGTATCATTAAAATGCTGTAAAATGTAAAAAAAAATAATCAGGCTGAAAATGAAGGGATAAGATACACCATTTTTGTATGGTTAGTAATTATGGACTTCCACTCAAATGTACTCAATGAGAGCTTCAGAAAGTGTACTTGCCCAAAAAACAAAATTTGAAGTCTGTGGCGCGCGTTCGCAAAGAAAAGTAGAATATGCAAAAAATCAGAATTTTTTTTTTTAATAATCATCGAGTACCTTTTTTCATCAGAAGAACGAGAAAATCGTTTCGCGTTAAAAACATTCAGATATCTTAAATAGTATAAAAGTTGGCAAGTCACTTTGAAAATTTTGAAAAATTAAGAAAAAACTCGATGTTTTCGGACTTTGAACTACCGTAGCGGCTAAACGAAAACTCCAAATCTGTGCTCCTTGTACACAAATTAGTCGGATTCAATTAAAATTTACGATTTTAAATTTTTGACGAAAACCTGAAAAACTATTCAAGGGTCCCCCTTCTAACTTTCGCCCAAAAATTGCATTTGAAATGATTTCTTGAAGAAACCACTGGTTGGATTCGGAGTTTCTATACGTCACTGCAAAGATCTCACCAAGCCTCTTTAGAAAATGTACTTGCGCACGAACAAGTGTCACTTTAAAGCCAGTGGCGTGTTCGCAAAAAAAACGCGAAAATGTCAACTTTTTTAATAATCATCATATAATGAGAAATACGATACTTTTCGTCTTCTACAATTAAACAACAACTACTTTTATTGATAATTATTTTATAGGGTTGAGAAACACTGCATTGGGTAGATAATTCAGATACTTAACAATTTCATTCACCGATTTTATGTTCTACTTATTACATCGTAAAAAAAGCCTTTAAAGAAATCGTATTCATTTTTAATTAATTGTTGTAGTCATCGTAGATGTTGATGTTTCAATTTGATTTGAAGATAAAAAATTAATTAATTTTCGTATTTTAATCAAGCGGAATTATACAGTATGATCACGCGAGGAGCAGCAGCTGGATTATGTCCAGAAAATACCCCTTTGTGCAGACGACGGAAGTGGTCATTAAAAATTCTGTCGCAGCTTACAATTCTTCCAAGTATCCAAGCCTATTGGAACTCCTCGGAATAATGGGAGAGGCGTGTGAATTCTTTCGTTATTTTTTATTTTCGAATCGTGACGATCAGAATGATAATAAAGAAATTGGTGGCAATTCCGGAAATCAATATTTCAATGTCAAAATTTCAATTGCATTTTTGGTCATCAAAATTTGCTTTCTAAAGCTGTCAATTTTGCTTCTGCAATTTTCTTTAGCTAATTATAAAAATACGTTATTTAAGATTAGCATGTCAAAATTAATTTCAAGCATTTGTTGAAATAAATGTGAAATTCCCAGAGCAATTTCTTCAAAAAGTGTATTTTTGGTCATCAAAATTTGCCTTTTAAAGCTGTCAATTTTGCTACTACAGAAAGTTCAGACAATTTTCTTTGACTAATTATAAAAATACATTATTTAAGAATAACCAGACAAAATTTCAAACATTTGTTAAAATAAATATGGAATTCCCAAAGCAATTTCTGCAAAAAGTCAATTTTTGATCACAAACATTTGCCTTCCAAAGCTGTCAGTTTTGCTACTGCAAAGTTCAGATAATTTTCATCAGCTAATTATTAAATAACGTTACTTAAGATTACCCAATCAAAATTTCAAGCATTTGTTGAAATAATTGTGGAATTCCCAGAGCAATTTCTGCAAAATATGAATTTTTGGTCATCAAAATTTGCCTTCAAAAGCTGTCAATTTTGCTAGTGCAAAGTTCAGATAATTTTCTTTAGCTAATTACAAAAATACGATGCTTAAAATTAACATGTTTAAATTTCAAGCATTTGTTGAAATAAATGTGGAATTCCCAGAGCAATTTCTACAAAAGGTGCATTTTTGGTCATCAAAATTTGCTTTCTAAAGCTTTCAATTTTGCTTCTGCAATTTTCTTAAGCTAATTATAAAAATCTGTTATTTAAGATTACCCTGTCGAAATTTCAAGCATTTGTTGAAATAAATGTCGAATTTCCAGAGCAATTTCTAAAAAAGTGCATTTTTGGTCATCAAAATTTGCTTTCTTAAGCTGTCAATTTTGCTTCTGCATTTTTCTTCAGCTAGTCATAAAAATACGTTATTTAAGATTAATCTGTTAATTTTAGGCATTTATTGAAATAAATGTGGTATTCCCAGAGCAATTTCTGCAAAAAGTAAATTTTTGGTTATCAAAATTTAACTTCAAAAGCTGTCAGAAAATAAGTTTAGATAATTTTCTGTAGCGAATTATTAAAGTACGTTATTTGCGATTAACCTGTCAACATTTCAAGATTTTTTTGGAATTAATGTGGAGTTCCCAGATAATTTCTAAAAAAGTGCATTTTTGGTCATTAAAATTTGTTTTCTAAAGCTGTCAATTTTGCTTCTGCAAAGTTCAGATAATTTTCTTTGGCTAATTACCAAAATACGTTATTTAAGATTAACCTGACAAATTTTCAAGCATTTGTTGATATAAATGTAAAAATCCCGAAGCAATTTTCACAAAAAGTGCATTTTTGGTCATCAAAATTTGTCTTCTAAAGCTGTCAATTTTGCTACTGCAAAGTTCAGATAACTTTCTTTGGCTAATTATAAAAATATGTTATTTAAGATTAGCCTGTCAAAATTTCAAGCATTTGTTGATATAAATGTGAAATTCCCAGAGTAATTTCCACAAACAAAAAGTGCATTTTTGGTGATCAAAATTTGCTTTCTAACGCTGTCAATTTTGCTACTGCAAAGTTCAGATAACTTTCTTTGGTTAATTATAAAAATACGTTATTTAAGATTGACCTGTCAAAATTTCAAGCATTTGTTGATAAAAATGTGGAATTCCCAGAGCAATTTCCACAAAAAGTGCATCAAAATATGCTTTCTAAAGCTGTCAATTTTGCTTCTGCAATTTTCTTTAGCTAATTATAAAAATTCGTTATTTAAGATTGACCTGTCAAAATTTCAAGCATTTGTTGATAAAAATGTCGAATTCCCAGAGCAATTTCCACAAAAAGTGCATTTTTGGTCATCAAAATTTGCTTTCTAAAGCTGTGAATTTTGCTTCTGCAAAGTTCAGATAATTTTCTTTGGCTAATTATAAAAATACGTTATTTAAGATTAACCTGTCAAAATTTCAAGCATTTGTTGATATAAATGTGGAATTTTCAGAGCAATTTCTACAAAAAGTGCATTTTTGGTGATCAAAATTTGCTTTCTAAAGCTGTCAATTTTGCTTCTGCAATTTTCTTCAGCTAATTATAAAAATAGGTAATTTAAGATTAACCTGTCAAAATTTCAAGCATTTGTTGAAATAAATGTGGAATTCTCAGAGCAATTTCCACAAAAAGTGCATTTTTGGTCATCAAAATTTGCTTTCTAAAGCTATCAATGTTGCTTCTGCAATTTTCTTCAGCTAATTATAAAAATACGTTATTTAAGATTAATCTGTCAAAATTTCAAGCATTTGTTGATATAAATGTGGAGTTCCCAGAGCAATTTCCACAAAAAGTGCATTTTTGGTCATCAAAATTTGCTTTCTAAAGCTGTCAATTTTGCTTCTGCAATTTTTATTAGCTAATTATAAAAATACGTTATTTAAGATTAACCTGTCAAAATTTCAAGCATTTGTTGATATAAATGTGGAATTCCGAGAGCAATTTCTACAAAAAGTGCATTTTTGGTCATAAAAAATTGCTTTCTAAAGCTGTGAATTTTGCTTCTGCAAAGTTCAGATTATTTTCTTTGGCTAATTATAAAAATACGTTATTTAAGATTAACCTGTCAAAATTTCAAGCATTTGTTGATAAAAATGTGGAATTCCCAGAGTAATTTCCACAAAAAGTGCATTTTTGGTGATCAAAATTTGCTTTCTAAAGCTGTTAATTTTGCTTCTGCAATTTTCTTTAGCTAATTATAAAAATACGTTATTTAAGATTCACCTGTCAAAATTTCAAGGATTTTTTGACAAAAATGTGGAATTCCCAGAGCAATTTCCACAAAAAGTGCATTTTTTGTGATCAAAATTTGCTTTGTAAAGCTGTCAATGTTGCTTCTGCAATTTTCTTTAGTTAATTATAAAAATACGTTATTTAAAATTAACCTGTCAAAATTTCAAGCATTTTTTGAAATAAATGTTGAATTTCCAAAGCAATTTCTACAAAAAGTGCATTTTTGGTGATCAAAATTTACTTTTTAAAGCTTTTAATTTTGTTACTGCAAAGTTCAGATAATTTTCTTTGGCTAATTATAAAAATTCGTTATTTAAGATTAACCTGTCAACATTTCAAGCATTTGTTGAAATAAATGTAGAATTCCCAGAGCGATTTCTACAAAAAGTGCTTTTTTGGTCATCAAAATTTGCATTCCAGCGCAACAACTTTTGTTATTGAAAAGTTCAGATAATTTTCTTGGGGCAATTATGAAGATACATTATTTAAATTGAACGTCTCAAAATTTCTAGCATTTGTCGAGTTAATTTGTTAAGTTTTAGAGCAATTTTTGGTCATCAAAATTTTAATTCTAGCTTGTCAATTGAAGTAAACAAGCAAACACTTTTACATATTTAAAAATTAAATTCCTATAAGAAAAATGCAATTCTTAAATTGTCATGTCAAAAACCTATCAATGTGTGCTCCATTCACTTCAATAGTCATCATCACCTTCCACCAATACAGGCAGAATATCACCTGCTAATCATCATCATCATCATCATCATAATCCGTTCCACTTCTACCCATCGAGTGCAGAGAATATCATCAAGTCTCAATTAAAATCAGCAGAAACCAGTTATCAAGGTCACATTAAGAATCAACACTATCCCGCTTTGATTCATGACCGCGTGTGACACTAATGAAGACAAACGTACAGACCGAGATCATTACAACGCGTAAATACATCAATTCGCGTTGATAAATTAAAGTTCGTGACATCGATTTTTCATGCGAGGTTCAAGGATCCGATGAGAGTGCGGACCCCTTCCATCAATTAAAGAACGGTTATGCATAATTGAGAGTTCAGGGCGTGTCTCGTTTTGAGGTTATTTTCCCATTCCGCGAAACCCGTTCTCCGGGATGCACACACGTGGAGCCGTGGGTGGCCGGGCGCATGGCCGGGTCATGCGCCATGCGCATCTTCTGTCCACAATCCATACGGACAGATGGGCACAAACGGTGCCGCCATCTTGCAGAATAGACACTGAGGCGAGCGGAGGAATGAAACGTGTTTGTTTGGGAACTATCCTAACTGGCTATTGATTCGACTATCGGCGGGATTGTCTGGATGGGCAAGGAAGGTGGGTGCGAATGCTAGAGGACGGATGGAAGGTGAACGGGATTCGGATTGTCTGATGGAGGTTAGAGAGAATAATAATACCTTGATCTGCATCCGTTTTGAGGTTCCAAATGATGCTAATTATTGACATAACGGTGTATTTACCGTTTTGTCTGATGGCAGGGACTGGTTTTCACTTCCCGAACTATACATTGCAGATAATACCGGGTGATTGTAATTGATTAAGATTTTTTTATGGAGCTGGCATTAAAGAAATTGGCAGTACTAGCGCACGGGCACTGTCAAGAAATTATCTAAAAGTGAGGTTAGTTAATGAGATGAAGTATTGTGTCTACTTTATAAATTATTAATTTACGAAATGACATTTATTCTATTTTATTTAGTTTCATAATAACAAACTTCACACATTTTAATAGAACTGTATTGAGATGGAGTAGTGTGTGCATACTTTGTAAATTATTAATCGACATATGTCAATTATTTTAATGAGAAATTAGAAATAAAATGTTTCTGAATGAATTTGGAAACTTTTCCTCAAGTAATTAGTTCTGCACACATTTTCTAATCGTTGAATGCAATTTTTGGTTTCTCCAGTTTGAGTTCTAGGTGTTGTGGTTTTGTTTGTAGCTTGGATGTGTCAATTGTTTGGATGAAAAATCAGAAATATAATATTTCGGAATAGATTTTTAAACTTTCAAGTTAATTCCTCAAGTTATTAGTTCAGCACACATTTTCTAATCGTTGAATGCAATTTTTGTTTCCTCCAGTTTAGGTTTTAGGTGTTGTGGTTTTGTTTCTAGCTTGGATGTGTCAATTGTTTTGATGAGAAATCAAAAATATAATATTTCTGAATATATTTTGAAACTTTCAAGATAATCCCTCAAGTTATTAGTTCAGTACACATTTTCTAATCGCTGAATGCAATTTTTGTTTTCTCCAGTTTGGGTTTTGGGTATTGTGGTTTTGTTTCTAGCTTCGATATGTCAATTGTTTTGATAAGAAATCAGAAATACAATATTTCTGAATATATTTTGAAACTTTCAAGATAATCCCTCAAGTTATTAGTTCTGCACACATTTTCTAATCGTTGAATGCAATTTTTGTTTCCTCTAGTTTGGGTTTTAGGTGTTGTGGTTTTGTTTCTAGCTTCGACATGTCAATTGTTTTGATGAAAAATCAAAAATATAATATTTCTGAATATATTTTGAAACTTTCAAGATAATCCCTCAAGTTATTAGTTCAGCACACATTTTATAATCGCTGAATGCAATTTTTGTTTTCTCCAGTTTGGGTTTTCGGTATTGTGGTTTTGTTTCTAGCTTCGATATGTCAATTGTTTTGACAAGAAATCAGAAATACAATATTTCTGAATACATTTTGAAACTTTTAAGATAATCCCTCAAGTTATTAGTTCAGCACACATTTTCTAATCGCTAAATGCAATTTTTGTTTCCTACAGTTTAGGTTTTAGGTGTTGTGGTTTTGTTTCTAGTTTGGATGTGTCAATTGTTTTGACAAGAAATCAGAAATTAAATATTTCTGAATGGATTTGCACACTTTCAAGTGAATTCCTCAAGTTATTAGTTCTGCACAAATTTTCTAATCGTTGAATGCAATTTTTGTTTCCTCCAGTTTCGGTTTTAGGTGTTGTGGTTTTGTTTCTAGCTTCGACATGTCAATTGTTTTGATGAAAAATCAGAAATATAATATTTCTGAATAGATTTTGAAACTTTCAAGTTAATTCCTCAAGTTATTAGTTCAGCACACATTTTCTAATCGTTGAATGCAATTTTTGTTTCCTCCAGTTTAGGTTTTAGGTGTTGTGGTTTTGTTTGTAGCTTGGATGTGTCAATTGTTTTGATGAAAAATCAGAAATATAATATTTCTGAATAGATTTTGAAACTTTCAAGTTAATTCCTCAAGTTATTAGTTCTGCACACATTTTCTAATCGCTAAATGCAATTTTTGTTTTCTCCAGTTTAGGTTTTAGGTGTTGTGGTTTTGTTTCTAGCTTTGATGTGTCAATTGTTTTGATAAGATTTTAGAAATACAATATTTCTGAATGGATTTGTAAATTTTCAAGTGAATTCCTCAAGTTATTAGTTCTGCACAAATTTTCTAATCGTTGAATGCAATTTTTGTTTCCTCCAGTTTGGGTTTTAGGTGGTGTGGTTTTGTTTCTAGCTTCGACATGTCAATTGTTTTGATGAAAAATCAAAAATATAATATTTCTGAATATATTTTAAAGCTTTCAAGATAATCCCTCAAGTTATTAGTTCGGCACACATTTTCTAATCGCTGAATGCAATTTTTGTTTCCTCCAGTTTGGGTTTTAGGTGTTGTGGTTTTGTTTCTAGCTTCAACATGTCAATTGTTTTGACAAGAAATCAGAAATACAATATTTCTGAATGGATTTATAATTTTTCAAGGTAATTCCTCAAGTTATTAGTTCTACACCAATGAACAAAAAATAAGTGTTACCAAAATATTTTTTCAAAATCATTTCCATGAGAAAAGTCTCAATCAATTACAGTCACCTGGTATAATAATAATAAGTTATTGAATTCTAGTACTTAAAAGTTTACACAAGTCAAGGTTAAAGTAATAAGAGAATACAATGTAAACAAATTATAGGTACGAGCAAATGTGATTTATTTTAACTAAATATTTTACGACCTTAACGGAGGAAGCTTTAAGATTAAAATTTAAAACGCAATATTTAAAATTTAAGACTTAAATTCAATATCTAAAATTTGATATCTAAAACACAATTTTTTTTTTCAACTTAAACTGAAGTTAATATTTAAGACACAAGATGTAAAAATAAATATAAAATTCAGAACCTAAAATCTGACACTTACAAGACTTAAAACACAAAACCTAAGGTCTAGACATTTAAATTCTAAAATTTAAAATTCAAAGCCCAAAACAAAAAAATAAAATCTAAAATTTAACCAATCAAGGTTCAATATTTAAAAAAGTTTCAAAAATTTAGAAGGAAGCTTTAGGGTTAAAATTCATAAAATTCATAAATAAAGGGTAACAATATTGGGAATTTTTAAAACGTCGAGATATGATTTTTGACGGCCAAATGGAGTATAAAAATATCGGAAATCGTTTGTAGTTTATCTGTTAAAAACGTTTATTAAGCTAAAGACTTCTACACGTTTATTCGGCTAAACGTGTTGTAAACGTTTATTCGGCTAAACGTGTTGTAAACGTTAATTAAGCTAAACGTGTTGTAAACGTTAATTAAGCTAAACGTGTTGTAAACGTTAATTAAGGATCCTAGACATGTGTTTAGGAATATAGGGACTTATTTATTAATTTATAATCGTATTGTATTATATTATATTTACATGCTTTGCATTGTTAATAATTTCTTTTTCTTTCTTGATATATATCTACATGTTTTAATTTTTAAGTTCGAAAATAATAGGGCAATTTATGTATCTTCTGATAACATTGTATGATTATAGTTATTCCTTTTCTTGACATGTGTAAAACTGTTGTTATGTACACGAATAAACCTATTATTATTATTATTATTATTAAGCTAAACGTGTTTTAATCGTTACAAATAAACGGTAAACGTTTACACTTTTAAGCGTTTAAATGAAAAACGGAGTAAATGCCGAGCCCTAATTTGTATGTGCAAGGACTAACTTGAAAATTAATTAAAACTAAATTTGAAAACTATAGCTAACAAGTATACCTTTTGAATACTATATTCGGCGCACCGAATCGGTGGTACTATGGGTTTGCGTGATTTTCGCGTGATGTTCGCTGATTGGTCAACGCAAACACATGTGAAGCGTGTGTCACGCAGCCGAAATTTTTAATCACGCCCGTTGTATGCCATGTGCTCTCGTGTTTCTGTCTTATTTAAATGTAGTGATTACATTCTATCCTTAAATCAGCCTTTTTAAATTACTAATTAGGAAGTGGTAAATAGTTAATATTTGTGGGTTAAAGTAGAAAGATTTATATTTCCGGCACAGAACTAAAATGTGGCAAGGCTGTGTGAATCAGGCTTTTCATAACATCTCGACGAACTATCACGAGGACTCGGGGTGAACGCAACGTGACCATACCACCTTTTCGGTGCGCCGATTATAGTAATAACATGCAAATTTCTTTTGTCTTCTTTTCAATAAGTTATTTGTTTTTAAATGTAATTTTGCAGAGTTCCGAACAGGTTGGATATTTATTTTCGTTTTTACATAATTCATTACGAATGCATTTTCTTGGCACAATAATTTCCATGTATCTGGTTTGTGTATTGATCTGCCGCAATTATCTCCGAGGACTTTCCAATTACGATAATTTACATTTTACGCCTCTCTCTCTCTCGCTTGCTCAGCTGCGTCTGGTTTAAATTGGAATCGAGTTGCGTCGCTGTGTGAAATTTAAATTTTTCCCCGAACAGCGCCGGCAAATAATTAAGATTAGACAGAGTCGGGATTAACAGGCGAAAAATAAAAAAAAAACTCGAGAGTTGCAGAAACTAATTTAAGTTTTATGCTAGGGTTTGCATAGTTCTTCTTTTGGACTTTACGTGATTTTATGACTTCTTCCTAATTTAATTTAACTTGATCTTAAGATGGAATGTGGCGTGCATCTGCATTCAAGTAATTACCATGTATACTCCGAACTGAGATAATATGACATATGAGCGAAGTGTCTTACTCCTTAGTCGCCCAGAATTTATTAGTGCGGGGTCTATCGGCCAACAATATCTATCGACTAATAGCAGTTCTGGTTGCTTAGCTTAAGACTATGCTCTGCCCACTGCTTCAGTATTCGATCTTGTTTTGTAATTACCAGATATGCTATAGTCTGTTCACTGGAATCTGGCGGCTGAGGTCGTAAAATGGTCGGTCCGCCCTGAGGATCGACGCACCCTCGAAGAAAAGGTGTTGGTGGTTCGTCTAATTGCATCCCATGTATTTATTACTGTCCTTCGCTCCTATTAGTATACGCATTTTTTTACCAGTACTTCTCTCAAAGATTGGTTTTAGATAAAAAAATATTACGTCCCCTACTTACCGAACTCCGACCCCCTTTTACGACCACAGCCGCCAGATTCCAGAGAACGGGCTATACTTTAAGTCACTTTTGCCTATATTTTACTTAATAACATATTAAGAGATAAAGTAAAATACAACAAAGTAGCATTGTTGTATTTTTTCTATACGAAGTATGGTAATCGTTATTTACATCACTAGTCTGGTAAATGATGTGTTACTGTAAGAGGTAGTTTGACTTGTCTAAGCAAGTACTCTTTCATCACCGAATGTGTTGCGTACTATGTATAAAAATAGTGTTTATTTTTTAGGTGTGTTAGAAGTGCTGAACAAGTGACAGAATAATGGAGAGTGATACCGTGTGATTGATAATTTTTAGGGATAAACTCAAACACAATTTTTTGTAAATGTATGTGGGAATAAGGACTTCCATAATAAAAAAACAAAATGTGTATTGCTGTGGGTTTTGGCTGTGGGCCATTTTTAGGCAAAAATTGTCAGTAAGGCTTGACTAAGTGTGTTTGTACTTGTATATCCAAAATTTGTTTTAGAAAATGAATGTTAGCAGAGCAGAGTCAATAATAATCTATGTATCAAACAGTCCGTCGTTTATGACAATTGTTTGAAAAGTTTCTAATTATTGTGAGTGGCGGCTCGTTGAAGATGTTGATGTTAGAGCCACTTATACAGAATACCCGCCTTCCCCTTTTTTTTAAGAAAGAAAGAACGATTTATCTTCCTAAACCAAAGTAACTGGCAAAAATGTGTTTTAAGAAATAATTAACAATTATTGCTGAGCTTGAAACTACTTAACTCTATATAACGAGCCGCCCCTGGTTATAACCAACCCATTAAACAATTATTTATATTCTTAAAATATAATTATTTTTGAGTTGTATAGAATTATTTCAAATTTTTTAAACAATTTCTACCATTTTTTACATATTTTAGAAAATGCTCAATTTTGAACGCAATTAAAAAATGCATGTTTAACAACGAACAGTTAAAACCCATTAAAAAATTATTGGAATTTAAGAAGTTGATTATATCCTCAAAATATAATAATTTGGGAGTTGTATATAATTATTTCAGAATTTTTAAACAATTTCTACTATTTTTTATTTATGTTAGAAAATGCTCAATTTTGAACGCAATTAAAAAATGCATGTTTAACAACTAACAGTTATAACCCATTAAAAAATTATTGAAATTTACGAACTTGATTATATTCCCAAAATATAATAATTTGGGAGTTGTATGGAATTATTTCAGAATTTTTAAACAATTTCTACTATTTTTTATTTATTTTAGAAAATGCTCAATTTTGAACGCAATTAAAAAATGCATGTTTAACAACAAACAGTTATAATCCGTTAAAAAATTATTGGAATTTAAGAAGTTGATTATATTCTCAAAATATAATAATTTGGGAGTTGTATGGAATTATTTCAGAATTTTTAAACAATTTCTACTATTTTTTATTTATTTTAGAAAATGCTCAATTTTGAACGCAATTAAAAAATGCATGTTTAACAACGAACAGTTATAACCCATTAAAACATTATTGGAATTTAAGAAGTTGATTATATTCTCAAAATATAATAATTTGGGAGTTGTATGTAATTATTTCAGAATTTTTAAACAATTTCTACTATTTTTTATTTATGTTAGAAAATGCTCAATTTTGAACGCAATTAAAAAATGCATGTTTAACAACTAACAGTTATAACCCATTAAAAAAATATTGGAATTTAAGAAGTTGATTATATTCTCAAAATATAATAATTTGGGAGTTGTATGGAATAATTTCAGAATTTTTAAACAATTTCTACTATTTTTTATGCATTTTAGAAAATGCTCAATTTTAAACGCAATTTCCAGACACTTGAAATTGTCTAAAGCCAATGAAACAATATTTTATTTCACTTTCGCTGAAAGCAAGAAATACAAGAAAATCAAAACTTACGAAAAAGGAAAAACCTTTCGAGGCGTTTTGGCGGTTAAGATGTGACCTAGATGACGATTCTTTGCTTCCCTCACGGATTGTTGGGGCGGAATGGATCGGAAAACACAAACACCAACACACACACAAATCCTGAAGATGTATCACAACACAACGGGCACTAAAACTTTTGAAAAATCAAAATTCCGAACCAGAACAAACGTCTTCCGCGGCCGCGATCAACAAACTGAATTGATATTAACAGGTGAGCCGTGGATTGGTGATAAGAATTTAATTCGTTCCGAGCGGAGAAAAAAATACGAATATTTTGATAATCTTCAATCGCCCGGGGCAGATTAAAAACTGTTCGAATTTTAACACGGAGGTCGAGATAAGAAACACTGCTAAATATATACTTCACGAGGATCTTAATAAGTTGATTATATTCTCAAAATGTAATGATTTGGGAGTTGTGTAGAATTATTTCAGAATTTTTAAATAAGTTCTACTATTTTTTATTTCGTTTTAAAAATACTCGATTTTAAACGCAATTAAAAAATGCATGTTTAACAACAAACAGTTATTACCCATTAAAACATTGTTGGAATTTAAGAAGTTGATTATATTCTTAAAATATAATAATTTGGGAGTTGAGTGGAATTATTTCAGAATTTTTAAACAATTTCTACTACTTTTTATTTATTTTAGAAAATGTTCAATTTTGAACGCAATAAAAAATGCATGTTTAACTACGAACAGTTATAACCCAGTAAAAAATTATTGGAATTTAAGAAGTTGATTATATTCTCAAAATATGATAATTAAGGAGTTGTGTAGGATTATTTCAGAATTTTTAAACAATTTTTAATACTTTTTACTTTTTTTTAGAAAATGCTCAATTTTGAACGCAATAAAAAAATGCATGTTTAACTACGAACAGTTAAAACCCAGTAAAAATTATTGTAATTTAAGAAATTGATTATATTCTCAAAATATGACAATTAAGGAGTTGTATAGAATTATTTCAGAATTTTTAAACAATTTTTAAAACTTTTTATTTAGAAATTTTAGAAAATGCTCTATTTTGAACGAAATAAAAAATGCATGTTTAACTACGAACAGTTATAACTCATTAAAAAATTATTGGAGTTTAAGAAGTTGATAGTATTCTCAAAATATAATAATGTGGGAGCTGTGTAGAAATATTTCAGAATTTTTAAACAATTCCTACTATTTTTTATTTATTTTAGAAAATGGTAAATTTTTAACGCAATTAAAAAATGCATGTTTAACAACGAACAGTTATAACCCATTCAAAAAATATTGGAGTTTAAGAAGTTGTTTGTATTCTCAAAATATAATAATGTGGGAGCTGTGTAGAATTATTTCAGAATTTTTAAACAATTCCTACTATTTTTTTATTTATTTTAGAAAATAGTCAATTTTGAACGCAATTAAAAAATGCATGTTTAACAACGAACTGTTATAACCCATTAAAAAAATATTGGAGTTTAAGAAGTTGATTGTATTCTTAAAATATAATAATGTGGGAGCTGTGTAGAATTATTTCAGAATTTTTAAACAATTTCTACTATTTTTTATTTATTTTAGAAAATGCTCAATTTTGAACGCAATAAAAAAAAGCACGTTTAACAATGAACAGTTATAACCCATTAAAAAATTATTGGAGGTTAAGAAGTTGATTGTATTCTCAAAATATAATAATGTGGGAGCTGTGTAGAATTATTTCAGAATTTTTAAACAATTCCTACTATTTTTTGATTTATTTTAGAAAATGGTAAATTTTTAACGCAATTAAAAAATGCATGTTTAACAACGAACTGTTATAACCCATTAAAAAATATATTGGAGTTTAAGAAGTTGATTGTATTCTCAAAATAGATTAATGTGGGAGCTGTGTAGAATTATTTCAGAATTTTTAAACAATTCCTACTATTTTTTTATTTATTTTAGAAAATAGTCAATTTTGAACGCAATTAAAAAATGCATGTTTAACAACGAACTGTTATAACCCATTACAAAAATATTGGAGTTTAAGAAGTTGATTGTATTCTCAAAATATA
Organism: Ocypus olens; assembly: GCA_910593695.2. Classification (NCBI taxonomy): domain Eukaryota; kingdom Metazoa; phylum Arthropoda; class Insecta; order Coleoptera; family Staphylinidae; genus Ocypus; species Ocypus olens. The sequence goes on along the minus strand of OU343052.1, from coordinate 49,849,140 downwards.
ATAATGTGGGAGCTGTGTAGAATTATTTCAGAATTTTTAAACAATGTTTAATACTTTTTATTTATTTTAGAAAATGCTCAATTTTGAACGCAATAAAAAAATGCATGTTTAACAACGAACAGTTATAACCAATTAAAAAATTATTGGAATTTAAGAAGTTGATTATATTCTTAAAATATGATAATGTGGGAGCTGTGTAGAATTATTTCAGAATTTTTAAACAATTCCTACTATTTTTTATTTATTTTAGAAAATGGTCAATTTTGAACGCAATTAAAAAAATGCATGTTTAACAACGAACAGTTATAACCCATTAAAAAAAATATTGGAGTTTAAGAAGTTGATTATATTCTCAAAATATGATAATGTGGGCGCTGTGTAGAATTATTTCAGAATTTTTAAACAATTCCTACTATTTTTTATTTATTTTAGAAAATGGTCAATTTTGAACGCAGTAAAAAAATGCACGTTTAACAATGAACTGTTATAACCCATTAAAAAATTATTGGAGTTTAAGAAGTTGATTGTATTCTCAAAATATAATAATGTGGGAGCTGTGTAGAATTATTTCAGGATTTTGAAACAATTTCTACAATTTTTTATTTATTTTAGAAAATGGTCAATTTTGAACGCAATTAAAAAATGCATATTTAACAACAAACAGTCCAATAAAAAAATATTGGAGTTTAAGAAGTTGATTGTATTCTCAAAATATAATAATGTGGGAGCTGTGTAGAATTATTTCAGAATTTTTAAACAATTCCTACTATTTTTTATTTATTTTAGAAAATGCTTAATTTTGAACGCAATTAAAAAATGCATGTTTAACAAACAGTTATAACCAGTGGCGCCTCGTGGAACATGTTGATGGTAGAGCCACTTATACAATATACCCCACCCCCCTCCTTCTTTTGAAGAAAGAAAGTACGATTTATATTCCTAGACTAAAGTAACTGACGAAAAAGTGTTTTAAGAATTAAATAAAAATGATTGCTAAGCTTCAAACTACAGGTAGTGCCATGGCTCCTTGGCTCTATATAACGAGCCGCCCCTGATTATTGTATACAGTAGTACAAAACATAGAAAATCTCTGTACAAGTGTTTAGTACTGTAATCCCACTTTGAATCTATTGTCTTTGATTTCAGTGTTAATTTTGTCTTCAACTAGTTTCAAATGAACTTAACTAGATACATATGAAATAATGTCTCATTTAAATAAATCGCAATTTTGAATAAAAAAAGCTACAAACTTAATAGATCTAAATTTGAATGCCATTAATATACGAAATTGGAATGCCATTTCCTTCTGAGCTCACAATTTAACTGTCCGTTAACTTCGTCACGGTGAACGAGGGGCGGTCTCTTTGAGACCAGACAGACCTAACGGTCCACCGATGATGGCGATTCTTTACCTGAGCTTACGGTGAGAGTTACGGGATTCGTCAACAAAAAAAAAAGATGGTTAATTTTGTCCGTTCACAATGTGACCGTAATTGTGACGGTAGAAATGTGTATTGGACCTACAGAAATATTGCATTTAAAGATAATTTTTATAATTCTAAGTAGAAATATTTTCCCATTTTTATTTCTATGGTTCGAACGGCGTGGATTCAAAGGTAGAAATGTGTATTGTACCTACGGAAATATTGCATCTAAAGATAATTTTTAGAATTCTAAGTGGAAATATTTTCCAATTCTTATTTCTATGGTTCGAACAGCGTGGATTCAAAATTAAGTTATATCCAGATTAATTGTAACGTGTGAGCCACAAGATTTTGATTCAGAGTTGGCTGTGAGATAAATTAGTAATATCTCATATATTAAAAATTAGGATATTTAGCCTACAGGCGATTGGAACTAATATCTATGAAAAAAGGGTTAGTTGGAGAAAATGAGCCATTGGTTTTCCTGTTTTCTTAAATAGATTTCTATCACGTATCGCTTTTGAACTGTAATTAAAAGTGAAAGCCATTATTTAATAACACAATTTGTCAGTTTGATTTTAAAATGACAATTTACGTCATGGAAGACCAGATTAGTTCAGTTAAATAAAAAAATCTATAAATCAGAAACATCCTTACTTATTGCAGAAAGCATTAAATAAAGTATTTAGGCTACATTTCGTTTTATTGAATTAAAAAAAAATCTAGTAATGTTAGATATGACTGCTGTGTTTCCCTCTCTCAGGCATGGCCATCTCAGCAACAAAATGCAGCGGTTCACACCTTACCAGTGAACGTAACTTATACTGTCCATATTTTATATCTATCAAGAGACTACGATAAGAAAAAAAAAAGATCACCTCCATCAATTCTTCCAAGCACAAACTTTTACAGCGCTCTTAATCTCGGGAACGCAAATTCCAGCTCCCAATTAAACTAATTAAACCACTCCGACTTATCTTTTCTTTTGCCCTCTTGTTTTGGCCGATTTGGCTTCGACCTCGCCGAACTAATCCTGCCCAGAATTTCTCCCCGCCGACGACGGATCGATGTTACATACATCCTTGAACCGGGCCCAAATTAAACTGCACCAACGCGAAACGGTATCGAGATGAGCTGCAGCGATAATGCGCGTAGCTTTAATTGCCCCGAATCAGGTTAACAGTTGTAGTTGCATGTACATATATGGAAGAGTGCGGTCGTGTATGCCACGAAGCGCAAGCGGAGACGTGAGAGTTTTGCTTAATTAAGGTAATTGCAAGTGGAGACGTTTCGGTTTGGTGATGTTATATCAGCTTAAATTTTGTGGCATTGTAACCGTATCACATTTTAGATGCTGTTTTTATTAATGATTATAATCATAATCTTGTAAGATTTTGTTCGTAACAAATTCTTACTCGCATCGTGTAAAGAATTTTTTTTTTCAAATCTTTTTGGTGATTATGTTCATGCATGTTGAGACTGACTTTGATAATAAGTTTTAATAACTTGTAAACGTTGTTCCAATGTAAAACACACCATGATTAAACGAATGAAGATAACAATGACAGTTGTTAGAATGTAAAACTCTCCATGATTAAACCCATCAAAATAACAATGACAGTCGTGAAAATGTAAACAAACATGCCTGCTATTCTTTTTTGATACACCTATTGGGTAACCCTTTACAAGACTAAAATAACAAGACAAGGGCGTTTCCAACCAACTAGTCTAGGGGGGGGGGGGGGTGTAATAAAAAAAAGATAAATAAACTGGTGCCTCCGCTCTCATACATCCAGTGGCTAAAAACTATTTTTTACTCGTTTTTTAGGCGTTTCCAGTCGATCTAAGCACTATTTACGACTAAAGTTATTTTGCGTATCTCCATTCCTGGAAGTCCCACAAAAAAAAATGTTACATGCAAAAAAAAACTCTTGAACGCATCACCAGATTTTGAAAATTCTTGGTGCAATGTGTTGTTCACTCATCGAATAGATGCAGATAAAAACAAAAAATAAATTCGTCGTTCAATTGTTTGAAAGGATGGCCACATTTTAAAAATTCATCCAGCAAAGTGTTACCCGTCGTTCTTTTTTAAGGATAACTCATGTAACGGATAATCTGATTTTGAAAATTCTTCCGGCAAAGTATTGTGCTCACTGAATTGATGCAAATAAGATAAAACATTAAATTCGTCGTTCATATTTTTGCGGTTTTGAAAGCATAAACCTTGAACAAAATGGCAAATATTAAAAATTCCTCCAGAAAAGTGTCATTTCTGACAGTTGAAAATTGTGGTTTTTGGCAGTTGAAAATTGCCATTTTTAGCAGTTGAAAATATAAGTTTTTGGTTGTTGAAAATGATCAAGATTGTAATTTTTGGGGGTTGAAAATTATCATTTTTGGTAGCTCAAATTATTTTTGGCAGTTGAAATAGCCAAAAAAATATTGTCATTCCTGCCAGTAAGCAGATGGTCATTGTAAGCAGATAAAAATTACAGTTTTTGACAGTTAAAACGGTAATTGATTGCAGTTGAAAATTTGTCATTTTTGACAGTTGGAAATTGTGGTTTTTGGCAGTTGAAAATTGCCATTTTTGGCAGTTGAAAATATAAGTTTTTGGTTGTTGAAAATGATCATTTTGGCATTTCAAGATTGTAGTTTTTTGAGGTTGAAAATGGTAATTTTTTGTAGCTCAAAATAATTATTTTTGACAGTTAAAAGTAGCCATCTTTAAATTTGTAATTTTTCTCGCGATTTTGATATTTGAAATTGCACACCTGCCGAATGCGTCGTCCGATTTTGATGATTTAAACACGTCAAAATGTGACAAATTTAGTGTAAAGTTAAAACGGATTACAAAACACTTTCGTGAAATTAACACAAAATGCAAAAATATCACTTTTTAAAATTGAAATTTCGATTTTTTAAATTGCACACCTGCCGAACGCGTTGTCCGATTATAATTATTTAAATTTCAAAATATGTCGAATTTAGTGTTATTTTAAAATGAATTCATATATTTTCTAGCGAAATTAACGCAAAATGTAAAAAATTGCAATTTTTTAAATTTCCAGAATTTAAAAAAAGCGATTTTTATTTTTGGAATTGTACACCTGCCGAATGCGTAGTCCGATTTTAATTATTTAAATGTCAAAATATGGCGAATTTACTGTTATTTTAAAACGGATTACAATATTTTCTCGTGAAATTAACACGAAATACAAAATTGCAGTTTTTAAATTTTGAGATTTTGAATGTTTTTAATTGCACTACTGCCGCACGCATTGTTCAATTGTGATGATGTAAACTTCAAAATATGGCTAATTTTATGTAATTTTATTACTGGTTACGAAATTTTCTCTTGACATTAACACAAAATGCAAAAACATTTTAACTTTTGAACCGAGGACGAGATTTGTAAAATTCTTTCGGCAAAGTCTGGAAGATGTAGAAAAAATGTCTCGACTGATGGAAAAAGAATATTACTCGGTAGAGAATTATATCAATTGCAAATGGTTTTGTTCTTGTTTTCTGTGACGTATTCAATTAGCTGTAGAATTTGATTTTATTGTGATGTACTTTGTTATAATTTGTATCTAAATTTGAATAAAATAAAGAAAAGAACCAAAACATTAAATTTGTTCAATTGTTTTTCGGATAACTCTTCAACGTATGACCAAATTTGGCAAATTCTTCCAGCAAAGTGTTGTACTCGTCAAATGGATGCAGATAAGACCAAAAAATTAAAAGTTTCCTTCAATTGATTTCTGGTTTCTAAGGATAACTCTTGAACGGATGATCGAATTTGGGAAATTCTTCCAGCAAAGTCGAATAGATGCAGTTAAGACAAAAAAATTAAATTTGTCATATAATTGTTTTCTACTCTCTAAGGACAACTCTTGAACGGATAAACATATATTGAAAAATCTCTCAGCAAAGTATGTGTATATAAAAAAAATAATTGCTCAATAGTTCTGTGGTTTTGAGAAGATAGCTCTTGAACAAAATAGCCGATTTTAAAAACCCCACCTGAAAAGTATTTCTACTCATCGAAGGACCAAAAAAAAACATTTAATTAAGATAACTTGTGAACGGATGACCAAATTTGAGAAATTCTTTTAGCAAAGTGTTACAAAATACAATTCGTCGTTTGATTGATTTCCGTGGACGAAGAACGGTATTACAGATTTAATGCGGGCTATTTTTCGTCTTTATTTTTTTTAGTGAAGGTTTTTAATGATCGTTTTTTCTTTCCTCAAAAAGGAAAAAAAAGGCTCTACCGTCAAAATTTTCCTAGAGCCGCCACTTCTCCGGGCATAATTTTAAGTATTATTTTTTTAGAGCAAAAGTACTTCATCTTATCTGTAAAAATTGGGCTTTTCACTGTTATATTAATTATTTTAAAATACTAATAACGCACGAAGATATAACAGTACAAAACTATTTGTACCGTTTTTTCTAGCCCACTGTGCATTATTATATTATATGTTAAGTGGCTCTACCATCCAAATGTTCCACGAGCCGCCACTGCATACACCTGTTCCATGAAATCTCCCTATCCTTTTTCAACGTTTTAAAGCGTTGGAAAAATTTACCGGTTATATCATTTGTTTGGAATATGGAATATCGGTAATTTTTAACAATACAAATTGTTAAGTGAAAAATTCTTAGGGGGGGGTAATTACCCGATTACCCCCCCTTTGAAACCGCCACTGTAACAAGAAACACAAAAATTGTAGATACGTGGCGGAAAATTCAAACGTCACTCTGATAAGATTCAGTTTCAATTTGTCTTTAGATTAAGGAAATAAATGTAAGGTCGTAGGTAAAGTATAGTAAATAACGCGAGTTGTAACGCAATCACGCGCGCGTTAAACTGCGCGCAATTTGCTATTTACAACTCTAGTTATGTTATGTCTTTATGTAAACAACTTTAACATTAGTAGAAAAACAATAATATTTATATATTTAGTCGACCTCATTCAGCGATTCCCGTTGCTTCATTTGGGACTATGCTCCGCCCGTCTCATCTGCCTTTGATCTCACTCCATTATAACGAGACGTGTCATTTATCGGTAAACTCGACTATATCTTATTTGCCCCAAACATTGAACTCGACCAGTTCCTTTTGTAATCCCAAATTAAATTAAATATAAAGCAGCTCGAAATTTTTCGTATATCACCAGCATGCGCCGACAAACGTCTCGCAGAAGTCTATAAAGTTTCTCGGTGCGTCTCCATATTTCCTCCAGAAGTATCAGTATGTCTAATCAAGTTATCCAGAATTAACTCTCGCGCTCAGCGGTTCTCTTTGTTGCCCGAGCCAAACGGTCTCGGTGTTTGGCATTAAATCTAATTCATTCCTCCCAGACGAAACACGAATTTTCGCCTTGCACCAACAACGACGTGACTCAACTTATTACGAAAACAAGTAAAACAATATCCACGAAATCACACGACCTAGCCTAGCTACAATCTGGCCGCGCTACGATGGCATCTGAGGTGATTAACGAAGGGTAGGAAGGGCGCCGCTTTCATCAGAAGTGATTGAATATTTTAATGCTTTACACATTACTTGCTAGCTATTGGCGCACTATCGGATTCTATTAATAAATCAGTGGTTCTTAACCTTTTCACTACGGGAGTCGTCAATAAGCGACTTGGTTATTCTGCTTTTGAATTTTGGCAATCGTCGTCAATAATTCTCACATAAAAAAATCATTACATATTTCACAAATTTGCAAAATTTAACGTCTACGAGGACGAAATGCGGTTTAGAAAATATTTTAGTAAGTTTGATTTTGAAAAAAAGTTGGCGTTGCAATCGTGTATAATTTTCCCCGCAGTTAAAGGGTTAAAATGTCACAGATATCTTTGGAAATAAATATGCAAACAACCCAACATCGCATGTTCGCTTATTGAAAACCTCAGCCCGACACGCAAATGAGGACGGTCCAAGTTATTCGCCTCAGATGCCATCGTAGCGCGGCCAGACTATAACAAATAAAATCCCGTGCTGGCAGAAAGAAATATATCAAATATAGTCTTAAAATTGAAAAACTCTCACTTGTTGCAGAAGCATAAAATAGATTCAATAAAGAATTGAATTTAAATTATTGTCTGTTTATTCGTATACTTATTTCACGTTTAGTCTAGTTTCAATGATCGTGTCATAAATCATACAACATTGTTGTATTGAAAAGAATCGATAAGTTATTTTACAGCATTCAGGCAATAGATTCCGCCACTTTGGTGTTTCTACCTTTAAGGGTGTTTGGAATACTTACATTCCAATAGTAATCTCCGTTTCCCCATCAGCAACTAACTACACTGATGAGACCTGAGAGGTCGAAACCGGTCTGTAGGTGTTCTGATGGGGGAACAGTATTTAATGTTTACATATACACTTTATTGTAAAATTGGTTTTCTCTTCCAATCGAGTTCGATAATTTTCAATTGAAAACAGTTGAAATTAAATTTAACACTGAAAGACAATAGAATCAAAGTGGGACATGGTACTAGACACTTGCACAGTGATTTTCTACTACTGAATGCAGTAATTAGAAACATCGATAATTGTCATAAACGACGAAATGTTTGATACGTAGATTATTATCAAGTCTGCTCTGCTAAAATCCGTTTTCCAAAACAAATTTTGAGTATACAACAAGTACAAATACACATAGACGAGCCTCCCAGACAATTTTTGCCTCATGATGGCCCACAGCCAAAATCGGTAACAATACACATGGGCGTCCGCCCTCTCTTTTTTAATATTAAAAAATGCCGTTTTGGATAGTAAAATTCCACAATTTTCGGCAGCTGCTAATTTCCTTTTTACCGTTGAATCATGCCGTTTGTGATGGCAGAAATGCAGAATTTTTGACAATTCGAAATTGCCATTTTTAGCAGTTAAAATTTTCTTTTTCTAATATTAAAAAATGCTGGTTTTGATAGTGAAAATCCACAATTTTTGACCGCTGCAAAATTTCTTTATGTGCCGTTTGTGGTGGCAGAAATGCAGAATTTTTAACAATTCGAAATTCGAAAGTAGAATTGTACGATTTTTGACAATTTATAATTGCTACTTTTGGCCGTTGGAAATTTCCCTTTTTTAATACAGAAAAATGCCCATAGTGATAGTAGAAATGCTCAAATTTTGACAGTTAAACATTTTTGGCATTTGAAAATTTTCTATGTATTGTTGAAACTTTTTGGCAGTACTGAATAGTTATTTTTAGCAATTGAAAATTTCCTTTTTACTGCTAAGTGCCATTTGTAGTGCTATTTTTGACAGATCAAAATTGCCATTTTTAGCCGTTAAAATTTTGTTTTTTTAATATTAAAAAATGCCGGGTTTGATAGTAAAAATCCACAATTTTTGACCGCTGCAAATTTCTTTATGTGCCGTTTGTGGTGACAGAAATGTATATGTTTTGACAATTCAAAATTGTCATTTTTGACAATTCAAAATTGTCTTTTTTATGTTTCTGACAGTACAATTTTTGACAATTTATAATTAAAATTTATCTTTTTACTATTAAAAAATGCCGTTTTTGACCGTAGAATTGCACGATTTTTGACAATTTATAATTGTTACTTTTGGCAGTTGGAAATTCCCCTTTTTAATATAGAAAAATACCGATCGTGATAGCAGAAATGTTCAAATTTTGATAGTTAAAAAAATTTGGCATTTGGAATTTTTCTTTTTATTGTTGAAATGAAATCGTTTTCAGTAATGAGCAATTTTTGACAGAACTAAATACTTATTTTTAGCAATTGAAATTTCCTTTCTACTGCCAACGTGCTATTTGTGATGGTAGATATGTGCGATTTTTGACAGTTCGAAATTGTCATTTTTTAGCAGTTAAAATTTTATTTTTTGTTTTTTTAATATTAAAAAATGCCGTTTTTGATAGTAAATTCCACAATTTTTGGCAGCTGCTAATTTCCTTATTTACCGCTGAATCGTGCCGTTTATGATGGCAGAAATAGAGAATTTTTGACAATTAGAAATTGTCATTTTTGACGTTAAAAATGTTTCATATTACTGTCTCTGACAGTAGAATTGCACGATTTTTGACAATTTGTAATTGTTACTTTTGGCCATTGGAAATTTCTCTTTTTTAATATTGAAAACTGCTGATAGTGAAAGTAGAAATGCTTAAATTTTGACAGTCTAGCATTTTTGGCATTTTGGAAATTTTCTTTTATTGTTGAAACTTACCGGTTTCAGTAATGAGCAATTTTTGATAATACTGAATAGTTATTTTCAGCAATTAAAAATTTCCTTTTTACTGCTAAGTGCCATTTGTAATAGTAGTGCTATTTTTGACAGTTCGAAATTGTCATTTCTAGCAGTTGAAACTTACTTCTTTTTTCAATATAAAAAAATGCCGTCTTTGATAGTAAAAAACCATAATTTCTGGCAGCTGCAAATTTCTTTATTTACCGTTGAATCGTGCCGTTTGTGCTGGCAGAAATACAGAATTTTTGAACACTCGAAATTGACATTTTTAGCCGTTAAAATTTTCTTTTTTTAATATTAAAAGTGCCGGTTTTGATAGTAAAAATCCACAATTTTTGACCGCTGCAAATTTCTTTATGTGCCGTTTGTAGAATTTTTGATAATTCGGAATTGTTATTTTTTGACGGTTAAAAATTTATCTTTTTACTAATAAAAATTGCCGTTTCTGACAGTAGAATTGCACGATTTTTGACAATTTTATAATTGTTACTTTTGGCCGTTGGAAATTTCCCTTTTTTTAATATAGAAAAATGCCGATAGTGAATGTAGAAACGCTCAAATTTTGACGTTAAACATTTTTGGCATTTGGAAATTTCCTATTTATAGTTGAAACTTGGCGGTTTCAGTAATGAGCAATTTTTGGCAGTACTGAATAGTTATTTTCAGAAATTAACGTGCCATTTGTGATAGTAATGCGATTTTTGACAGTTCGAAATTGTCATTTTTAGCAGATGAAATTTTCTTTTTTTTTAATATCAAAAAATGCCGTCTTTGATAGTAAAAAAACACAATTTCTAGCTGTTGCAGATTTCTTTATTTACTATTAAATCGTACCGTTTGTGTTGGCAAAAATGCAGAATTTTTAACAATACTAAAATGGCAATTTTCTTTTTTAATTTAAAAAAAATTCCGTTTTTGGATGTAAAAATCCACAATTTTTGGCAGCTGCTTATTTCTTTATTTACCGTTGAACCGTACCGTTTATGGTCGCAGAAATGCAGAATTTTTGATAATTCGAAATTTGCGTTTTCTTTTTTTAATATCAAAAATGCCGTTTTTTGATTGCAAAAATCCACAATTTTTGACAGCTGCAAATTTCTCTATGTGCCGTTTACGGTGGCAAAAATGCAGAATTTTTGACAATTCGAAATTGTCATTTTTGACGGTTATTTATTCGAAATTTCTGAAATTTGTGAAAGTTTTGTCATATTTCAATAAAATGGCAATTTTCTTTTTTAATTTCAAAAAATGCCGTTTTTGATTGTAAAAATCCACAATTTTTGACAGCTGAAAATTTCTCTATGTGCCGTTTGTGATGGCAAAAATGCGTCATTTTTGACGGTTATTTATTCGAAATATTTAAAATTTATGAAAGTTTTCTTATATTTCACTATATTTTTTGATATAAAGTATTTAAATTTTATTTGACCTATCCTTGTGTCAACATCTTGTAAGACCTTACAGTAAAAAATTTAAATTTGAATATTATTGTGTAATAATACATGGTAATTACCTAAATGCAGATGCACGCCACATTCCATCTTAAGATCAAGTTAAATTAAATTAGGAAGAAGTCATAAAATCGCGTAAAGTGCAAAAGAAGAACTATGCAAACCCCGGCATAAAACTTAAATTAGTTTCTGCAACTCTGGAGTTTTTTCTTTCGCCTGTTAATCCTAACTCTGTCTAATCTTAATTATTTGCCGGTGCTGTTCGATGAAAAATTTAAATTTTACCCGGCGATGCAACTCGATTCCAATTTAAACCAGACGCAGCTGAGCGAGCGAGAGAGAAGACGTAAAATGTAAATTATCGTAATTGGAAAGTCCTCGGAGCTAATTGCGGCAGATCAATACACAAACCAGATACATGGTAAATTGTATTGCTAAAATTACATATGTAAATTAAAACTTTCAATAATCATGAGAATATTTTTACTAAAATTTGACGACATCGGGAAAACCAAAATATGTTTGCTACAAACAACATACATATTTCTCTAAATGGTAAAATATAAATAAATATTCAAGTCATTCCTCAATAGTGGGATTTAAACGCACACTCCAGAACGTTGTAAAAAAGAGAAAGAAAAAGAAAGCATCCGTTCTTTAAAGCGATATGGCGCGCACGCGCAATCACCGAAGGAGAAGAAGAAATAATTCGTTCTTGAGGTGATGGAATAACAAGAAGCGATATGAGATGTGGATAAATTGGAATGGGTAAGCGCCACCTATACGCAGCTACCTGAACTAATACCAAAGCACGTGCACGGGCGCGCGCACACACACAACATTTCTGTGTATACAGTGTGGAGCAACCAAATGGAATAAATTCACTATTTCAATGATTGTGCATATTTATAAAAAATCTCGAGACAGTTTAAGATAATGAAATAACATCGTGCAACGTAAAAATTTCAATTACATCCGATTTTGGTTAAAATGTATTTCTTTACTTATCGGTTTTCTTGTTAATTTTTATTGATCATGTTATATCAACGTAAAACTGATTTAAAGTGCTGTTTGATGACATAAAAATATACAAGGCGTTCTATCTAAAAAATGCAGCTTTGTGTTATAACTCTTAAATTAAAAGTCGAAATAAAAATATAGGCACGTCTTTGGATTCTGCGAAGAAAACTGTACATATAATGATTAAACTATTTTTTTGCGTATCTTATAGTTATTGAGAAAACGACGTATTTATAAATAACCTACAATTGGAAAACGCTCGATATCTTCCAAACTAATCAAGGCAACCATGATGTGTTATTATCTCAAAAAAACAGATCATAACATGTATGTCAAATTTGTTCTAATTGTTGAGGTTAGCAAGACACCCTATAAAAACATTTGGGCCACTTATACATTCGAACAAATTTTACGAAAAATATAACGTGTGAGACACTGAATTTTGTTGTTGGGATGGCCATTCCTGAGAGAGAGAAACATAGCAGTCATGTCTGAGATTATTTTTTTTAATTCAACCGAACTAATCTAGTCTTCTATGACGTCAATTGTCAAATTATAATTAAACTGACAAATCGAGACAATTTGTGTTATGAAATAATGACTTTCGTGAACATGGTGGGCATGTAACCCATCTTACAATTTTTTATTTTCTCCAACTAACCCTTTTTTACTTTCTCCGTTACGAAGTACGAGAAAGTATTGTGATCGTAATTTTTTTTTCAAATTTTTTTTTACGGAAATATCCGTTTTGGGGTCCCTAGATGCCATTTCAAGAATTTCTGGAAAAAAAAATTTTGTGTCTGTGTGTGTGTCTGTCTGTGTGCGCTGTATCTCAAAAACTAATAGAGCAATTGATTTGAAACTTTGCACATACGTTTTATTTGATAATCCGAAGAATTGAAAAGCTTTTGGTAAATATTCGTACACCGGAAGTGGGTGTTTACCTTAACTGTTTTTTGTTTTTTGCCAATATTTTCTTAAATATGAAAAATATCGCAAAAACATTAAAACAAACATCGAAGTTAACAAAGAAATGAACATCTTTTGCTTGAAAATATTTTTCATAAAATCATTGCTATTCGAGAAAAAAATTTATTTTTTTTTTTTTAATTTTTGGTTTATAATTATGAAACGATAATATAAAAATTTATGTGAATAATAATTGTAGAGAATGCCAAAATGAACAACTTCTAAAGAATAATTAGTTTTTGAGTAAACCGAGTTTTTTAATTTGAAGTATAATTTTTCTATCTTTCATGATTTTGACGTTTTAAACGTCAGTTTCACCAAGTTTACGCAACGCTCGATGTACATTTAAAATATGATTTCAATTGAAAATAAACCCGTGAAAACGTAAATATAAAGTCGGAGAAAGTAACATGATGGCCACATCACCATTGTTTTCGTTGATATTAGTTCTAAATGTCCTAATTTTCGACATTCGTAATTTAACTCACAGCCAAGTCTGAATCAAAATTTTGTGGCTCGCCCGACATATCTGCACCTTGATGCAAGAGCAACCAATGTCAAATTTGCTAATTTTGAGTAATTCTACTTCAAGTCTTTCTCTGACTGACATTGGTCTGTTTGTTGGCCTCCACAGCACAGCCAGTTTGTATTATGACATTGGGTGTTATTGCACTAAGAAGAGCTCGCTTAATAGACACTGTTCACCTCAAAACCGCAATTTTTTGACAGTGCATCAAGGTACAGATATATTCTGATAATAAAAATGATCTGTTGGATATAATTCTTGCAACAAGTAGGAGCTGCAATAAAAGGTGTAACGATTAAGTAAGCTCGTACGCAGCAGTAAATCTCGCACGTTTTCCACCTGAAAAAACCTGCCTCTTATTGTTATTGTGCTCGTAATTTATGGCGGAGACGTTTTCGCGACCAATTAAGTTTTAGACGGCCGTAAATCACGGATCCCGTTATCTCAGGTAGTGTTTCGCTCACCTACAATTCGAGTTGGTGATAAAGTGATTGCTTGTTATTACTATTAAACGTCAGTACGCCAGTGCTCTGTTCGTTAATAGATTACTAGATAACCGTAAATTGTATTCAATTTATTCCAAAAGTGCAAATCCGAACGAATTTACTGGACTAATCCATTAATGAGAGCAAATCCAAGTGTCAGCGTTTAGCAGAAGTTAACCAAACTTTTTGGATTTAATGTGTATAGTCGGAATCGTGTTAATATGGCATGTGAGCGAAGTGTCTCCCTCTCTCTCTCTCTCTCTCTCTCTCTCATTCCTTGGTTAATCGGCTAATAATAATATTTATTTTTGTGGTCGAACTCATTGATGCTTCGCTTGAGACTATATGATCCACCCACCGCTTCAGTCTTCGTTCTTGCTTTATAATTACCAGACATGCCACTTTAACTTATGTGGATTATTAACAAATGTGGTCGAACTCATTGATGCTTCGCTTAAGACTATGATCCACCCATCGCTTCAGTTTTGCTTTAAAATTACCAGATATGCCACTTTAACTCACGTGGATTATTAACAAATTTCTAATCAGGATATAGTATATTATTTAATGCACACCTACAGTTTTAAGTTTTCTGCATATTATTAGAAGTTTTCCCTTCCTCGGTGAAGTATATGTATAAAATGCAGATTGCGGAGGCGGACAGAACCTATTCATTCAGCGGTTACAAAATTTAATAACATAAAGCGGCGCTGGGTCGTTTCACCTCCACCTCTTCACCGACCGCGATACAAGAACGGCCGTTTTCGCGGAATATTTATATGTGCATGTATATATGTATATGTATATCTATATACATGAAAGGACGCCGCTCAAAAACTAATGGAATAGAAAATACGGAGGACGCAGAGCCGGAGGCAGGAGAGGGCGTCGTATGCATGCACATAGCGTGTCTGCAGACGATCCCCGGATATTGCCGCAATTTGGAGGAGACCGTAAGAGTTCGTCCGAAACGGGGGAATTCGATGAATAGTTGATGAGGAAACTTTTTAAAACTTAAACCAAAAAAGAAATATTCATTCGCCCAGTTAAAATACGTCACGGGCACTCGTAAAGCTCGCGGCGGCGGCGAAGGATTAAATTAACGCGACTAAAATATGCGCCGGATTAAATTAGCGAACGGAAATTCGACAAAAGGAAGAAAGGGATGCTTGATGTTTGTTACTGGCCGACTTTCCTCGACTGCATCAGCGCGCAAGGAGTTAAAATAATTCAATTTTCTAAAGTACACACAGTCGAACCATATAAGAAATATTACCGGGGCGGCCATTTATGAAATGGAATTGAACAAAACTCTTTACACTGTTCAAAGGAATCGATCGGGACGATATAAATTTATTTGTCCGGAACTAAAGCTTAACCTAATCGCGTCAACCCAGACGGACGTAAATACCAAAAAGGCGTTAAATAAAACACAATGTACTTCACTGCTGTAACGTAAGATGTTCACGGTCAAATTTACACACGGACATAACGAACAAATATCTTAAATAACAAAAGCACCCAGGAAATTATAATTGCTATTAGAGGATATGTATAGTCGAGTCTGGAGATATTTGGCATGTTTGGTAATTATGAAGTGAGATCGAAGACGAGAGAGGAATATTAAATATTGGCCGTACCAATGAGGTGTAAATATTATTCCTGTTCCCCACATGCCCACATAACTTCAGACTCGACTATAGATATTGTCGGTCTTCAGGTTCTTGTTAAAATCAAGTCCATCAATTTTGTAGAGTGCACTACAATTGATTTATGTTTATTACGAGTCGGAAAAATTAAAAAAAAATAATCAAATATTTTTCATTTTGATTTCATTTATATACAAGAAGTCAGAGAATTATTACCTTAAAATATTTAATGCTTAACTATCCAAAGTGATAAAATTCATGGATTTTAGATATGCAAAAAAAATGTGGCTAACAGGTGACTTTCGCCCAGACAGACTAACGTCCTTCAGTTAATTATGTATTAAAATTAATTGTTCATCAGAAAAATGAGAGAAATTGATTGCCGTTAAAAAAATTCAGCTATCTTCAATAGCAAAAAAATTAGCTAGTCACCATGAACATTTTAGAAAATTTAAAAAAATAATTTATTTTTCAGACTTTGATCCGCCGCACAGTGGTTCAGAATTCAAAAAAGCTGGCCAAAAGTCGAAAAATGAAAGTCAATATTTTGAGTTTAGTACAATATAATCGTGTCCAGAGGACTCCACTGGATGCCACAATAGAAGAATATGATTAAACCTACTACAAAAAGCCTCGTAATCCCCGTTCAAACTTTTTAGTTTGTTAGACACGTGGGAGACGTTCTGATGAGGTGAAAGTTTGCCGTTCGTTTTTCACTATAAATACTAATCTTTATGTGCTGGGATTTTTTTCCTTGTTATTATGGATCTTCCTGTAGGTAAATTAATGGTTATTAAATTTTATATGCATACAAAATTTTTGTTAGCAATTATATGAATTTGCGTTAAAAATAGGTAGATACATTTTCAACATTCATGAAAATATTTTTTTGCCTGTATATGCCTGTGTTCCTAAAGCAATAAAAATATTTATTATAGTGTCCTTTAACGTGATAAACAACAATTAGCTGCATTCACTTGCATTCCTCAGTGTAGGATTATTTTTATTGCTGATGTGCAATATCGTTGAAAAATTCGACTTTATATTTTATTGAATATCTTGTATTTATGATGTGTATATGTATACAGGGTGTACATAAACAAAACGGAACATATGATTTTCAATGCTAATTTTTTTATATTGGAATATTATCTTTTCTGATCATATTAGAGGAAAGATCTTCTCCTAGTCAAATTATTAAAAACAAATAAGGAATTTGAAAGAAGTTTGTACGGAGAAAGTAAAACATAAAAATGACAGACAGATAAACACAAAGGCAGACACTCACACAGACTTTTTTTAACAAAAATTGTCGGAATTGACGAAATGAATATTTCCGCAAAAAAAATGTTTGGAAATTCTTTTCGATCACCATACTTTCTCGTAGTTCCTCGGAGAAAGTAAAAAATAAATATGACAGACAGATAGACATAAAGGCAGACACATAGTACATAAATTGTCGGAATTGACGGAAATAGATTTTGCCACAAAAATTTTTTTTTAAATTTTTTACGATCACAATAGTTTCCCGTAGTTAGTATGGAGAAAGTAAAAAATAAATATGACAGACAGGCAGATACAAAGGCAGGCACATATTTTTTTTTACAAAAATTGTCGGAATCGACGAAATGGATGTTTTCGCAAAAAAAAATATTTCGAATTTTTTTACGATCACAATATTTTCCCTTAGTTTGTAAGGAGAAAGTAAAAATAAATATGACACAGACACACAGGCAGACACACGCACCCTTTTTTTACAAAAATTCTCGGAATCAACGAAATGGTTATTTCCTCAAAAAAAAGATGGAAATTATTTACGATCACAATACTTTCACGTGGTTTGTACGAAGAAAGTAGAAAATAAATATGACAGACAGGCAGATACAGAGGCAGACACATATTTTTTTTACAAAAATTGTCGGAATCGACGAAATGGATATTTTCGCAAAAAAAATATTTCGAAATTTTTTACGATCACAATATTTTCCCTTAGTTTGTAAGGAGAAAATAAACAATAAATATGTCAGACATACAGACACAGAGGCGAACACACAGACACTTTATTTTTCACAAAAAATGTCGGAATCAACGAAATGGCTGTCCCGCAAAAAAATGGAAACTTTTTACGATCACAATATTTTCCCGTAGTTTGTACGGAGAAAGTAGAAACTAAATACGACAGACAGACAGACACAAAGGCAGACACACATATTTTTTACAAAAATTGTCAGAATCGAAAAAATTGTTATTTCCGCAAAAAAACTATGTATTTGGAATTTTTTTACAATCACACTTTCCCTTAGTTTGTACGGAGAAAGTAAAAATCAATATGACAGACAGACAGACACAAAGGCAGACACACATGTTTTTAACAAAAATTGTCGAAATCGACAAAATGGATATTTCCGAAAAAAAAAATGTTTGCATTTTTTTTTCAATCGGAACTCTTTCCCGTAGTTTGTACGGAGAAAGTAAAAAATTAATATGACAGACAGACAAAAAAGCAGACATACAGTTTTTTTATTAAAATTATCGGAATCGACGAAATGGATATTTCCGCAAAAACAAATGTTTGGAAATATTTTACGATCACAATAGTTTCCCGTCAATTTGTACACGTTTTGGACCGAGGGTGGAGAGTGCTCGCCGACTCGAAGCCAAGGGCCAAAAACCATTTTACTGCCGTGGTGATTATTTGGTATATTTTTTTATTATCATTAAGTTTTAATTTATAGAAAATTCAAATTACAATTTATACGAGAGAATAGAAATAATCGTAATTTACATGACACGTTTATTCTGTACGTAACCATAGTAATAGATGTAAATAAGAACGGAAGTTTTTCACTAATTTTGAAAATAATAGTTAAATTGTTGTTAAAGTTGCGAATTTCTTCAGTGTGGCCAAATAAATGTAAAAGCAATTGTGACCAACTTGAAATTTTTAAAATGTGTTTAAAATTGATTCTGCTTTATGATTTAAGAAAAATCTAACAAGTCCCTTCACGAACTTTGGAAATAATCATGTGATAACCGAGTAAATTATTATACTGAAGTTGCAAATTTCTCCAGTGTAGCCAAATAAATGTAAAAACAAATGATACAAACTTGAAATTTTCAAAATTTGCTAAAAATTGATTCTTCTTTATGGTTTAAAAATAATCTCAAACACATCTTTACTAAATATGAAAATAATCACCCGAGAACTGAGTTAATTGTAATACTGAGATTGCGCATTACTTCAGTGCTGCTAAAAAAATATTAAAACAATTGTTACCAACTTAAAATTTTCAAAATTTACTCGAAATGTATACCATTTTATGGTATAAAAAAGATCTTCTACACACCCTGACTAAATTACAAAATAATCATCGGAGAGCTGGGTTATTGTTATTCTAAAATATTGGATTTCTCCAGTGCGGATAATAATTATTGGATCCGCCATTTTTAATTTTTCAATTTTGACATTAAATTCATAATCTGCGATTAGTAGCAATTTATGTCAATATTTATCAAGATTTAGACTTTTGGCCAGCTTTTTCGAATTCTGAACCACTGTGCGCCGTAGCGGCTAAACTAAAACTCCAAATTGGACGCGGTTTACAAATCTGAGCTCCTCGTACGTCAATTAGTCGGATTAGCGATTTTTAATTTTTGACGAAAACATGAAAAAATACACGAGTAAACCCCTTGGAACTTTTGTTAAAAAAATATTCTAATCACGAGATGAAAATTTCGTTTCCTTGAATTCAAGCTTCATGTCTCGTCATTTTGGTTTCAACTAGATAGTGTGAATTGATTTGTATTTTGTCAAAACAACATTATTTGTTAGTGGATTTGAAAATTTTTATTACAATTCCCCGTATTATAATTTTTTTATAATGTTTCTAATCGCGGAAAGCAAATTTAGCTTTTCTCAATTCAAGTTTCGTCCATTTTTTTGCTGCATATTTTTGCAATATTTGTTAAAATATTTTTCTAATAATATTCATATTTAAAAATTATCGGAAAAAACAAAAAACGGCCAAGGTAAACACCCACTTCCGGTGAACTTGTCAGTTGATCGGGTTGTCAAATACAATATCTCATTAATTTCAGAACCTTCATTAGTGCCCGCAGTCAAACACGTAGACCCGCAGAGACTATACCTCTGTAATCTCCAAGGAATAAAATAGTTCATTATTTAATTAAATATATAATTATACAAGGCAGCAAAAATTACATTTTTTTTTTAAATTAAAATACCTACATGTTTGAAATTTTAAATATTTTTGCAAAAATTTAAATTTGATTTTTTTATCGCATCTTCAATTAAATATAGAATTGTTTTCGATAATCATGAATGTAAAATTTCAATTATTAAAAAATCGAAATCTACACTACAATTTTCTTATTGATGCTGCTGAATCGAAATAAAAAATAAATGCAATCTAATTGTGGTATACTTTAACAAAATTTTAAAACATTTCCAGAACTAATAAATTTTAAAATAAGAAAAAACTCACCTGTACGTTTAAACTAAAAAAAAAACTACTTCTATGTTTCAGGGTTCGAAGTCGACAGGATAATGCAGTTGCAGGCAACGTCACCTACTTTATATCCGGGAGAAATTAATCTCGTATCAATGCTAAACCGATTTACCTTATCGCCTTCATAAAACTGCGAAAAAGTCAAGCGTGGGTGGATGCATCCACTGGTTGGAATAAACAATGTACCGACTTATTGGTGATATATGCTGTTTTATGAAAAAAAAAAATATTTATGTTGTCCTATTTAATTTGTAAAAAATAGTCGTCATATTTAAATTTTGTTATCAAAAAATACGTAACAATTATGCTGGTATATCAAGGGAGAGATATGCGTGATTTTTCCTGAGGCGCTTTCGCCCTAGGGACCATTACTATGGTCGCCACCATCCTATTTATGTAAATGTTTATATGAGAATAAAGTGATTTTATGTTTTGTTGTTTTTTTTTTTAATTTTCCAAACAGAACACTGACCATTTCCATCAGTTTTCTATTAGTGTTTTAAATCTCGCCTATTTTAATAAATAAATTAAAAATTTCGTTTAACTAAGAACAGTATAGCCCATTAAAAAATTGTTGGAACTTAAGAAGTTGATTATATTCTTAAAATATAATAATTGAGGAGTTGTATGGAATTATTTCAGAATTTTTAAATAATTTTTAATATTTTTTATTTATTTTAGAAAATGCTCAATTTAAAAAATGCACGTTTAACTAAGAACAGTTATAGCCCATTCAAAAATTGTTGGAATTTAAAAAGTTCTTAAAATATAATAATTGAGGAGTTCTACGGAATTATTTCAGAATTTTTAAATAATTTTTAATATTTTTTATTCATTTTAGAAAATGCTCAATTTTGTACGCAATTAAAAAATGCATGTTTAACTAAGAACAGTTATAGCCCATTAAAAAATTGTTGGAATTTAAGAAGTTGATTATATTCTTAAAATATAATAATTGAGGAGTTGTATGGAATTATTTCAGAATTTTTAAATAATTTTTAATATTTTTTATTAATTTTAGAAAATGCTCAATTTTGAACGCAATTAAAAAATGCACGTTTAACTAAGAACAGTTTTAGCCCATTAAAAACTTGTTGAAATTTAAGAAGTTGATTATATTCTTAAAATTTAATAATTGCGGAGTTGTATGGAATTATTTCAGAATTTTTAAATAATTTTTAATATTTTTTATTTATTTTAGAAAATGCTCAATTTAAAAAAATGCACGTTTAACTAAGAACAGTTATAGCCCATTCAAAAATTGTTGGAATTTAAAAAGTTGATTATATTCTTAAAATATAATAATGGAGGAGTTCTATGGAATTATTTCAGAATTTCTAAATAATTTTTAATATTTTTTATTCATTTTAGAAAATGCTCAATTTTGAACGCAATTAAAAAATGCACGTTTAACTAAGAACAGTTTTAGCCCATTAAAAACTTGTTGAAATTTAAGAAGTTGATTATATTCTTAAAATTTAATAATTGCGGAGTTGTATGGAATTATTTCAGAATTTTTAAATAATTTTTAATATTTTTTATTTATTTTAGAAAATGCTCAATTTAAAAAAATGCACGTTTAACTAAGAACAGTTATAGCCCATTCAAAAATTGTTGGAATTTAAAAAGTTGATTATATTCTTAAAATATAATAATGGAGGAGTTCTATGGAATTATTTCAGAATTTCTAAATAATTTTTAATATTTTTTATTCATTTTAGAAAATGCTCAATTTTGAACGCAATTAAAAAATGCACGTTTAACTAAGAACAGTTATAGCCAATTCAAAAATTGTTGGAATTTAAGAAGTTGATTATATTCTTAAAATATAATAATTGAGGAGTTCTATGGAATTATTTCAGAATTTTTAAATACTTTTTAATAATTTTTATTTATTTTAGAAAATGCTCAATTTTGAACGCAATTAAAAAATGCACGTTTAACTAAGAACAGTTTTAGCCCATTAAAAACTTGTTGGAATTTAAGAAGTTGATTATATTCTTAAAATATAATAATTAAGGAGTTGTATAGAATAATTTCAGAATTTTTTAATAATTTTTAATATTTTTTATTTATTTTAGAAAATGCTCAATTTTGAACGCAATAAAAAAATGCACGTTAAAATTAAAAAATTGTTGGAATTTAAAAAGTTGATTACATTTCTAAAATATAATAATTAAGGAGTTGTATAGAATAATTCCAGAATTTTTAAATAATTTTTAATATTTTTTTAAATTTATTTTAGAAAATGCTCACTTTTGAACGCAATTATAAAAATGCACGTTTAACTAAGAACATAGCCCATTAAAAAATTATTGGAATTTAAGAAGTTGATTATATTCCTAAAATATAATAATTAAGGAGTTGTAAAGAATAATTTCAGAATTTTTAGATAATTTTTGATATTTTTTATTTATTTTAGAAAATGCTCAATTTTGAACGCAATTAAAAAATGCATGTTTAACTACGAACAGTTATAACCAGTGGCGGCTCATGGAGCATGTTGATGTAATAGCCACGTATACAATATACCCTACCTCCCTCCTTTTTTGAAGAAAGAAAGAACGATATATCTTCCTGGACCAAAATAACCGTCAAAAAAGTGTTTTAAGAATTAATTAAAAATTCTTGCTGAGCTTAAAACTACAGGTAGTGCTCTATATAACGAGCCGCCCCTGATTCAGACCGGATGTTCATTTTTTAAATAGAACAAGATATTTTTTATTTAAAAATTGGATTCTACGCGAAAAAACATAAAACTTTTACACGAAACCGTTTTTCGAAAAACGTCATTATTCACCTTGAAATGACCTTGCGTAGGTCAATGGTGCTACCCATTTAACACAATATGAAAGTGGTCGTTTCGGATTAATACAGGATAGCGTTGGATAGAGTTTACAATTTTTGTTGAAAACATAAATATTATTATTAATTGTTAACGACACAACAAAACTCAAAAACGAAACAAGATTACAAAACGAAAACGTTTGCAATTCAAAAAACTTTAATTAATCACGTTAAAAATGTCTGCCACCTTCACGAAGACACCTCTCCATTCTTTGTCTCACGCTGTTGACGGCCTTTCGATTTAAAGAATGTCAGGCTTCTACAATTCGCCGTTACATATCTTCCTATGTTGTTCGGCGTTGTTGATAAACTATGTCTTTTATTCTCCCCAAAGATGGCCTTTCGATTTAAAGAATGTCAGGCATCTACAATTCGCCGTTACATATCTTCCTTTGTTGTTCGGCGTTGTTGATAAATTATGTCTTTTATTCTCCCCAAAGATGGTGCCAAATTAGGTTACCGAGGAGGCCAAGCTATGTGACCTCTATGCTTAATTCGCTTTTCTAGAAAAATCCTAAGCAAGGTTATTGAAAAAGTGTTTCATACAAAAGTTTCATGTTTCTTCACGTAGAATCCGAATCTGTAATATGTTCTATTTAAAAAATGAACTTCCGGTCTAAATAACCCATTTCCGGTCAGAAGTTGGAAGTTGAAAATATCATCATCAGATAGCCTCCCATCCTCCCTAAGGATAAAAGTCTAATGGTGTCAAATCAAGTGACCGAGGAGGCTTAACTATAGGACCTCCATGGCAATCCACTTTTCTTGAAAAATCCTAAGCAAAGTCAATTCAAGGGCAAAAATGACGTTTTTCGAAAAAAATGTTTGAAATACGCTAACAATCATTTTCCAAAAACTTGAACAAGAATCAGACATTTTGATGGACACCTAACTTCTGGATCTAGAATTAATGTGGTTTGAAGACTATCCAAATCTTCACATAAGTCTTTGAAAGTACGTCGGCGTCGGCTTGGTTTCGCGGAATCGCTGAATTTTTGGGTCGTTCCGCGGAACACGCTTTGGAAAACTCTGATCTATTGCAACAACTATATTCCTGGAAAATATAACGACGAACATTGCATTACACAAAAGATAACTTATATGTTACATACAGTTTTACCAATAAAAGTAACTCAAGTTTTTACAAACCAAAGATAAAAACATCTAATCTAAATAACAGTCAAGTCATTGACGCGTTTCGATATTCATCGCTCAACAACAAAATCGGCTTTCTTGAATTCCTTGTTGAGTTGACGGAGTAGTTAATTGCCGAAGGATCTAAAACCGCTGCAGTAAGACGTGCTCCTAGGAATAGAAAGGTTTCAGCCAAAAGGAGAATTTTTGGAAAAGTTTATTTGTTTCTTCCCAGAGAAGGCGGCGTTGTACCAGGTGCTCACAGAATAAAAAGCAAACTCTTTGCAGAAAATGTGATTTGCCTCTTTGCAAAAATTGTTTTACGTAGTTATTTGAAGTTTTCTTCAACTTATAACGTTGTTTATAAGAGCTCCATGTAAATGTTTTGTTGCGTTTATTTTTGAATAATAGATTTATTTATCTGTTAAAATATTATTATTATTATCAAATAACCCAATACTGCATATCACAGCGTCAAGGTCATTTCAATGAAAAATTTGAATGAATCAAAATTATTTTGACATTTGATTGACAATTATTCTACGCATCATAAAAAAATGTCTTACAGATTTTTGTGGCCAACTGTACTTTTCGAAAAATTCACTGACAATGTTAGTACAATTTAATCAAATCTACGTGCTCTTCCGCATTTCTTTTTTGGGAAAGTAATTCATTTAATACTTTTATAAATATTTATTATTAATTATAAATTATTTTATTAATATAAAAAGGAAGGATGTTTGATGGAATTGCGGGTGAATGACTATAAGGGAATTGGCGTAAGCGATTTGCTGTTCGGCCACTAACGTATATATAAGTTTTTGAAGATTATATTTAATAATGAAATGGGACATACACTACACATCCATGGACCCGCACGGCCACTTCTTCGTTCTGAAAAAGTGATCGCACGGATGGGATTCGAACCCACGACCACGAGGTCCAAAAGCAGGAACGCTACTCACTAGGCCACCGCGGCTCCCTAAATATTTATAATAATAAAATTTAAAACGTTATATCTGTGATTATGATGTAGTAAACATTGTTAATATGACATTAGCTATTAAATATCCGTTACTGCATATGCGTCAAATGACATTTCTATAATGGCTCGAGCCAGTCCAAGAAGTGGAACGTTACCGTTTATAGTAAAATCCAGACATTTAAATGCTAGCACAGGCGCACACCTTTTAAATTACACTTTCACCACGGGAAACTCGCACATGCACTGTGTCATCAAAATAAAATCTCGAGGTGTCCTAGAGTGAGGTAAATGGGCACACCTGGTGAGTATAAATTACACGAGTCCTTGGTTTTTCCTGTTGGCGATTTCTTCGCGCGAAACCAGAAAGAACAAAGAAACGTGTGCAGACGAAAAAATTATATGGAAACGAGATGGTAGGTTTGATGATGCTGCGAAAGATTACTGCAAATAGATGAAATCATTGTTTTAGATGTATTTATTTATAACGTTTGAATTTAGTACGTGTAGTATAAATTTTGATTAAATATTTAATTATGAAAGAATTTTCAATAAATTAGAAAAGACATTTTATGGGTATCATCTAACTTTGTACTTAAAAATTTCATTAGTTGGTCGCCACATGCACATTTCGACGGATTTGCTTTGGAAGTTTGGATGAAGTCAGTGGCGGCTCGTGGAACATTTTGATGGTAGAGCCACTTAGCGTATAATATTCTTTTCGAGAAAAAAAAAGATTATTGTTGCAAAATTATTCAGTAAATTAAATAAAGCGAAAAGTAGCCTTCATAACTAAATATTCAAGCAGTTCGTAATTCTACAAAATTAAAGTCTTACAAAGGCTAACGAACAAATAACTTATTGTATCTATTCGATGGACTTTTCTGGAAGAAGTTGATATTTGTCACCCGTTATCTTCTGTAAACCAAAAATAAATTGATCAACGAATTCAATTCTTTGAACCTCTATATATCTTTTGGATAAATGAAAGACTTTGCTGAAAGAGTCTTAGAAATCCGATCATAAGTTCAAAAGTAAAAAAAAAATAATGTAACAATTTTACTTTTTTAACCTACCTATTATATAAAAACAATACTTTGCTAACACTTTTCGTTTAAAAGTAATCCTCAATAATAATAAAATATTTTTTGATCTGAAAAAAATTCCAAAATCTCTCCTCGCGTTCATGTATTGAACTATAAATTACATGTTTTGGCTCTCATCTGCGTCTATTCGATGGACGAATTTGCCAAATTAGGTCATTCGTTCGAGAGTTATCCTTAAAGAACAAAAAAGCGAATTAATTTTTTGGTCCTATTTACATTTATCCGATGTGTACTTTATTGACTCGAAAAAATATAAAAACAATTGCCATCCATTTAAAACTTCGCAAAATCATTCAATATTAATTCAAAAGTGATTTGGTAAATAATTCCAATACATTCCGTCGATTGCTTTGGCAATTTTTCATGTGAATTTATGAAAAATTTTAATCATTTGTTTGTTGATGCAAAAAAATATAAAAACAATTGCCATCCATTTGAAACTTCGCTAAATCACTCAATATTAATCCAAGAGTGATTTGGTAGAAAATTCCAATACATTCCGTCGATTGCTTTGGCTTTTTTTCATGTGAATTTATGAAAAATATTAATCATTTGTTTGTTGATGCAAAAAAAATATAAAAACAACTGCCATCCATTTGAAACTTCGCTAAATCACTCAATATTAATCCAAGAGTGATTTGGTAGAAAATTCCAATACATTCCGTCGATTGCTTTGGCAATTTTTCATGTGATTTTATAAAAAAATTTTAATCATTTTTTGTTGATGCAAAAAAAATATAAAAACAATTGCCATCCATTTGAAACTTCGCTAAATCACTCAATATTAATCCAAGAGTGATTTGGTAGAAAATTCCAATACATTCCGTCGATTGCTTTGGCTTTTTTTCATGTGAATTTATGAAAAATATTAATCATTTGTTTGTTGATGCAAAAAAATATAAAAACAATTGCCATCCATTTGAAACTTCGCTAAATCACTCAATATTAATCCAAGAGTGATTTGGTAGAAAATTCCAATACATTCCGTCGATTGCTTTGGCAATTTTTCATGTGAATTTATGAAAAATTTTAATCATTTTTTTATTGATGCAAAAAAAATATAAAAACAATTTCCATCCATTTGAAACTTCGCTAAATCACTCAATATTAATCCAAGAGTGATTTGATAGAAAATTCCCATAAATTCCGTCGATTGCTTTGGCAATTTTTCATGTGAATTTATGAAAAATTTTAATCATTTTTTTGTTGATGCAAAAAAAATATAAAAACAATTGCATTCCATTTGAAACTTCGCTAAATCACTCAATATTAATCCAAGAGTGATTTGGTAGAAAATTCCAATACATTCCGTCGATTGCTTTGGCAATTTTTCATGTGAATTTATGAAAAATTTTAAACATTTTTTTGTTGATGCAAAAAAAATATAAAAACAATTGCCATCCATTTGAAACTTCGCTAAATCACTCAATATTAATCCAAGAGTGATTTGGTAGAAAATTCCAATACATTCCGTCGATTGCTTTGGCAATTTTTCATGTGAATTTATGAAAAATTTTAATCATTTTTTTATTGATGCAAAAAAAATATAAAAACAATTTCCATCCATTTGAAACTTCGCTAAATCACTCAATATTAATCCAAGAGTGATTTGATAGAAAATTCCCATAAATTCCGTCGATTGCTTTGGCAATTTTTCATGTGAATTTATGAAAAATTTTAATCATTTTTTTGTTGATTCAAAAAAAATATAAAAACAATTGCCATCCATTTGAAACTTCGCAAAATCACTCAATATTAATTCAAGAGTAATTTGGTAGAAAATGCCAATACATTCCGTCGATTGCTTTGGCAATTTTTCATGTGAATTTATGAAAAATTTTAATCATTTTTTTATTTATGCAAAAAAAATATAAAAACAATTTCCATCCATTTGAAACGTCGCTAAATCACTCAATATTAATCCAAGAGTGATTTGATAGAAAATTCCCATAAATTCCGTCGATTGCTTTGGCAATTTTTCTTGTGAATTTATGAAAAATTTTAATCATTTTTTTGTTGATGCAAAAAAAATATAAAAACAATTGCCATCCATTTGAAACTTCGCAAAATCACTCAATATTAATTTAAGAGTGATTTGGTAGAAAATTCCAATACATTCCGTCGATTGCTTTGGCAATTTTTCATGTGAATTTATGAAAAATTTTAATAATTTTTTTGTTGATGCAAAAAAATATAAAAACAATTGCCATCCATTTGAAACTTCGCTAAATCACTCAATATTAATCCAAGAGTGATTTGGTAGAAAATTCCAATACATTCCGTCGATTGCTTTGGCAATTTTTCATGTGAATTTATGAAAAATTTTAAACATTTTTTTGTTGACGCGAAAAAAAAATTAAAACAGCTGTAAAATACTTGAAACTTTTCAAATTTTCTAAAAATACACTGATATTAACAATCCCCAAAAAAACGTAAAAAACCCCATCACTGGTTTTCAAGATTTTAAGTTTCACTTCTTCGAAGTGAAAAAAAAATACAAAACAACTGTAACACACTTCAAATTACATAAATCTCAATAAACTTCCAAAAAACTCAAAATACTCCATCACTGGTTTTCAAGATAACAACACAAAACACAATTCTGGAAGAATTTTTCAAAATTGCTGATTTGTTCAAGAGATTTATTTTCAAATAAATGCATTGCCATTTTTCTCGTCTCATGAAACATCGTTTTAACATTTAAAATGACAAAGTGTTTTTAGAATTAATGAAAAAAAATTTGTTTCGTTTAAAATTAGAGGTAGTGCCATGGCTCCATGGCTCTACATAACGAGCCGCTCCTGGATGAAGTAAAAAATTGTTTCTCCTGAGCATTCTGTTATACATTTAAGAAAAAAAAAAAACAATGTCTTCTTTTGAATACACGACCCGTACACTTACGGATATATTTGTTTATTGAACATTAACGTAGTAAAATGTATATTTCTATATTTCTTACAAAAAACAAACCTATAGAAGCGGACAAACATTGTAAGAGACAAAAACATTTCGGCAAAATGGATTATCTTGAGCACATCTTTCGTCAAAATGGATTATCTCGAGCACATCTTTCGTCAAAATGCAGCGGCGGCTCGTGGATGTTCGGCGGTGAGGCAACGGAAGAAAATTTGATCAAAAAAGCAATGGAATATTTGCTTCCTCTCTTAGAGTAAGTAGTGCAGCACGAGCGGCATCTTTGTCTTTGCCTCACCTACAGAAATCTACGAGCCGCCGCTGTCAAATGGATTATCTCGAGCACATTTTCATCGACAAAATGTCTATTTTCTACTAGGTGAGTCGTTGGTATGATTCAACCGGAAGGATTTAAAACGTTCTTTCGGTCTGATTTTGAAATTACGAGCAGATTGGCCTACATAACTCCTCTACTTTGATCATCTGGTCAAAATTTCAAGATTAGAAATTAATATCCTTCCGGTTGAATGAAATCACCTCTACAATTACGAATCATTCAATAGAAAATGGGCGTTGTTTTGATGAAAATGTGCTCGAGATAATAAATTTTGAAGAAAAATGGCGAAAGAAGAATTTACTCGAGTCCTCAAAAATCTATAAAACGAAGCGTAATCTGGAATTTCCCCATAATTAATATCCAGATAGATCTGGCATTCTCTTTGTTCAATTTTGTGTTTCAATTTGAATTTAATTTATTTCTGGTTGTAGGCGTCAGGATAGTAAAGCCACCAAAAATTTCTGGCGATGAAATATTTAAAAAATAAACTAATGCTATTTTTCATTCTAGTAGGCGAACTACTGCCGCCATCTATTCAAACATCGTGAACCGCAAAATCAATTTTACATCACAAAATATTAGATCCGTTACGCTACAAAAAATTAATTATTTTACTTTCAAAAGAGCAATAACCGCCATAATTAACACACCCACGCCATCTATCCGTAACAAAAATTTCTGGCGATGACATATTAAAAAAAAAAACTAATACAATTTTTCATGGTAGGAGGTGTACCACTGCCGCCATCTATTCAAATATCGTGAACCACAGAATCAATTTCACATCACAAAATGTTAGATCCGTTAAGCTAAAAAAACATTAATTATTTTACTTTCAAAAGAGCAATAACCACCATAATTAACACACCCACGCCATCTATCCCGTTTTCATGGATTATTTTCAATTGAAATCATATTTTAAATCAACTCGGTTGATTCAAAAACTAACGAGATTTCGAAAAAAAACTTATTCCTTATAAGTTGTTCATTTTGGCATTCTCTACAATTATTATTAATATCAATTTACTATAACTATTGTCGTTTCATAATTATAAACCAAAAATTAAAAAAAGAATTAATAATTGTTTTTTCTCGAATAACAATGATTTTATGAAAAATATTTTCAAGCAAAAATTGTTCATTTATTTGTTGTCTTCAATGTTTGTTTAAATGTTTTTGTGATATTTTTCATATTAAAGAAAATATTGTCAAAAAACAAAAAACAGTTAAGGTAAACACTCACTTCCGCTGTACGAAATTTTACCAAAAGCTTTTCAGTTCTTCGGATTATCAAATAAGATGTATGTTCAAAGTTTCATATCAATTGCTCTATTAG